>OY987269.1:1215177-1261290 GCA_963920665.1 Straminergon stramineum | reverse complement strand
AACAAGGAGCATGAAACCAGCCCTAATTAGGTCTGATTTCAATCATGAGCAATCTCACACTCAAAAATGAACTCCAAACCTCACAAACCAGCCCACAAAAGCTCAAAACAAAAGATGGAATTCAAAGACTTTTTTTTCTTTGTTTTGAAAATTTTACTCACACCATATGGTTTGTAGGTGACCAAGAGCCCAAATTCAGTATGCTCCTCCAAGCTCCAAGAACTTCTCCAAATGACTTGAATTTCTCCCTCATGTGCAACGCCAAGTGCGTGGGCCCATAACCTATTGAGTTTTGAATGGAGAAAGGCTTTACTTAGATGGTAGAAGATACCAAGGCCCATGTATGGGCTGAACATAAGCATAAAGCCTTTCACTAGTTATCCACAAACCATGTGGGATAACTAGCAACCTTGGGCTGCCTTTGACTATAAGCAACACCCAATAGACTCTAAGTCTAACTATGAGTCTAATCCTACTCCTAGGGCTGAATGTACACTATCTACACGATTATGTACATGATCTTCAACAGCATTAGGCGTTTCCATGCATTGAGGGCTGAGTGGTGCCCTTGTGAGTGAGTGAGACGAAATTGTGATCCTAAGAGGGCTGATTTGTGCCCTTGTGAGTGTGTGAGACCAAGTAGAGGACTTTGTGAAGCCAAAGGGCTGGTTTGTGCCCTTGTGAGTGTGTGAGACCTAATAGTGGACATTGTGAACTCAAGAGGGCTGATTTGTGTCATTGAGAGAAAGTGACACCCAATTGGGGTTCTTGAGTGACTTGGTGAGCCAAGTTGGGCTGGTTGAGCCCATTGTGGTCCATGAGGTGCTCATTGTGAGTGGGAGCTTCCATCTAGGGCTGATTGGAAGCTTTGAGATCTTTGGAGTGTGGAGGATCCAATTTGTTAGGAGAATTGTGAGTTTCCTTGTGTTTTTGAAGTAGAACCAGCCCATGACGAGCATGTGGTGGTTGTGAGCTTCATTAGGATTTGATTTGGTGTGGAGAGGAAGTCTTGTGCTTGTGAGGTGTGGTGTGGCGTTCTTAGGGTTGCAAGGTGCTTGTGAGGGCTGATTGGTCCCATTTCAGCCCAATTCGCCCCAAGGGAGTTTTGGGGGGGCTGAATTCAGATTGGAGACCTTGTGGGTGCTGCCAACAAGTGGGAGCTGATTCAACATGGCCTCAAGTGGAGGAGAGGGCGTCCGGATCATTGACAAGTTCAATGGGGAGAATTTTGGGATGTGGAAGTTCAAGATGGAGATGATTCTTGCGGAGAAGGATTTGTGGGAGGTGGTGGATGGGAGTGAGGAGCCTCCAAGTGAAGATGCTGATTTGAAGACCAAGAAGGCGTTTGAGAGGAAGGAGAAGAAGGCCTTTGCTCTCATAGCCATCAATCTTGTGGACCGGCAAATTGCTCACATCCGCCATTGCAAAGGACCAGCCCAAGCATGGACCACCCTTTGCAACATCCATGAGACCAAGAGCCTCTCCAACATTCTCTTTCTAAGGCGCAAGTTCTTCACTATGAAGATGCAAGAGGAGGATGACATCTTGGATCATGTCAACAAGATCAAGGCCCTTGCGGATCAGCTTGCTTGCTTGGAGGCCCCCGTCACGGATGGAGATGTGGTGATGACCTTGTTGGAGAGTTTGCCACCCTCCTATGAGTACCTCATCACCGCCTTGGAGACAAGACCCACCAAGGAGCTGACCATGGAGTTTGTGACGGCTCGCTTGATGCATGAGATGAGCAAGCGCAAGGAAAATGAGGCCGAAGGGGAGGGATCAGCCCTTGTATCAAGACATGGCAAGGGAGGCAACACCAAGGCGTTCAAGGAGACAAGGACGTGCTTCAATTGTGGCAAATCAGGCCACATTGCCAAGCATTGCAAGGGCAGCCAAGCCAAAGACAAGGGGAGTGCACACCAAGCTTGCCAAGTGGAGGATGAGGAGGACTTTGCCTTTGCCACCTATGGAGGAGGGGAGAAGGCCAACATGTTCACTTGGATTGTGGATTCGGGGGCCACTCAACACATGACCAGCCATAGAGATGCCTTCCACACCTATCAGCCCATTGTGGGGAAGAGGATTCATTTGGGAGACAATGGCATGGTGGAGGCCCTTGGCATGGGGGAGATTCTTGTGGAGGTGCAAGTGGAGGGGAAGACCAAGAGGATTCAGATCCAAAAGGCCCTCCATGTCCCTAAGTTGCATGCGAATCTGATTTCGGTGAGCCAATTGTCTTTGGGAGGTTTGAAGGTGCATTTCAATATGGTGGGGTGTGTGGTGAGGTCTCCTAGTGGTGTTTTGATTGCATCAGCTCCTCGTGAGGGCAATTTGTACCACCTTCACTTCACCAAGGTGAATGGCACTTCCATGGCTTGTGTGGCCCAAGGATCAGCTCATGAAGACCTTGTGGGGCTTTGGCATAGGAGGCTTGGGCATTGAATGTGAAGAGCATGAAGAGCCTCCAACACATTGTGAAGGGGCTGAACCTCTCCTCTTACAAACATGATTGGAGTTCCATGGTGTGCAAGGGGTGCATTGAGGGGAAACAAGCAAGGCAGCCCTTCCCCAAGGATGGGGCCACAAGGGCGAGCAAGCCCTTGGAGCTTGTGCATTCAGATGTGTGTGGGCCAATGAAGACACCATCCATAGGAGGAGCAAGGTATTTTGTGACTTTCATTGATGATTTCTCACGCAAGATTTGGGTGTACATGCTGAAGTGCAAGAGTGAGGTGTTTGGGCGTTTGGAGACTTGGAAGGCCCTTGTGGAGGCCCAATCTGAATGCAAGGTGAAGGTGCTGCGATCGGATAATGGAGGAGGGTATGTGTCCAAGGCCTTTGAGGCCTTCTTGAAGGCTCATGGCATTGAGCACCACACATCAGCACCTTACACTCCTCAACAAAACGGCGTAGCGGAGCGTGCCAATCGAACCATTGTGGAGATGGCTAGGTCCATGATTCATGGCCAAGGGCTGAAGTATGAGCTTTGGGGGGAGGCCGTGTCCAATGCGGTGTATACAAGGAACCGGTGCCTCACACAAGCCTTGACAAGGAAGACCCCCCAAGAAGCTTGGAGTGGAATCAGACCTCATGTGTCTCACATGCGCACCTTTGGATGCATTGCCTATGCCTTGGTGCCAAGTGCCAAGAGGACCAAGTTGGATGCCAAGGGCACCAAGTGTCTTTTCCTTGGCTATTGTGAGGGAACCAAGGCTTATAGGCTGATGTGTGTGGAGACCAAGGCCATCATCAAGTGTCGTGATGTGACCTTCTTGGAGGAGGAAGGAGCTGATCCCAAGCTCTTGGAGATGAGCCCAAGTGGGAGGAGTGGAGTATTGAGTTTTGAATGGAGAAAGGCTTTACTTAGATGGTAGAAGATACCAAGGCCCATGAATGGGCTGAACATAAGCATAAAGCCTTTCACTAGTTATCCACAAACCATGTGGGATAACTAGCAACCTTGGGCTGCCTTTGACTACAAGCAACACCCAATAGACTCTAAGTCGAACTATGAGTCTAATCCTACTCCTAGGGCTGAATGTACACTATCTACACTAATATGTACATGATCTTCAACACTCCCACTTTGTGAGTGGTCAAAGGCACGAAGGCCCATCTTCTCAATCAAGGTAAGGTGTTGGGGCTTCCCAAGAGCCTTGGTCAGCACATCAGCAACCATAGTTTGAGTAGGCACATACTTGAGCTCAATCACCTCAGCCTCCACTCTTTCACGAATGAAATGGTGTTGCACATCAATGTGCTTGGTCCGAGAGTGGTGCGTGGGATTCTTGGCCAAAGCAATGGCACCTTGGTTGTCACACAAAATGCGTGTGCTCCCCTCTTGCACAAGGCCAACATCAGCCAAGAGCTGCCTTAGCCAAATGGCCTCCTTGGTGCAATGGCTCATGGCCATGTACTCCGCTTCCGTTGTAGAAAGAGCTATGGTGGGCTGCCTCTTGGAATTCCATGAAATGGCACCCACTCCAAGCATAAACACATAGCCGGTGGTGGATCTTCGATCCCCCTCATCACCCGCCCAATCCGCATCACAATACCCATGCAAACTCACTTCAGCACCTCCTAGTTGCAACTCCAAGCCAAGTGTGCCTTGAAGGTACCTCATCACCCTCTTGATCGCAGCCCAATGCTTAGGGCCATACTTGGACATGTGTTGACTCACAACACTCACCGGAAAGGCCAAATCAGGCCTTGTAGCCACCATGGCATACATCAAACAACCAACCGCTGCCTTGTAAGGCACACCTTGCATTTCAGCCTTCACCTCCTCAAAATCAGCATCCGTGAGCTTGGGCAACTTCTCATGAGTGTCAAGGGGTGTACCTATGGCTTTGCACTCCTCCATGTTGAACCTCTTCAAGATCTCCTCAAGGTACTTGTGTTGGCTCATAGTGATGGTGCGGGCAGCCCTATCCCTCTTGAACTCCACTCCAAGGCAATACCTCAACTCTCCAAGATCCGTCATCTCATACTCCTTGTGAAGCATGGCCTTCACTTCAAGCATCTTGGTCATGTCACTTGCAAGGAGGATCAGATCATCCACATAGAGGATCACAATCACCAAATGCTCACTACTTTGCATGGTGTACAAAGAGTGATCAGCATTTCCTCTTTGGAAGCCTTTCCTTGCAAACATGCCATCAATATCTCTATACCACGCCCTCCCGGATTGCTTCAGCCCGGGGAGGGCCTTCTTCAACTTGCATTTGAGATGCTCTTGCCCCTCTTGCACAAAGCCTTGGGGCTGATCCATGTAGATGACCTCCTCAAGCTTGGGATTGAGAAAAGCCGTCTTGACGTCCATTTGGTGCATCTCCAAGTCCATGGCTGCCCCTAGAGCCACAATGCACCTAATGGTGCTAAACTTAGCAACGGGGGCAAAGGTCTCATTGAAGTCCACCCCCTCCACTGTTGAAGGAAGTGAGTAGGATGTCATAGGTTGTTTGAAGTAGGTCTTAAGTATGGGCTAACCTTAGTTATGTGTTGTTTGTAGTAAAAGCAATGAGATATTAGAGAGGGGAAGTCCTTTAAGTGGTGCCTATAGAGAGGGGCATACCTCTTAGACAATTATCCCATATGGTTAGTCATGGCACTAGGTAGTAGAGTAGTATAAGAAGGCAACCCCTAGCATGGGTTGAATATCCCTTTCTCACACTTGTTTGTGTTCCTCTTCATTGAAATACATTCTTTTGTTCTCTTTCTCAATAGGTTATGGGCCCACTCATGTGAGTTGCTAGTAGAGATTTGATCTCATTGCAAGGTGTGTTGGTGGAGGACTATTGGAGCAAGTGGAGTTTGGGGTCGTTTGGAGCATTTGTATTCAAGACTTTTACTTTTTAGTGAGGTATTTTCTTGGTTTGATATTATTTGTGCTCATTGAGGGTTGATTTAGCGTCTTAGAGCCTTAGTTGGAAGCTAGGATTTGACCTAGTCTGCTATAGGTGTTGATTTGTGCATCTGGGGCTTCATTTGAGAGATTTGGAGCATTTCAGTGCGCAGTGGAGAGATTTGCAGCACTTGAGGTCTGATTCGAAAGTATTAGTCCAATAGAGTGTGCATTGGAGTGATTCGAATCACTTGGGGTATGAATTGAGAGTATTAGTCCAATAGAGTGTGCATTGGAGAGATTTGCATCACTTGAGGTCTGATTTGGGAGTATTAGTCCAATAGAGTGTGCATTGCGAAGATTGGCATCACTTGAGGTCTGATTTGAGAGATTTGCATCACTTGAGGTTTGATTTGAGAGTATTAGTCCAATAGAGTGTGCATTGGAGAGATTTAGACTACTTGGGGTCTGAATTGAGAGATTAGGACCATAAAGGGTCTTATTAGTGTGATTTGGGGCCTTATTGGACATAGTGAAACCACAAGAGGGTTGCTTGGGCATTTGGAGATTAGATTGGAGTGATTAGAATCACTTGGGCTTATATTGGAGGAGGAGTCATCCAACATGGCCACTAGTGATGGAGACAACGTGAGGGTCATTGACAAGTTCAATGGAGAGAACTTTGGTCTATGGAAGTTCAAGATGGAGATGATCTTAGCGGAGAAGGACTTGTGGGAGATTGTGGAGGACACCGAGGAACCACCCCCAACTGATGCCGATGCCAAAGTCAAGAAATCCTATGAGAGGAGGGTCAAGAAGGCCTTTTCCATGATTGCTTGCAATCTTGTGGATAGGCAACTTGCACATGTTCGAGCATGCAAGGGACCGGCGGAAGCATGGAAGGTATTGTGCAACATCCATGAAACAAAGAGTTTATCCAACATGTTATTCATTCGACGCAAGTTCTTCACATGCAAAATGCAAGAGAACGAAGACATGCTGGACCACATCAACAAGGTGAAGGCTCTTGCGGACCAATTGGCTTGTTTGGAGGTGCCCGTCACGGATGGAGACATGGTTATGACTTTGCTTGAGAGCTTGCCACCTTCTTATGAGTATCTCATCACGGCATTGGAGACAAGACCCATGTCAGAGCTCACTCTTGACTTTATCACTGCAAGATTGATGCATGAGATGGCCAAGAGGAAGGAGAATGAGACCCAAGAAGGAGGGGCAGCACTCTACTTACGAAATGGCCAAGGGGGGAGCTCACAACCACGCAAGGAGACACGCACGTGCTACAATTGTGGTAAGCCCGGCCACCTTGCAAGGTTTTGTAAGCAACCCAAGAAGGAGAGTGCAAACAAGGCAAGTGTGGAGGAGGAGTTTGCGCTTGCTGCCAATGATGGGTATGACAACACCAACATGTTCAAGTGGATCATCGACTCGGGTGCAACACAACACATGACCCCACATAGGCAAGCATTTCTCACTTATCAATCTATTAGCAACCGCAAGGTGTATTTGGGGGACAATGGCGTGGTGGATGCAATTGGCATAGGTTGCATTGTAGTGGAGGTGGAGGTGAAGGGCCAATTGAGGACAATTCGCATCCAAGATGTGTTGCATGTGCCCAAGTTGCATGCCAATTTGCTCTCGGTGAGCAAGTTGGTGTCACAAGATTTGAAGGTGCAATTCAACAACAAGGGTTGCATTTTAGGGGCACCCAATGGAGGGACAATTGTCACGGCATCAAGAGAGGGCAACTTGTACCAATTGAAGTTCAAAGTGGTGAACGGCACAAGCATGGCGTGTTTGGCCCAAGGACCACTCCATCAACACTCTTTGGAGTTATGGCACAAGAGATTGGGCCACCTTAATGAGAAGAGTGTCAAGCGCCTTCAAAGCATGGTGGGTGGCATGCAAGTGGAGAAGGGCTCTTGTGATCTCAATTGTGAGGCTTGCATTGAAGGCAAGCAAGCGAGGCAACCGTTTCCAAGCGATGGAGCAACGAGGGCAACCAAGGTGTTGGAGATTGTGCACTCCGATGTGTGTGGCCCAATGAAGACCCCTTCCATGGGTGGTGCAAGGTATTTCTTGACCTTCATTGATGATTTTTCAAGGAAGGTGTGGGTGTTCATGCTCAAGTGCAAGAGTGATGTGTTTGAGAGGTTCAAGGTATGGAAGGCACTTGTGGAGAATGAATCGGGGCAAAAGGTGAAGGTATTGAGGTCGGACAATGGAGGGGAATACATGTCCAAGGCCTTTGAGGCTTTTATGAGGCAGCATGGCATTCAACACCAAACTTCGACTCCTTATACTCCACAACAAAATGGTGTGGCGGAGCGTGCCAATCGCACACTTGTGGAGATGGCTCGTGCCATGTTGCATGCTCAAGACCTTAAGTATGATCTTTGGGCGGAGGCCGTATCCAATGCAGCCTATACACGCAATCGTTGCCCCACCAGTGCAGTTGCATCCATGACGCCACAAGAAGCATGGAGTGGAAGAAGGCCCAACATTGGTCACATGCGCATCTTTGGATGCATTGCATATGCCTTGGATTTGAGTCCCAAGCGCTCCAAGCTTGATGCCAAGGGCATCAAGTGCTTGTTGTTGGGCTATTGTGAGGACTCCAAGGCATATAGGTTGATGTGTTTGGAGACCAAGAAGATCATCAAGAGTCGAGATGTCACTTTCATGGAAAACAAGCAAGGAGTAAGCGATGCTGTGGAGATGAGTCCAAGTGGGAGCAACAAGGATGCCACGCATGAGGTGGACAAATCTCCAAGCATGGAGGTTTTGCTCAAGGATGAAGAGGATCTTGATGAGACACCACCAACACCCAAGGAAAAGACAAGTCCATCTACGAGCTCCTCCCCAAGTGAAGATGAGGAGGGAGATGCTTCCAAGGAGCCAAGATATCCTACAAGGGAGCGGAGGCCGCTTGGAGAATGGTGGAAAAATCACATCTTGCCACAAGAGCAAGTGGAGCATGCCAATTTGGCTCACGAAAATGATCCACGCAACATGGAGGAAGCCATGAAGAGCACGGATGCAAGCAAGTGGGAGAAAGCCATGCAAGAGGAGTATGCCTCACTAACGGCCAAAGGTACATGGGAACTCTCTCCCCTTCCTCATGATCGTACAAGTGTTGGATGCAAGTGGGTGTTTTGTACTAAGAGAGATGCATCGGGCAACATTGTGCGCTACAAGGCAAGATTGGTAGCCAAGGGGTATTCTCAAGTTGAAGGGGTGGACTTCAATGAGACCTTTGCTCCCGTCGCCAAATTTTGCACCATTCGATGCATGGCAGCGATTGGGGCAGCTATGGACTTGGAGATGCACCAAATGGATGTTATCACGGCGTTTCTCAATCCTTGGCTTGAGGAGGTGATCTATATGGACCAGCCCAAGGGTTTTGTTCAAAAGGGTCGTGAACATCTCAAGTGTAAGCTCAAGAAGGCCATCTATGGGTTGAGGCAATCAGGAAGAGCATGGTATATGGATGTGGATGCATTGTTTGCAAGGGAGGGCTACACGAGGAGTCATGCCGACCACTCTCTCTACATCAAGCAAACAAGTGCATATTTGGTGATTGTTGTCGTTTATGTGGATGACTTGATTATCATGACCAACACCATTGACAAGATGGTCGAAGTGAAGGCTATGTTGAAGAGTCAATATGATATGAGCGACCTTGGAGAGCTACACTATTGCCTTGGTGTGGAGTTTACAAGGCAAAGGGCGACACGCACCATCACCATGAGCCAAAGCAAGTACATCGAGGGAGTGTTGAAGCGCTTCAACATGGAGGGGTGCAAATCCGTTGGCACACCTCTTGATGTGAAGGAAAAGATGCCCAAGCTAACGGATGAAGAGTATGAAGGTGTGAAGGCGGAAATGCAAGATGTGCCATATAAAGCTGCAGTGGGGAGCTTGATGTATGTGATGGTGGCTACAAGGCCTGACCTTGCATTTGCAATGAGTGTAGTGAGCCAACACATGGCCAAATGTGGCCCAAAGCATTGGGCAGCGGTCAAGAGGGTCATGCGATACCTTCAAGGTTCTTTGGATGCCAAGTTGGTACTTGGAGGCAAGAGCCTTGCATTGGTGGGCTTTTGTGATGCAGATTGGGCTGGAGATGCAACCGATAGGAGGTCCACAACAGGCTACGTGTTTATGCTTGGAGGTGGTGCCATTTCATGGAATTCAAAGAAACAACCCACGATTGCATTGTCTACCACCGAGGCGGAGTACATGGCCATTAGCCAATGCACAAGGGAGGCCATTTGGCTAAGACAACTTATGAGTGATGTTGGATTGGAGCAAAAGAAGGCAACACTCATCATGTGTGACAATCAAGGCGCCATTGCCTTGATGAAGAATCCAATCCATCATTCTCGGAGCAAACACATCGACATTCAACACCATTTCATTCGTGAGAAGGTTGAAGTGGAGGTGATTGAGATGAAGTACATTTCTACGGAGCACATGGTGGCGGATGTGCTTACAAAGGCCCTAGCCAAGCCACGACATGAAGTTCTACGCAAGGAGATGGGCTTGACATTGTTTAACAACAAACAAAGTGGGAGTGTTGAAGGAAGTGAGTAGGATGTCATAGGTTGTTTGAAGTAGGTCTTAAGTATGGGCTAACCTTAGTTATGTGTTGTTTGTAGTAAAAGCAATGAGATATTAGAGAGGGGAAGTCTTTTAAGTGGTGCCTATAGAGAGGGGCATACCTCTTAGACAATTATCCCATATGGTTAGTCATGGCACTAGGTAGTAGAGTAGTATAAGAAGGCAACCCCTAGCATGGGTTGAATATCCCTTTCTCACACTTGTTTGTGTTCCTCTTCATTGAAATACATTCTTTTGTTCTCTTTCTCAATATCCACTTGGGAGAACCCCTTGGCAACCAGCCTTGCCTTGTACCTCACAATGTGCCCCAAAGCATCCCTCTTGGTGGAGAAAACCCACTTGCAACCCACACTTGACCTCTTGGGAGGGAGGGCAGCGAGTTCCCATGTGCCCTTGGCAATGAGGGCCTTGTACTCCTCTTGCATGGCCGCCTCCCACTTGCTTGCATCCTCACAACGCAACACCTCTCCAAGTGTGGATGGATCTCCAAGGAAAGCCACATTGGCTTGTTCTTCTTGTTGTGGGGGAAGAATGTGATTCAGCCACCAATCTCCAAGCGGCTTGCGGGTCCTTGTTGGATAACGAGGCTCCTCTTGCTCTTCCAAGGGCTGATCATGCTCTTGCACCTTGGGTGAAGTGCTTGGAGAAGGGGCAGCTGGTCTCTTCACCTTGGGTGTGGCCACCTTCTTCTTGGGCTCCACCAAGTCTTCCTCTTCCTCCTCTTCCTCTCCTTCTTCTTCCATGTCCACTCTTGGAGTTGTGCCCACCATTTGGGCTGGTCCTCCACTACTCCCACTTGGGCTCATCTCCAAGAGCTTGGGATCAGCTCCTTCCTCCTCCAAGAAGGTCACATCACGACACTTGATGATGGCCTTGGTCTCCACACACATCAGCCTATAAGCCTTGGTTCCCTCACAATAGCCAAGGAAAAGACACTTGGTGCCCTTGGCATCCAACTTGGTCCTCTTGGCACTTGGCACCAAGGCATAGGCAATGCACCCAAAGGTGCGCATGTGAGACACATGAGGTCTGATTCCACTCCAAGCTTCTTGGGGGGTCTTGCTTGTCAAGGCTTGTGTCGGGCACCGGTTCCTTGTATACACCGCATTGGACACGGCCTCCCCCCAAAGCTCATACTTCAGCCCTTGGCCATGAATCATGGACCTAGCCATCTCCACAATGGTTCGATTCGCACGCTCCGCTACGCCATTTTGTTGAGGAGTGTAAGGTGCTGATGTGTGGTGCTCAATGCCATGAGCCTTCAAGAAGGCCTCAAAGGCCTTGGACACATACTCTCCTCCATTATCGGATCGCAGCACCTTCACCTTGCAATCCGATTGGGCCTCCACAAGGGCCTTCCAAGTCTCAAAACGCCCAAACACCTCACTCTTGCACTTCAGCATGTACACCCAAATTTTGCGTGAGAAATCATCAATGAAAGTCACAAAATACCTTGCTCCTCCTATGGATGGTGTCTTCATTGGCCCACACACATCTGAATGCACAAGCTCCAAGGGCTTGCTGGCCCTTGTGGCCCCATCCTTGGGGAAGGGCTGCCTTGCTTGTTTCCCCTCTATGCACCCCTTGCACACCAAGGAACTCCAATCATGCTTGCAAGAAGAGAGGTTCAGCCCCTTCACAATGTGTTGGAGGCTCTTCATGCTCTTCACATTCAAGTGGCCAAGCCTCCTATGCCAAAGCCCCACAAGGTCTTCATGAGCTGATCCTTGGGCCACACAAGCCATGGAAGTGCCATTCACCTTGGTGAAGTGAAGGTGGTACAAATTGCCCTCACGGGGGGCTGATGCAATCAAAACACCACTAGGAGACCTCACCACACACCCCACCATGTTGAAATGCACCTTCAAACCTCCCAAAGACAATTGGCTCACGGAAATCAGATTTGCATGCAACTTGGGGACATGGAGGGCCTTTTGGATCTCAATCCTCTTGGTCTTCCCCTCCACTTGCACCTCCACAAGAATCTCCCCCATGCCAAGGGCCTCCACCATGCCATTGTCTCCCAAATGAATCCTCTTCCCCACAATGGGCTGATAGGTGTGGAAGGCATCTCTATGGCTGGTCATGTGTTGAGTGGCCCCCGAATCCACAATCCAAGTGAACATGTTGGCCTTCTCCCCTCCTCCATAGGTGGCAAAGGCAAAGTCCTCTTCATCCTCCACTTGGCAAGCTTGGTGTGCACTCCCCTTGTCTTTGGCTTGGCTGCCCTTGCAATGCTTAGCAATGTGGCCTGATTTGCCACAATTGAAGCACGTCCTTGTCTCCTTGAACGCCTTGGTGTTGCCTCCCTTGCCATGTCTTGAGACAAGGGCTGATCCCTCCCCTTGGGCCTCATTTTCCTTGCGCTTGCTCATCTCATGCATCAAGCGTGCCGTCACAAACTCCATGGTCAGCTCCTTGGTGGGTCTTGTCTCCAAGGCGGTGATGAGGTACTCATAGGAGGGTGGCAAACTCTCCAACAAGGTCATCACCACATCTCCATCCGTGACGGGGGCCTCCAAGCAAGCAAGCTGATCCGCAAGGGCCTTGATCTTGTTCACATGATCCAAGATGTCATCCTCCTCTTGCATCTTCATGGTGAAGAACTTCCTCCTTAGAAAGAGAATGTTGGAGAGGCTCTTGGTCTCATGGATGTTGCAAAGGGTGGTCCATGCTTGGGCTGGTCCTTTGCAATGGCGGATGTGAGCAATTTGCCGGTCCACAAGATTGATGGCTATGAGAGCAAAGGCCTTCTTCTCCTTCCTCTCAAACGCCTTCTTGGTCTTCAAATCAGCATCTTCACTTGGAGGCTCCTCACTCCCATCCACCACCTCCCACAAATCCTTCTCCGCAAGAATCATCTCCATCTTGAACTTCCACATCCCAAAATTCTCCCCATTGAACTTGTCAATGATCCGGACGCCCTCTCCTCCACTTGAGGCCATGTTGAATCAGCTCCCACTTGTTGGCAGCACCCACAAGGTCTCCAATCTGAATTCAGCCCCCCCAAAACTCCCTTGCGGCGAATTGGGCTGAAATGGGACCAATCAGCCCTCACAAGCACCTTGCAACCCTAAGAACGCCTCACCACTCCTCACAAGCACAAGACTTCCTCTCCACACCAAATCAGATCCTAATGAAGCTCACAACCACCACATGCTCGTCATGGGCTGGTGCTACTTCAAAAACACAAGGAAACTCACAATTCTCTTCACAAATTGGATCCTCCACACTCCAAAGATCCGAAAGCTTCCAATCAGCCCTAGATTGAAGCTCCCACTCACAATGAGCACCTCATGGACTACAATGGCTTCAACCAGCCCTACTTGGCTCACCAAGTCACTCAAGAACCCCAATTGGGTGTCACTCTCTCTCAATGACACAAATCAGCCCTCTTGAGTTCACAATGTCCACTTTGAGGTCTCACACACTCACAAGGGCACAAACCAGCCCTTTGGCTTCACAAAGTCCTCTACTTGGTCTCACACACTCACAAGGGCTCAAATCAGCCCTCTTGGGATCACAATTTCGTCTCACTCACTCACAAGGGCACCACTCAGCCCTCAATGCATGGAAACGCCTAATGCAACCCACAAATGCTCCCAAGCCTCACCAAGGACTCTCACAAGATTGCAATTGCCAAAATGACAATCACCAATGTACCCAAGTGCACAATCAGCCCCAATGGGCTGCCAATGTACACTTGCAAGCACAAACTCAAACAAGGAGCATGAAACCAGCCCTAATTAGGTCTGATTTTAATCATGAGCAATCTCACACTCAAAAAATGGACTCCAAACCTCACAAACCAGCCCACAAAAGCTCAAAACAAAAGATGGAATTCAAAGACTTTTTTTCTTTGTTTTGAAAATTTTACTCACACCATATGGTTTGTAGGTGACAAAGGGCCCAAATTCAGTATGCTCCTCCAAGCTCCAAGAACTTCTCCAAATGACTTGAATTTCTCCCTCATGTGCAACGCCAAGTGCGTGGGCCCATAACCTATTGAGTTTTGAATGGAGAAAGGCTTTACTTAGATGGTAGAAGATTCCAAGGCCCATGAATGGGCTGAACATAAGCATAAAGCCTTTCACTAGTTATCCACAAACCATGTGGGATAACTAGCAACCTTGGGCTGCCTTTGACTACAAGCAACACCCAATAGACTCTAAGTCGAACTATGAGTCTAATCCTACTCCTAGGGCTGAATGTACACTATCTACTCTAATATGTACATGATCTTCAACACATGCCATTGTCTCCCAAATGAATCCTCTTCCCCACAATGGGCTGATAGGTGTGGAAGGCATCTCTATGGCTGGTCATGTGTTGAGTGGCCCCCGAATCCACAATCCAAGTGAACATGTTGGCCTTCTCCCCTCCTCCATAGGTGGCAAAGGCAAAGTCCTCTTCATCCTCCACTTGGCAAGCTTGGTGTGCACTCCCCTTGTCTTTGGCTTGGCTGCCCTTGCAATGCTTGGCAATGTGGCCTGATTTGCCACAATTGAAGCACGTCCTTGTCTCCTTGAACGCCTTGGTGTTGCCTCCCTTGCCATGTGTGGAGACAAGGGCTGATCCCTCCCCTTGGGCCTCATTTTCCTTGCGCTTGCTCATCTCATGCATCAAGCGTGCCGTCACAAACTCCATGGTCAGCTCCTTGGTGGGTCTTGTCTCCAAGGCGGTGATGAGGTACTCATAGGAGGGTGGCAAACTCTCCAACAAGGTCATCACCACATCTCCATCCGTGACGGGGGCCTCCAAGCAAGCAAGCTGATCCGCAAGGGCCTTGATCTTGTTCACATGATCCAAGATGTCATCCTCCTCTTGCATCTTCATAGTGAAGAACTTGCGCCTTAGAAAGAGAATGTTGGAGAGGCTCTTGGTCTCATGGATGTTGCAAAGGGTGGTCCATGCTTGGGCTGGTCCTTTGCAATGGCGGATGTGAGCAATTTGCCGGTCCACAAGATTGATGGCTATGAGAGCAAAGGCCTTCTTCTCCTTCCTCTCAAACGCCTTCTTGGTCTTCAAATCAGCATCTTCACTTGGAGGCTCCTCACTCCCATCCACCACCTCCCACAAATCCTTCTCCGCAAGAATCATCTCCATCTTGAACTTCCACATCCCAAAATTCTCCCCATTGAACTTGTCAATGATCCGGACGCCCTCTCCTCCACTTGAGGCCATGTTGAATCAGCTCCCACTTGTTGGCAGCACCCACAAGGTCTCCAATCTGAATTCAGCCCCCCCAAAACTCCCTTGCGGCGAATTGGGCTGAAATGGGACCAATCAGCCCTCACAAGCACCTTGCAACCCTAAGAACGCCACACCACTCCTCACAAGCACAAGACTTCCTCTCCACACCAAATCAGACCCTAATGAAGCTCACAACCACCACATGCTCGTCATGGGCTGGTGCTACTTCAAAAACACAAGGAAATTCACAATTCTCCTCCCAAATTGGATACTCCACACTCCAAAGATCACAAGAACTTCTAATCAGCCCTAGATTGAAGCTCCCACTCACAATGAGCACCTCATGGACTACAATGGCTTCAACCAGCCCTACTTGGCTCACCAAGTCACTCAAGAACCCCAATTGGGTGTCACTCTCTCTCAATGACACAAATCAGCCCTCTTGAGTTCACAATGTCCACTATTAGGTCTCACACACTCACAAGGGCACAAATCAGCCCTTTGGCTTCACAAAGTCCTCTACTTGGTCTCACACACTCACAAGGGAACAAATCAGCCCTCTTGGGATCACAATTTCGTCTCACTCACTCACAAGGGCACCACTCAGCCCTCAATGCATGGAAACGCCTAATGCAACCCACAAATGCTCCCAAGCCTCACCAAGGACTCTCACAAGATTGAAATTGCCAAAATGACAATCACCAATGTACCCAAGTGCACAATCAGCCCCAATGGGCTGCCAATGTACACTTGCAAGCACAAACTCAAACAAGGAGCATGAAACCAGCCCTAATTAGGTCTGATTTCAATCATGAGCAATCTCACACTCAAAAATGGACTCCAAACCTCACAAACCAGCCCACAAAAGCTCAAAACAAAAGATGGAATTCAAAGACTTTTTTTCTTTGTTTTTGAAAATTTTACTCACACCATATGGTTTGTAGGTGACAAAGGGCCCAAATTCAGTATGCTCCTCCAAGCTCCAAGAACTTCTCCAAATGACTTGAATTTCTCCCTCATGTGCAACGCCAAGTGCGTGGGCCCATAACCTATTGAGTTTTGAATGGAGAAAGGCTTTACTTAGATGGTAGAAGATACCAAGGCCCATATGTGGGCTGAACATAAGCATAAAGCCTTTCACTAGTTATCCACAAACCATGTGGGATAACTAGCAACCTTGGGCTGCCTTTGACTACAAGCAACACCCAATAGACTCTAAGTCTAACTAAGAGTCTAATCCTACTCCTAGGGCTGAATCTACACTATCTACATGATTATGTACATGATCTTCAACATTGAGTGGCCCCCGAATCCACAATCCAAGTGAACATGTTGGCCTTCTCCCCTCCTCCATAGGTGGCAAAGGCAAAGTCCTCTTCATCCTCCACTTGGCAAGCTTGGTGTGCACTCCCCTTGTCTTTGGCTTGGCTGCCCTTGCAATGCTTGGCAATGTGGCCTGATTTGCCACAATTGAAGCACGTCCTTGTCTCCTTGAACGCCTTGGTGTTGCCTCCCTTGCCATGTGTGGAGACAAGGGCTGATCCCTCCCCTTGGGCCTCATTTTCCTTGCGCTTGCTCATCTCATGCATCAAGCGTGCCGTCACAAACTCCATGGTCAGCTCCTTGGTGGGTCTTGTCTCCAAGGCGGTGATGAGGTACTCATAGGAGGGTGGCAAACTCTCCAACAAGGTCATCACCACATCTCCATCCGTGACGGGGGCCTCCAAGCAAGCAAGCTGATCCGCAAGGGCCTTGATCTTGTTCACATGATCCAAGATGTCATCCTCCTCTTGCATCTTCATAGTGAAGAACTTGCGCCTTAGAAAGAGAATGTTGGAGAGGCTCTTGGTCTCATGGATGTTGCAAAGGGTGGTCCATGCTTGGGCTGGTCCTTTGCAATGGCGGATGTGAGCAATTTGCCGGTCCACAAGATTGATGGCTATGAGAGCAAAGGCCTTCTTCTCCTTCCTCTCAAACGCCTTCTTGGTCTTCAAATCAGCATCTTCACTTGGAGGCTCCTCACTCCCATCCACCACCTCCCACAAATCCTTCTCCGCAAGAATCATCTCCATCTTGAACTTCCACATCCCAAAATTCTCCCCATTGAACTTGTCAATGATCCGGACGCCCTCTCCTCCACTTGAGGCCATGTTGAATCAGCTCCCACTTGTTGGCAGCACCCACAAGGTCTCCAATCTGAATTCAGCCCCCCCAAAACTCCCTTGCGGCGAATTGGGCTGAAATGGGACCAATCAGCCCTCACAAGCACCTTGCAACCCTAAGAACGCCACACCACTCCTCACAAGCACAAGACTTCCTCTCCACACCAAATCAGACCCTAATGAAGCTCACAACCACCACATGCTCGTCATGGGCTGGTGCTACTTCAAAAACACAAGGAAATTCACAATTCTCCTCCCAAATTGGATACTCCACACTCCAAAGATCACAAGAACTTCTAATCAGCCCTAGATTGAAGCTCCCACTCACAATGAGCACCTCATGGACTACAATGGCTTCAACCAGCCCTACTTGGCTCACCAAGTCACTCAAGAACCCCAATTGGGTGTCACTCTCTCTCAATGACACAAATCAGCCCTCTTGAGTTCACAATGTCCACTATTAGGTCTCACACACTCACAAGGGCACAAATCAGCCCTTTGGCTTCACAAAGTCCTCTACTTGGTCTCACACACTCACAAGGGAACAAATCAGCCCTCTTGGGATCACAATTTCGTCTCACTCACTCACAAGGGCACCACTCAGCCCTCAATGCATGGAAACGCCTAATGCAACCCACAAATGCTCCCAAGCCTCACCAAGGACTCTCACAAGATTGAAATTGCCAAAATGACAATCACCAATGTACCCAAGTGCACAATCAGCCCCAATGGGCTGCCAATGTACACTTGCAAGCACAAACTCAAACAAGGAGCATGAAACCAGCCCTAATTAGGTCTGATTTCAATCATGAGCAATCTCACACTCAAAAATGGACTCCAAACCTCACAAACCAGCCCACAAAAGCTCAAAACAAAAGATGGAATTCAAAGACTTTTTTTCTTTGTTTTTGAAAATTTTACTCACACCATATGGTTTGTAGGTGACAAAGGGCCCAAATTCAGTATGCTCCTCCAAGCTCCAAGAACTTCTCCAAATGACTTGAATTTCTCCCTCATGTGCAACGCCAAGTGCGTGGGCCCATAACCTATTGAGTTTTGAATGGAGAAAGGCTTTACTTAGATGGTAGAAGATACCAAGGCCCATATGTGGGCTGAACATAAGCATAAAGCCTTTCACTAGTTATCCACAAACCATGTGGGATAACTAGCAACCTTGGGCTGCCTTTGACTACAAGCAACACCCAATAGACTCTAAGTCTAACTAAGAGTCTAATCCTACTCCTAGGGCTGAATCTACACTATCTACATGATTATGTACATGATCTTCAACATTGAGTGGCCCCCGAATCCACAATCCAAGTGAACATGTTGGCCTTCTCCCCTCCTCCATAGGTGGCAAAGGCAAAGTCCTCTTCATCCTCCACTTGGCAAGCTTGGTGTGCACTCCCCTTGTCTTTGGCTTGGCTGCCCTTGCAATGCTTGGCAATGTGGCCTGATTTGCCACAATTGAAGCACGTCCTTGTCTCCTTGAACGCCTTGGTGTTGCCTCCCTTGCCATGTGTGGAGACAAGGGCTGATCCCTCCCCTTGGGCCTCATTTTCCTTGCGCTTGCTCATCTCATGCATCAAGCGTGCCGTCACAAACTCCATGGTCAGCTCCTTGGTGGGTCTTGTCTCCAAGGCGGTGATGAGGTACTCATAGGAGGGTGGCAAACTCTCCAACAAGGTCATCACCACATCTCCATCCGTGACGGGGGCCTCCAAGCAAGCAAGCTGATCCGCAAGGGCCTTGATCTTGTTCACATGATCCAAGATGTCATCCTCCTCTTGCATCTTCATAGTGAAGAACTTGCGCCTTAGAAAGAGAATGTTGGAGAGGCTCTTGGTCTCATGGATGTTGCAAAGGGTGGTCCATGCTTGGGCTGGTCCTTTGCAATGGCGGATGTGAGCAATTTGCCGGTCCACAAGATTGATGGCTATGAGAGCAAAGGCCTTCTTCTCCTTCCTCTCAAACGCCTTCTTGGTCTTCAAATCAGCATCTTCACTTGGAGGCTCCTCACTCCCATCCACCACCTCCCACAAATCCTTCTCCGCAAGAATCATCTCCATCTTGAACTTCCACATCCCAAAATTCTCCCCATTGAACTTGTCAATGATCCGGACGCCCTCTCCTCCACTTGAGGCCATGTTGAATCAGCTCCCACTTGTTGGCAGCACCCACAAGGTCTCCAATCTGAATTCAGCCCCCCCAAAACTCCCTTGCGGCGAATTGGGCTGAAATGGGACCAATCAGCCCTCACAAGCACCTTGCAACCCTAAGAACGCCACACCACTCCTCACAAGCACAAGACTTCCTCTCCACACCAAATCAGACCCTAATGAAGCTCACAACCACCACATGCTCGTCATGGGCTGGTGCTACTTCAAAAACACAAGGAAATTCACAATTCTCCTCCCAAATTGGATACTCCACACTCCAAAGATCACAAGAACTTCTAATCAGCCCTAGATTGAAGCTCCCACTCACAATGAGCACCTCATGGACCACAATGGGCTCAACCAGCCCTACTTGGCTCACCAAGTCACTCAAGAACCCCAATTGGGTGTCACTCTCTTTCAATGACACAAATCAGCCCTCTTGAGTTCACAATGTCCACTTTGAGGTCTCACACACTCACAAGGGCACAAATCAGCCCTCTTGCTTCACAAAGTCCACTACTTGGTCTCACACACTCACAAGGGCACCACTCAGCCCTCAATGCATGGAAACGCCTAATGCAACCCACAAATGCTCCCAAGCCTCACCAAGGACTCTCACAAGATTGCAATTGCCAAAATGACAATCACCAATGTACCCAAGTGCACAATCAGCCCCAATGGGCTGCCAATGTACACTTGCAAGCACAAACTCAAACAAGGAGCATGCAACCAGCCCTAACAAGGTCTGATTACAACCATGAGCAATCTCACACTCAAAAATGAACTCCAAACCTCACAAACCAGCCCACAAAAGCTCAAAACAAAAAGATGGAATTCAAAGACTTTTTTCTTTGTTTTGAAAATTTTACTCACACCATATGGTTTGTAGGTGACAAAGGGCCCAAATTCAGTATGCTCCTCCAAGCTCCAAGAACTTCTCCAAATGACTTGAAATTCTCCCTCATGTGCAACGCCAAGTGCGTGGGCCCATAACCTATTAAGTTTTGAATGGAGAAAGGCTTTACTTAGATGGTAGAAGATACCAAGGCCCATATGTGGGCTGAACATAAGCATAAAGCCTTTCACTAGTTATCCACAAACCATGTGGGATAACTAGCAACGTTGGGCTGCCTTTGACTACAAGCAACACCCAATAGACTCTAAGTCTAACTAAGAGTCTAATCCTACTCCTAGGGCTGAATCTACACTATCTACACTAATATGTACATGATCTTCAACACTTGGGGAGTTGAGGTATTGCCTTGGAGTGGAGTTCAAGAGGGATAGGACTGCTCGCACCATCACCATGAGCTAACACAAGTACCTTGAAGAGATCTTGAAGCGGTTCAACATGGATGGCTGCAAAGCCATAGGTACACCCCTTGACACTCATGAGAAGTTGTCCAAGCTCACGGATGAGGAGTTTGAGGAGGTGAGGGCAGAAATGCAAGGTGTGCCTTACAAGGGAACCGTGGGTTGCTTGATGTATGCCATGGTGGCCACAAGGCCTAATTTGGCCTTCCCCGTGAGTGTTGTGAGTCAAGCTTATGATCAGCCCACTCATAGGTCTTGGTATCTTCTACCATCTAAGTAAAGCCTTTCTCCCATTCAAAACTCAATAGGGTACCAAGACTACTGATGCATCAGATTGTAGGTATATCAAGCTACCAGTTCTTTTAATGACGTATAATATCTAGTTCATAGTGGTTTAGGATTTAGTATATGGTTAGCTAAGTGACTTCTTCAACCAAAAAAAGATAGTTAGCCCAATGACTTTTTCTACAAAGCAATCAACTTTGTAAACCTTCCATTACTATTAATAGAATAGTAATTTACATACAAAAAACAATTTTCATCAAAGTAGAGTGTTTCATGTGTGCAAAGCCTTTATATTTTTACACTTATACATCCATTAGATGGTAAAAAGATAATAAGATTGTCATTTCACCCTAAGGTAAATGGCCATCTATTGTCCACCAACGCTTGCCATTGGTCAATTTTGTCTACAAGATGATGCCATTGGTTGCTTAGGCAGCTACTCACTAATAGAAAAACATGCCCTCAATGATTGAAAAAGTGTCCACAATGATTCATTTATAATCACTATGAATAATTTCCAATCATTTATTACATGTTTTCTACTAGTGACTTTCAATAAGTGTTTGCCTTAGAGAACATTTGGGCTTTTGATCCTTTGGTGTTCACCTCGGACACCATTGGTCCCCTAGCATCTATCAAGTGTGAGTTACCGTTGGTAGATTGGACATCCATTGTGAATTTTTATTTACTAAATTTTTCTACAATTAAACTACCTAAACAATAATAGATGAATCTAGATGGTCATCCATTGGAAAGGATTTACCTCCAAATGACATTGTTTGCACTTCTTTCCTAGCTAAAGAATGCAATAATTTTATTTTGTAGAAATAAAAACATTCCATATTATAAATATTTCAACCCATAGCAGCTTTAATATATTAAAAATAGTTATATTTTAATTTATCCTATTCTAGAAGGCAAAATTAAAATTACTTACAAAATTCGCATGACCTCAATTTTATTATATTTTGAAATTTGAGTATAATACAATAATGCTTCAATTTGACTAATTTATAACAATAAAAAATTTGGTAAATTATTGTCACATGTATACATACAATAAATCAATATAGTAGCCTAAACATGCCATTTTTTCATTGGATGAATCTTGCCATGATTGATGTTTCAAGGGCTTGAGGACCTCCAACTTCCTTCAAACTTGGAATCTCCATAACAAACTTGAATAATGTTCCTTGTTTTGTTTTCATTTTGGTCATTTTTCTTTCAATTTCAACAAACAATCTTCACACTTTGACAATATAAGGTTACCGAAAGCCCCTTACTTGATTGGTGTGTTGTAGTAGCTTCAATCACTACAAGAAAAATGGTTGTTTTTAAGTGAGTTTTTTAAGTAGTCCTAAACATAAAATTATAAGTAATGACCTTCGAGGGGATTTTTAGTAAAATTTTACCAGAACACATGTATTTCTAGTAAATTTTTACTAAAAATCTTCTAAAAGGTCATTACTTATAATCTTATGTTGAAGACTATATTTAAAAGCTCACTTAAAATATCCCTTTCTCTTGTAGTGAATTATAATCTTGTAAATTTGTGTGCAAGTACAAATTATAATTTTCCAATCTCAAAGAAAGGTTCAATTTATATTTTTTTGAACATCAAATGACTATGCTTTCAATCCATCTATCATCTTTGGATTCCCAAATACATCCTAATTTCCCTCTCTTTAGATTGACAATTTTGTAACCCTCATTTTTATGAAATATTAATGTTTTTTCTTCAAGCGTGGTTAATCCTTAGTGCTCTAACATAAAAATTTTAGATGACAAGTATATTGATATTTTGACTTGTTTCTTTTTCATTACTGCTTGAATGAAAGTCATCCTAATTTGTGGAGATACTTTATGAAGTTGTTGTCTTGTCTAAGGGTTGGATTTGGCGTCACTAGAATAAATATTTTTCTAAAATTACAAATGTATATCAAATGTATATCAAATGGTTGACCAAGCAAAATTGCATTGGCTCTAGTTCAAAACAAGATTGCAAAAATGAAGTCATAGATTTAAAGGACACAAATTTTTTTTTAAATTACCATGTGAAGAGAACCTCATTTCAAACCAATTCCAACACTTTTACTCAAAAAGTGATCATATTTTGCTTGCAATCAAATGTCAAAGGAATTTTGATATTTTCCTTTCAAGAATTTACAAAAAGTCTCGAAATCTACGAAAAGGGCGTCTCAGTCGTAGATGCACGAGCAGCGTCTTCATGTCCAAGACAGGGAGGAGCAGGAGACGTCACATCTAAATAATCCAAGAAGGGCCTGGAATCTATGGGACGCCAAGAGGGAGGACCACTTAAGAACCAGTCGGTTGGTGGAGGAAGGAGGAAAGAAACGAGGGAAAGTAGGAAGGAAAGGGACGGGTGGTGGGAGCGTCGACTTGAGGCTGGTCGGAGCTTTTCTGTGGTGCCGTGGGAGTCCATTAAACATACTTGTGGCACAGAGCCAGCGGGAGGAAAGGAAGTCAGGCACAGGCACGGAGACCAGACAGCTAAGTCCTTCATTATTCCTTACGCTAGCTCATTACCTACCGTGTCTCAACTCTCTTCGCTCTCGCTGTCTCTTCACTTCGCTTGTCCCTCCGCTCCGTTCCACTGTCGTGCCTCCCTCCCGTAACCCCAGCCCCCCCCGACCTGCGCTCAATTGCCGTCCTCTTTGGTTTCCTTCTGCGGGATCTTGGCCGCTGTGTTTTCCCGCGAGCGTCCGCGTGCTTCTTGCTGCTGCCGTTCCTTCCAGATCCTCTTCTGTCCCGCCCTTGAGCAGATCGCCGCACGACATCATGAATCCCGAGTAGTAAGCGTTCTTTCTCTTTCCCTCTCCCCCCCCTCTCGCTCTTCCTGTCTTCCGCTGTCTTGGTTCCGGTTTGGCCTTCCCTCGCGCCTTTCGGGAAATAAAACCCTGGGCTTCTGTGGCTGGCGGACAGCCCTACAGTTTTGTCTGTAGATACCGATCGACCGGGCGGGATTCCGCTCTCTTGTAACCCCCTCGCGCCCCCGAGGCGCCTGTTGCGGGTTTTGTCTGATGAGGTGTGGCGGTGCGTCCCCGTCCGTGACCGTGGCTGTCGAAGGCCGAGCATGCACGGGTTTTCGTAAGACACCGTCTCACGCATCGGTCGCTGTCAGGTTCTGCCAGCACCATGGACGCTTAAGACTAGGGCTTTTGTGAGCCGGTGATTCGGTATCTGAAAGTGGACACCTTCGAATTCTCCACTTGCCCCTGTCCATCTTCGCTGAGGGACTCCAATTAGTGTGTGCCGTCATCGTCATTCGTCTCGAGCGCAGTGTATCGATTTATTTCGTTTGCGCGGATGGCCACGTAGTGGTGTACGAAAGATATGTCTCATTAGGTTTGTTGCTGGGAGCTGGATTTTGGACATGGTTGATCTCCGTTGGAGGTGGCTGCTCGTTTAGCCGTAGCTTTGGTCACCATCAGCCTTGGAGGGCCGATGAGCTCCGCAGTCAGCTTCGGAACCCCGGGTGTCGATCCTGCTTCTCGCATTTGAGCGCCTTGCCTTCTGGCGGGTGCTTTATTATTTCCCTTTTCAGTTTCTGTCGAAGATTTCTGGAAGACGGACGTGCTGGAGCGATTCGCTTTGCAAGTTTATTACTTCTCCATCAGAAGTGGGGTTGTGTCTGATGCATTCCAGAATTTCCTTTATTTTGCAGCGATTACCTTTTCAAGCTCTTGCTGATCGGAGATTCGGGTGTTGGAAAGAGTTGCCTCCTCCTGCGATTTGCGGTATGTTTCATGTCCTGGCTTCACTCTGCCGTCCAAATGATTTGTCACGAAGATATGACTTTGTACAGGCTTCTGCAACCTTGGAGATTTTCTGTGTTCTGAGTTTGATGGCCACCCGTTGGAGGTGACACGAACCCTGATTCACCAGCCGTGATTCATGATCGGGGTCATAATTTCGTGGTGATGTTTGTACAGGATGACTCGTACTTGGAGAGCTATATCAGCACAATTGGAGTTGATTTCGTGAGTTACGATGACTTCCTTCACATCTGTCGCATTATACGTGTGCTGAGAGCTTATTTTCTCTGGCGACGTTGTTAACTGATTGAGAGATTGTTGATCACTATTTCTTGTGCATCATACAATACGCCCATGAGTGTTGCACAAAAGTCGGGACGCCTTGCCCCAGAAGTAGGCGGCTTGAAGTGTCTGTTGCTGCATTTCCGAATGACTTTTTGGAATCTCCCTTTCGTGGCCCGATCACTCTACATCTGTTGGCGATTGTGATTACTCGGTCATACCTATATGTATGAACAGTTTGAAGGATTTTGGATGTTTGTGTTATGGTTTTGACAGAAAATCCGTACTGTGGAGTTGGACGGGAAGACCATCAAGCTACAGATTGTGAGTGACTTCTCACGCGTTGTAGATATCTCAACATATGCTGGTGTGCATTTGAAGGGTTTTTTTTGTAGCAGAGTTTCCATATTTTCCGAATGAGCTGGGCTGTTGACTGGGTCTGGTTTGTGGACATGCAGTGGGATACCGCTGGTCAAGAAAGATTCAGGACAATCACAAGCAGCTACTACCGTGGTGCCCATGGAATCATCGTAAGTGGCGTGTTCAAGTTTGCCGTAGGGATTTGGTGCTAGCGGTAGCGCTTTGGGGTTCTGTGCGCACATGGGAAACTTCACCAACCCCCGATGGCTATAGTTCGTACCTCTTAGTAGGGATTTCGATTGCACTAGGTTTATATTCCAGAGAAACTGTCATCCCGTTCGGCACTGTTTTAAACGGACAGCGTACAAAACTGTCGGTCGCACTGATTCCCAATCATCCATTGTAGCGACAAGCCAATGTGACGCGAAGGGTCTCTTCAGGGTGTAGGAGCTTATATTTGAAAGGGATCAGCGAGTTTCATGTTCTGGTGTTTCCATGTAGATGACTTAAAAGGAAGACGCTTGTTGTCACCATGCAGGTTGTGTACGATGTTACAGACCAGGAGAGCTTCAACAATGTGAAGCAGTGGTTGAACGAGATCGACCGTTATGCCAGTGAGAATGTGAACAAGCTGCTCGTTGGCAACAAATCCGATCTTGCGTCCAAGAAGGTGGTTGACTATGCGACCGCGAAGGTGCGTGGATGTTCATACTTTCTTATTCAGCGGTGTACTCGATCTACGCTCGCCTCCTGTTTAGTGTTTTTGGTCTGTACTGGGTCCCATTTGAACGGCAACAAAATGCTCGTTCTTTGTACCAGGCCTTTGCCGACGAGATCGGAATTCCTTTCTTGGAGACGAGTGCAAAGAATGCTACAAACGTGGAACAGGCCTTCATGACGATGGCTGCTGAGATAAAAAACAGGTGAGTGCATTGCAGATGAGGTGGATGTTATCGCGGATATGGTTTTGGCTGCGTGCTGTACCCAGGTTTGCTGATGTTCGCGTTTCTTGGCCTGCCCTTTTGAGTTTAGTTATGCAACAGGGTCCTCAAGCATCTGAGGTGCTCATTGACCATCTCATTATAAATGTCCGAAATGCCTGCTCCTTGATGACCTTTTAGTTTTGCAAGCTTCATCCTGGATCAGATGCGCGTTGTTGTCGTGAAGGGTACAAACATTCGCGATAACTCACAGTGTTCTGATCAAGAGGGAGGGTTGCATCTGATTTAGTGGTGTTTTGATCACTTGTAGGATGGCCAGTCAGCCTGCTTTGAGCAGCACCAGCAAGCCAAACAATGTCCAGTTGCGTGGACAAACGATCCCTCAGAAAAGCGGCTGTTGCTCGTAGACCACTTCACTCTGGCATTGAGTAGGCGCTTCAGTGCCTTGTTATATGGGGCATTGTGCATCTGCATGCACCTCTGCGGCGTTCCTTGGAAGCCTCGTGTAGTTGGCCGATTTATTGTTTGATGGCAGGTTGGCCTGGAGATCCTGGGACGGTTCTTCCTCTGTGCATGGAACAGGAGCATTGTTTTTTTTTCTCTGTATCTCTTCATTTGCAAGACTAGTTGAAACATTTCAGGTGATAGGTCTCTGCCTTGATAAGGGTGGATAATTTGAAGGGTTCACATGTAGGTAGACACATCCATTTGTGTGTCCATACTACTGTAAGTGGGGACATGGTAGCCAGGGTGTATGTGGGATTCTTAAGTTGTAAACCATGCTTAGGCTTGTGCTGTCTGGAAAGGAAAAAGCTCGCCATTCGTCTCGGCAGTGCAATTAAATACCATCAATTCACCGCTTTCGTCATTCATTCATGTCGATACCATTTGGCTTTCTGATGAAATCAGCTATTGGCCGGTTGGAGTTATTCTTCAGTGTCCTGTTGGTTTTTCGGTTTTGTCCCGTTTTTGATGTTCCCGGCATTGAAATTCGTTGTGAATCCCGGCAGCCGGTCTTTGTGTCAGTTCATCACCGCGCTGGTCAGCCGATTCTGTCCAACCGCTGCGTTTTGTGAAGACAGGTAGCAAGCCCATTTGTGGACCATTTTGTCACTGCGCATGGATCCACTTCCTGGATTCAGAATATCTTTCTCTGCAAATGAATGGAAAATTAAGGACTCATGTTAGGTGGTCACACCAAAATCATATATGGAAACTTCGTACAGTGGACTCTAGAGGCGGACTACTCTTGGTCTTCGGATGCTAATTGGGCGCCCTTCATTCCCAAATGTGATGGGTTTTATTCACAATCCTTTGAGATTGTTAAATAATGAATGAACTCTTCATTAGGAAGAATTTGAATCCAAGGAGTTGCTTCATAATGCAAAAATTTGGATGGGAAGGAGCCTTCTCAACCCACTAATTGAGTCAAGATTTGTAGGATGGATACAAATATTCATCATGATTTTTCAATCCATCTTTATGATCTTGTCTCCATTATCCAATCCATCTCTAAGATTTCTTGACTTAGTCATGGAGGATGCCTAGTTCACACCTCCCACCAATTTCTACACTCCAAGTGGTCACTATTAACTTTAGTGGTCTTTCATGGTGGCATTAATGAGGATGTGGACAATCTCATACTCACTTCAAGTAGTACTAAAATTGGTAAAAAAAACTTAAAGCCCCTTGATGGGTTCAATTATCTTGTAATGTACCATACATTAGAAGATGGTCATTGAATCCATGAAATAGTAACTTTTCAATTGAATTTCAAACATTGGAATTCCAATCCTACATTGTGCAATTCCCTCTCTTTGAGTAAGGTCCTATTCAAACTTCTTCACATGTCACTCCCATCAATGCAAAAGCCTTCTCCGCTGCACTAGAGAGCTTGTAAAGTTCTATAACGTAGAAGCACCTTAATGTGACACTTATTTTGGATCTCTTGATGTAGAGGGTGTGTACATGAAAAAATGATGTACGTGTATTAGGAAACGGTTTAGGAAACCAACAAAATGGATTTGTATTTATTTAAGCTTGTATGTATATTATATGAATTTTTGAAAAGAACTTTCTAGATGCAACTACTATGGGCACTAGACTAACACCAAAGTGGGCATGGGAAACATCTAAAAGAGACACACTCTAAACTTGGATCAAGTGTGGGTGATTGGCTACTTCTTGGAAGAGTGACAACTTTTTGGAACCCACATGTTGTCTACTTTGGGTCCTCTTGCACTTGGATTTAGGTTGTTTTTTAGGTGTCCATGAACGACTCGTGTTACATTTAGGTCCCTTTACCTTAGTCATTTGTTTTCACTTTATAGCCATTTGTTTTGTAGTAAAAACTCACAACAATCACAAATATTTTCCAAAAAAGAAATTTCACTTGAAGTTCATTATTTTCAATTATCTTCAAATAAAAATATAACTCCTAATAATATTGGTTATAAAACCATTAGATTTGAAGCTTCAAACTTTGTATATATGATATTTTAGATTTCATTGATAAGATGTGCTAGCAATTCACACCACCTATACTTTTTTGAAAACTCTTTTTCCACCACATACTTTCTTACAATAATAATTCCACCAGGTTTTTGAGAGATTCACTTATCTTTCAAAAAAATAAATAATAATAATAATATTTTTTAAAAATCCAAAAACCATGTAATGCATACATAGATTTTAAGGCTAATGTATACTCAAATGAGCCTAATACATTGTCACCCTTCAAGAAAGGGTCCTTTCATGATCCACAATAGTACTCGTCATCTTCCTACATTTACTTCCACTATGTTGGAACATTGATTCAACTATTATCCTATTCTTTTGTTGCATTCAAGGTAGTTCAAGACTCCATGGATGGTATTGAAGCTTGGGATGCCCTTACTTGCATATCCAACTTAGATGCACAATTCAACATCTTCTATGGACCCAAGGCATTGCTCTTTTGTTGGTCCTTTCGACTTACCCTTGTATTGTCCCTCCTCAAAGTCAAGGATAAAGACTTTTTTTTCCTTCTAATTGACTTCACTTCTTGAGTTTTGTTTGGATATTTTCCAATTTTTCTGCTTGGTCTTAATTCCACTAATCAAAGACCCTTTGATTTCACTTCTTGATTTTTTCCAATTCTTTTTTGAGTTTTCCACTTAATTTTCCACCAACCAAAGACCTTTTTCTCTTCACCTATTGGAGGTGAAGAATTTGTACATGCTATATAAAATTTGGCTAATACTATGATCATTCTGATATATATATTGTTATAAGAACAAGAAAATTCGTCTTTTTTTTAGCGAAGTCTTATTACCACTTAATCATACTAAATTATTCTTCAGGACCTAGCATTCAAATTTCAACCACTGAATGAATGAAAACTTCTCCTACACAGTAGAACTACATAATTAATAAGTAGGATTTTTCATCCATCTGCATCATTACTTTGAATGCTTGTATATTAGTGTAGTAACATTTGTTTGTCGTACATCCTCAAAATTCTTCTCAAAAAAATATTTCTGTACTCTGAACTTTGATGAGCACAAGTATATTTCACCCAAAATATTATTTTGTCTGATACAGGTAGGATCGGAAAGCCCACGTTGAACTTTTGCATTTCAGGGGCAGACTTTCAAGTCAAAGAAAAAATGTTTAAAATTTGTTCATTGGGTAACAAGTTTCATGTTTATTACCTTCCAAACTACTACTAAGAGTTAACTGGATGAATTTATGCATTCCTAGTTTCCACAGAAATGTTGAAAGTCGTTTCACTGCTTGGCCTCCGGGGTTGAAGTTGTATCCATATTGTAAAGTCAGATGGTGATGATCTCCAAAAGTCAGACCAGCTAAACTTGCATTTCAAAGGTCCAGGAAATAATTGGGCCGACTTGAGTAAAGAATATTCACTTGATTCCATGAAGACGTAGAACAGGCTATTCCACACCGCATTGCTATTCTTTTGAATATAGTGAAATCTCCTAGAGGCAATGAAGCCTTGCTAACATATCCTTTCTAAGTTCCGCAAAGGCCCTTTCAGAAACAGGACCCTCCCGCATGATTACATAACAGCTCAGGACCTCAAAATTCTCTTACCTCATTTGAAGCACATTAGAAGTCAGATTACGGATATCGAGTGCAGATATGATTCTAAGGAATGAATGACTGGCTATTTAATTTGCGGACATACTTTTACACGGGATGCAGATCAATAGAGATATAATTTGAAATTCAGAGCGCTTACTTAGGAAGCAGGGGTTCCCTTTCTGACCTAACCGACATAGTATGGCTTCCCTGCACAGTCAACGACATTGAAAAGTAGAATGAGGCTGTTGTAAAGAATCCAACCACTTGATCTTGAAAACTTTCATGCTGAATTACTAAAATCAATGAGTTACGAAATCACAAGGTCATCGGAGCTCCTTGTAAGCCCATAATGTGTATTCGATGTCTTAGGTCACAGTCCTTTAGGTCACCGGGTAATCATAAACTTCTAAAAAAGCTCTAAAATTAATAAAATACCAAAGAGCCAGAAGCTGTCGGCTTTTCAAGAAGTTGAGAACCAGTGAAAAATATGATTCAAAGGCCAGGTTAGACAAAACTTACTTCCTGATGCGCAACAGAAGCCAAATCATCCAATGAAGAATCTTTCTTGCTGTTCCAATTTAAGACATAGTCAGAACTTACGCATATCCTCTTTCCAGGGTAACGATTTTCATTAAAGTCAAAAGAAGACGAACTGTAAACACTTCGCTAAAAGATTATAGATGTAGGCAGTACACTGCTGAAAAAGGAACAAATATGCATCACATACATTACAGGCTTGTAAAAATTTGGCATCTTCAAAGATACACGAAAGATTGATGATGCAACTTACTCAAGTTTCCGTCCTAGTGGCTCCAAATGCGTGTAACTCGTTTCTTCAAGTTGGGGTTTTGAAACAGAAGAGAAAAACTGCACAAACAGACTATAATCTTAGATTCCATCAAGACCTGCCAGAGCACCAAAATAAAACTCCTAAAATGGTATAGCGTAACCAGCAAGAACTGTCCGATACATACCGCACGAAGAAACAGGACCCAAAAGTGTACACTAAGATGATTGTTGGAAGTAAACTTCCTCACGAAATACCTTTATTCATCCATCCAAATTTTCCTAAATTCTTGTATTTGTTATTCATCATTTTTCAGAACATGTATTTCCAAAAATTCTAATAGCATCCGCACGACAACTCGGGGAACAGGGGCGTCAAACAGGGAATTTTTGAGGTTTGGCGTCCCTTGTTCAAGAGCCCATTCTTTTTTAAAAAGTTGTGACCCCACGGGGAGACTCGCCAAGAGATCAAAAGTCCACTCATAGCTACTATTTTAATACTTTGAAGAGAATCTTTGGCACTTTTGAAGAGAAGCTTTTCGACACGTGGGGTCAAAAGGACTATTAAATAGCTTAGCAAGCCACGGCCAAGAGAAACTATTTGCCGTGCCCTCTCTACTTTTTGAAGTGGCCGGGCAACATTTTGCCCTTGGCCGCACGCCATGGGCCACTATTTCAAGCCCGGCCACGGCCACACCCCGGGTCAAAGCCCTTGGCGCCCAGGCGTGGGGATGCTCTAAAATTCAAAGAGTGACAACATGTTTCACTTCAAAACCCAACTATTTCATCCCAAACAATGGTCATTAAAAATTGAAAAATTATACAACAATTTACTTATTCAACAATTATACATTTCCAAAATCTGGAAAAAAAACACCAATTAGCCATACAAGTGCATATTTTAAACATTTGGCAACAATCTGCTTATAAGCATCATAATATATTCAGTTCAAAATTAAATTGAGGACTTTTAATTTTTTGCTTCGAATTTGTTAACTAAGGTTGGTTGCTGCAATGGAAAATCCAACTGCTAGGATATGATCTACATATTATAGGTAGAACTTACATTCGCATGCCATTAAAATATACCTTTTCCACTTTGCACTTTATACGCTTTTCATATGATTGGAAATTTAGATTCCCTCTCACCTGCCTGACCTTTAGGAATAAATGGCACAAATAGGGTCGAGAAAATAACCTGATGCATAGAAATGAACACGATTGTGACCCCAAGGACAAAGTTTATTGTTAGTGCATGCCCAAATAGTGCAGCTGAAGCAAGTCCCGTAAAAATGGTAGCAACTGTTGAAGAATACTTCTTCAAAATTGTGTCTGCAAAAGGGCCCAGCAAAGGAACCCCGTGCAAATAACAAACAGATTTGGGGTGAGAGTACTTCCGTCAACTCGCAAAAAACTCTTGCTTCCTCTTTTCAGATGCTAAGATGAATGTTGAAATTAGACGCATGAAACAGGTTCTGTGTCAACCTCTTATTTGGAATGACACAGAACCTATTTATCGAACCACTTGAAATGCATGAAAATTCTCCTCACAAGGTACTTTCTAGATATCTAAGTTCTTATTGGTGGCATTCATTAAGTGCCGTAAATGCATATCAGAAAACTAGTTTCATGAAAAGAATGTCACTTTTTCAGATCCAACTAGACCCTAATTTGAAGTTTAGAATGGAGCTTACCGGCATACTTATAGAAAAAGGAAGAAAGGATGCCCTGAGCAGCATTATTGAAAATCAGGAACATTGTGGCCTTTGAATGTCCCTCAAAAATATTAAACCCTGCACCACCTGCTCCAGCTCGTACGGAATGCAAACCGCAAAATCCTCAGTAACGACTCCAAATATTGAATCCAGAAGCCCAATCAGATTGAACAAAATTACGAAATATCCTTGGAAACGTTATCAAACAGTCGATCCCAAAATCGGGAGGCAAAAGATAGACCGACCTTGGTAGATAGTAGTACCCATAATTGCAACGAAGTTGAACATGGCGCCATATGCATACAGAAAGAGGTTCTGCAGAAACAAAACTTCAAAAAAGGTACGATTATCTAGAGCCAAATACGTGCTGGAATTCAGCATACGTGCTGGAATTCAGCATATCAACAATCACAAAAACTAAGCAAAACGAATATAATTTAAAAGTTGCGAAACGAACCTGCAGGTGAACACTAGTATCAAACTGGCTTTTGAGTGCATACTCATTATAAACTGATGCCAACGAGGGGACTGTCACCTGAATAAAATAAAATAAAAAGAAGGAAAAAAAGATCTAATTAAAGATACCTTTTTATCCCCTACAGAAACAGGAAGACAACGGATTATAACATATATAAGTAAATGCTTGATGGAAAATACAGAATTCTTCAAGCAGATGTGGCATAGTACTTACAAAGGCGAGGGTATAAAAATATGCCACTGATGCGATTGGAACCGCGAGAGCAGTTGCGCCTTCTTTAGTTGTATGAAGTTGATTCACACTTATTCCTATTAGAAGCAGTGTAAGAGCTTCCCACTGCAGTCCAAAACAATTCGTAAGGTAAGAAAAAACTATATGATAATAAGGCTGAAGCAAACAATTAAATTGATAAATTGATAAATAACATAAAAGGACTTCACAGGAAAGTAAAAAAAGTCACCTGCATGACAGTAAACCGTCGTTTCATGACTGCCTTCAACAGGAGAGCAATTACCAAAACCTGGTGACACCGAAGACATTTTCAGATGAGGTCGAACATATCAATAATTTCCTGACATATGTATTGCATAAGAAACCCAGTCATCCGCAATTGACAAAATCTGGAACACAATGAACTTTGAAATACAGTGTACTTCTTGCAGGTGGAGGTGCCACTATCGTTAAACCACTGATATATAGATCGGACTGACAATAGTGCATCATATGAAATAGACATATAAAATTCATCAATCTTGATATTGGAATTGAATATGAATTTCAGCTAAGTGTATATTTCACCTTGTATAAGCAATACATAGCGGTGATATTTGTCAAAGTAATACATTTCATAATCTAAGCTATATGAAGTGTATAAAGATACATAATGTACACGTCAATAAAGAAACACAAGTGCAGCACTCCAAGACGCTCTAAGAGACACACAAATACTACTCACCTTTAAATTACTCAACATCTTCACGGTTGCAGGATTAAAGTATAACTGCACAACACCCGGATGAATTTCACCTTCAGCTTCTTCAAACTCTCAACACGAAATCCTTATACACCTTGCTACATGTATTAAAAGATTTCAATGGCTACACCTTGTAAAAGACATGCAGACAGCTTCTGGTAAGTTCAAATTAATTGATACTTGACATAACATGTACCTGCATGATAAATTTCAAATAATTGTTGATGGCGTACAAACATGCAGGAACAGCTAGCAGATAATTCTTTCTTGCAGCCTGCATTCGAAGACATGTTTGTTGCACAACTCAGAAAATATTTTGATACAGTAAAACAGCTTACATTCAAAAGTGGTCGGATATGACTGAAATTAACACGACAGGAGTTGCTCCCATAGTCCCATGACACAGGAATGTTATGAAAACTTTCGAAAGAAGTTATGGGAAAACAGATAGAAGCTCCTTAGCAAAGTCCACACACACGCAAGAGGAGACTCATGCACTAGTGAAAGACAAGAAGACACTGATAGAGGTATGATAACTTCCTCCATTGAGGTAAGACAACTTGAGGAACACGAAGAACATACCGTCAAAATGACATGTGGAGAGAGCAACGACAGCTCTGTTGGTCGTTGTTGACGTGCCTGCGAATGCAAAAGAACGCAGTTTACGTGTGCTCATGGCAGCAGGCTCAAACACGCCTCAGCATACGGAGTGTTTATTCGACGAGAAAGGCTTTAAACGGATGTAATACTTTCCTGGGCATTACGCCCTTTTCATAAAATTTTACTCACATAAAAAGTCAAATATTAAACTAACTCGTTTAAGATATAATCATAATACTACGTTAGCTAGCCTACAAACAAAGCACGTACTCAACGAATGTCACAGAACGTAATCACCTGCCATAGTAACATGCCAATGGCAAATACCACTTTCATGAATTCTGTAAGAAAGTTCACGCTCACTGGACTGAAGAGAAACTTTCCGTCCACTTTCGATATGTACACCAATATTGGCTAGACAAAACAACAGCACAATATAAGTTATTAGATAGTAGGCTTACGAATAACTGAAATCGTCCTGCAGAAGGAAGAAGCGTGATATAACGACAAACTTAGAGATAAAGAGAAGCGAACCGAGTGCACGGGAGATTCTTAAAAGAATCATCGCACTCTGCATGATGCTCGAGACATAAGGAAACTCGATATACTACTTAGCCATTGAAATACAAGGCAAATCGGTGAACCAGCGCGATCGTTCAGGGGGTAGTTACATATAAAACGGTAACTTTGAATATTGAAACATCGGAGCAACCATCCGGAAATATGATCTGTCAAAAAACTCAATCAACTACAGGAACACGAATTCCCAATCGAATGGAACCTCTCCCCCTTGGATCCAGACCGTATATTGGAAACGGATATTGAACAAAGAAATGGCAAGGCAAGAAATAGGCCATCTAAACGAGCTGACATGCCAGCATCTTTAAGAGCACCGTCATATATCAGCTGAATTGAGACAACAGTAACCTCAAGAAAATCGTCATCCCTGTCGTTCAAGACTAGCAAGGAAAATTTTCTTTGCACGCTCCCATACTCGACTCTAGCCTCAAAACGAGAAACAAATTTGAGTTTCTGCATTGGAAAATAGGAAACCAGTATACAATCGGACGAAACTCTACGAAGATAACTCCAGATAGCAGATGTTTTCTTTAATTTACTTTACTCGTCTCCCGTTCCGCTTTTAGGTTATCCCGCAGGAATACATATCTTTGATGGCCTTCAGAAAAGAGAACGATGTAAGTAAAGCAGTTCGCTGTTTACGTTAAACACTCCCTGCCTACCTGATATTAGGGTTACTCTACGATCGAAGGGAAGCCTAAGCAAACTAATGACTTGATGCGAATTGAAACCTCTCAGATGTAACTGGTACAAGATCTTCGCCGGGATCCGTGATGTCAAGGAATTGCGGGCTGGTTAGTCTAGTATTCACCACGAGTGACAGCAGATCGGACTCTGCGCTCAGACAGTCCTCAACAACCCTACGAACCTCATAGAGCAGAACAACAGTTGGGATTAGGTATGCTCGCGTAACGAAAACGTAGATCGAAGAAGTCTGCATTGAGGAGGTATCCGCTGGGTCCGCCGAACTTGAATTACGATCAGAGTGAGTAATTCCGTCTCTCTAATGTATAGTCTAACCCTGGCACGCAACCCCCTGAAATAGATCTACGGACGTACCTGGAGGGCAATAAGAGTACAGTCGCCAAGGACGAGAAGCACATTGCGCGCCCTCCAGTTTGATTGTTTACTGCTACGTTGTCTATCATAGGCCACCGAAACTGGCCTCGCCTTTGACCCGCACGTCTTACATTCCACCACTCCATTCATTTCGGCAGATCCAAGGTGTTCCCTCCTCCTGGTCGCTGCCAGGCGTGGCCCCTGAGCACAGCAGAGCTAGTGTTGCAAGTTTATGCTCCACCAGAAGAAGTCCTAAATGCTACATCGATAGAAGGCGTTGCAAACTCCATAGAAGGGAGCCCGGGAAAATCTGTGGAAACGAACTGCAACGGCAGGGGGTCTAGATGCGGAGCAATCGACAGGGGTTAGGAAGAACGGGATCTAGAACAAGACGGATGAGAGAGGTGGGAGAGAAGAGGGACGGGGGGGGGGGGGGGGGGGCAATGGCGACGAAGGACAGAAGAAGTGCCAAAGAGAAGGGCAAGGAGGGAGGCAGCAATGAAAGAGGAGGGAGGGAGGAAGCGGGGAGGGGTGAAGCTGCAGAAGAAGATCCAGAAAGAAAGAGGAGCAAGCAACGAACGAACCAACAACGGAGAAAGGACAGTCAATCGAGGGAGGGAGGGAGGGAGGGGCGCAGGAGGAAAGTAACGAACTTAAGAGAGATGCACAGAATGAATGAGGAGAGGAGAGGGGGTGTGGGGGGAGGGAGAGAGCAAGCAGGGAGGGCATCAGAGAGCGAGGGGGGGACGGGACGGAGGAGCGACACTGTCGGGTTGCTCGGAAAGTCAGAAGGATGGACAGACTTCCATCCTGGACAGACTGAGAACGACTCGAACTGAATGAATGAGTGACGGAGTGCACACACAGAATGATGAGTTTCAGTGAACTTAAGTTAGCAGCAACAAAGACTCGACCTTCTGCAGAAGAGCTCCACCTTGCGCACTAAAATGGACATGCCATAATTTCAAACCTACTAGTGTGCCCTGGGCCAAACGTCGCCACAGCCAAAATAAAAGTAAAAGTAATAGTAACTTTCTAATTTTTTTTAATTCATAAAAATTTCAAAATTCAATATCTTGCACATAGCAGGTGCAAACATCACAAATCGAAACCCATGCACCCCTCCTTGGCAAGGGCTTTCTGATGGTACAAAGAGCATGATCAAGGGACATGTAGTTTGGGAGATCTCAATGTAACAAACAAACAAAGCAAATAGCCTAATTTAAGGTGTGGACTAGTGTACCATGTGTTGTTGCCACAACCAAAATGAAAGCAATAATAGTTTTCTATTTTTTTAAATTTGTAACAAGACATGTGGGCCCTAGAGAATCATCTACAAAATCATATATTGAAGAAAGTCAGATCTATTGTAAAGATTAATTTTTTATTATTAATATTCCTTATCTCTAAAACATTGAAAATAGCTATATAGATGCAACAATGCAAACTATCAAGTGGTGTAGCCTTGTTCCATATGTAGGTTGTTGTTCAATGTAAGTAGAAGTTGTAGATTTTGAATGGGTTGAATTTAGAACATTGTCCTTTTTCTAGCTGAATTCACATCTCATAATATCAATGCAAGAGAGTTTTGCCATTGTGGCATGTTTTAATTGGTTAAAGAGAGGCAGATTAAGATTGATAATGCTCAATGCTTGGCTTGTGTAAATGGGTGATTGCAAGAAACACTTGTCGATTTTGTTGCATTCTACTGATTTTTTGGGGAGCACTTTAAAATTAGAAAATTGATTTTTTTAAATTAAAAAAATATGACTAATATATATACCTATAAGATGAAGGACCCCATGGAAGGAATTGCATAGAAAAATTCTCTAAGTAGGAGAACTAGAAAAGTGCTAAGTCTCAAGAAAATATATATCTTGATGTTTTAATTAAGGAAAAATAGTAAAAATAAGTAAATACACAAAATAAAAAAATTTACATTTGCAACAACCTTATGGAGATGGTCATTCACCAAAAAAACCACCAAAACAATATTTTATATGTTACAAAATGCAAGCAAAAAGAAGCTCACTTTGTAGACTTCTACACCACAAAAAATTAACTATTTTTAAAATTCCTTCTTTGAATAGCTACAAGTCCAATAGAAGACCATCTCTTCCAAATTTCAGCTCAAAATCTATTTTTTGGGGTTCTAAATAGTACTAAAAACTTCCAAATTGGAATCTGTGACATTGAATTGGGGTCTATTTTTGGATAGTTAATTATTTTTGGAAATTATGAAAAAATCAGGGAAGGTATATGATAGTTACGAGTACCTTCCCTATAAATCTTGAGTCATTTCGAGCCAAAACACAAAAGTTATAGGCAAAAAACTAATCAGCACACATTGTGTGACACAAAATAGGACTAGTGGGTATCAAGTAGAAATTTCATTGGTGGTAGTGAGAGGAATTTGAGAGAAATCTCCACCACCAACCGATATTAACATAGTGAGTGTGGAACTACCTAATGTAATCTAAATGCAAGAGACCTTCACCGTTGTGGCATGTTTCGATTGGTTAAGCAATCAAAGAAGCCAAATGGCTCAACTCCTCCTACATTGACATTATGTCTAGTAATTGCAAAGTAGGCCAAGTCATCAAAAATAATCACTGATCAATACCAACCTTGTTGCCCGTGGCTTGGTAGGTCCTAGCCAACAATTATTTTTGATAACTTGGACTACTTTGCAATTACCTAGTCTATAAACATACAATAACTCATCAAACATAATTCATGACCTCACCGCCCATTGCTTGGTAGGTCCTAATTGGTGATTATTTTTGATAACTTGGTTTGCTTTGCAATTACCTAGTCCATAAACATAACTCATCAAACATACTTCATGATCATATGGCCTCAACTTTACTGATTCATTGGACTTGAATTGTCCAAGTTCAGTGACTTTGGATTTTCCAAAGTTTACAACCATTAGCATGGCAAGATCATCTGTAGACACCCATTACAAGAATAAACAATATTGCTTTAATTTTGAATCATAGTAGAATTTCCCAAGAAGCACAAAGCTTCAAAAGTACATGACACTCAATAATTTTTTGATTGGAGAGGTGCTAATGGGATCTTTACTGGTATTTATCACATTGAATCCCACTGCTGAAATGAAGCTTATCAAGTCTAATTTATACTCTAATTTGATATTTAAGAAATTCCTAAAATTCAATCCATGGTCATTAGGTCCAGAAACTGATGTATCTAAAATATTCTCTATACTTTTTAGGTATCACGTTCCAACCATTTCACCCACAGGCTCTCACTATGACTTGAGAGGGAAACCCTAAAGTAATATACAAGCAGATTAATCAAAAAAAGAAGCCATCAAATTTAAAACATGATCCAAAACACACAATAAATCCCAAGAAAAACACTAGTAAATCCATGGAACTGTTGATTTTCAACACTATAAAGACTTATGTCTCCAAACAAGTTATAATAACTGAGAGCAAACTTTAAGAAATATAACCTCTTTCCTAAACATACTTTCAATGAGGACAAAATTCGAATTGAGACCTAGAACAACCACCGATAAAAAAAAAGGGTACGTATACACGCAAGTGTTACATGAAGGCCATGTATAGGCTGAAACTGATAATAAATCAACAAGGAACTCATTAAAAAACATAACTACACATTGGAACTGTTGAGATAGGCCACTACAAAATATGACTTGTAATCCCAGTAGGAGTGCCGCTCTGGACTCTTTATATACGCACACAAGTAATTAGAGAGTTGTTGAATATATTTTAATGGAAATGACAAAAACTATTTAAAAACTATGGCTTTACTTTCCAAAATATGCCACGTCCATAGGGAAAGGCATTCCTATAAAGACAACAATCCCGCACAAATAGTAATATCTAGGAGTACTCTCAATACATTGGGGTCTTCTCTACATCTCCCACAACGCTAATCTTGTGAGGCTTAGCAAGGAAGTCAATGAATTTCTGGAATGGAGACTTAGAGAAGTAGGTTTCCCTCCAAAGATCAGGGGGCAAGAAACCATAGGTCTTTAGAAGACACTTGAATGTGGCTTGCACACCATAGTTCCAATTAGGAGATCGAACTACACAAACACAATGTCTTCATTTCCAATCTGAAGTCACTCAAATTTGTAACATTTCAGTCTAGAATTCTCACCCATGTGCAATATTTGTAACCATAAAGGGTTAGAACTATCATCATATAATAGCGAACATAATTCCAAAATGATTAGAGTAGAGAGCTCTAAAAGTGGCATGCATTTTAATTCCACCAAGATAAATGCTTAGAATGCACCTTCACTACACATGTTAACTTAATATTCTATTCAAAAGAGACTACTTATGTAGCAAAAGTAAATTCAAGGACAAGTGTGTAAATTCCAAAGAAACTTTGGCAGAAATAAAAACCATGATGGCATTTTATATACCCTCTGCCTTACACATTGGCATGGGCAATAAAACACAGAATCAAAATGGTAATAAAAAATTAGGTTTAAATAGAAAACTGTTAATTGAAAATACGTATGAAAAGATACCACTCGCTACATTTCATTGATAGTATCGTATGATGTTGTTCCTGAGTATTAGTGGATGTTAGATGTAGCTCCGAGTGTAATTGGATGTGGGAAGAATACAAGGACATGAAACAAAACCCGAGGAAAAGCATCTCAACAGAAATATGCCCTAAGTACCGTTGATTAACCCTACATAATATTAGATTTAAAGTAAAGAAGCACATGAATTGAAAACAACAATTTCAAAGTGAAACATGCTAAGCATGCCTTAACTGCGGCTTCTTCCCTTGTTTCCTGCCATCTCTTTATCCTCTTTTTCTGGAACCCCTCTCTCCTCCCTCCTCTTAATCAATCAACCTTCCTTGGAGATTCATTCGGCTTAGTGCTGCTCTTCATCACAAAATCAACTTTGTCAGGTTGTTGAGTTTGGAATGCCAATTGCCAATCTTTGCGAATTTGCTACAATTAGGACAGTCTGAGATATTTCTCCTTTGCCACTACATTGTCCTAGTACTCACCTTATCAAATGAATATCTTGCACAAATGAAAAAAACACATTGTGCAGGTTTGTCCTCTCTCCACCCTTAACCAAATGGAAGTTGGCAAACCTCCACCCAATCACGTGTGTAGTTGCAAAATGGTGCACAATAAAGCTTCACTCTTGAATCCATCGTGCAAATAGCCAATAAGCACCTGCAAAGAGGCATTACTCTCCTGCCTTGACGATCAATTTGACAGAGAACGCATCAAAGTCTTTCCTTCCTACTTTTTCAACATTTAGAATTAAAATCCTTAATTCCAACAAAAGCTACAAACTTGCAGACTACACTTTTCCATTATTAGAAATGGGGCATTGTGAAATTGGGACAAAATCTTTTGGACCTATCAACTCAATAGGATTCTCTACACAATGACAATGAGCAACCATTACACAATGTTGATCTTCAACTCTTGACATTTAACTAAAATCATACTAATGGTCTCGTCCAATCAAGCTAACTAAATCATAAGAAATGAAAGCAAAGACACAATATTTCAGAATCTGATTACAAAATCCTAATTGACACCAGAATTCAAAATCAAATCATAGAGAATAATGCAAAGAAGCTCACCCCTCAGATGAGAGAATGACAACTTGATGCCATCAAACCCTAATCACTTGATGCTCTTGCAATTGCAATACCAAACCTTGGAAAAAAAATAAATTGACCAACCCCTTAGTAAACTCTAACCTAAATTCGACAACAGTGTACCAAATTGCTTCAAAGTGATTTGCTCCAAAATTATTCCAAATTTCTCGGAAGCAACAAGATCACGTCTAGTGACAAATCAGAACCTCAAAATTTTCTGAAGTTGCCCAAAGAGGAGAAAAAAGTAGTGAGGATTTTGTGCTATGACGACATACCCAGGAGCCAAGCTATGCCCTCTCCATTGTTGCCCTGCAAGGCGATGTCTGCATTGCACAAAGGGCGCAACACTTTGGTTGGATCCCCACGTCGAGCGTCACCTTTCTTTGACAGTCTTGTAAAAAAATTGAAATTCAACATCTTTTATGCATAAAAAAGTGTAAGGTTTTGTTCTAGTGTGAGAGGTTGCATTCTTGGTATGAATAGAAAGCTTTATGCACAAAGGAGTGCAAGAACTTTGTTTTAGGGAGTTTAGACATGCAATGTGAAAGTTATGTTTTTTCAAAATAAAAAATAATTTAATTCAATTTTCTAATTCATAAAAACTCTGAAATTCAATAACTTTCACAGCTTAGGTCCAAATGCCATGAAACAAAGTCCATGCACACCTCCTTACAAAAAGCTTTCCAATGGTAGCATGAGCACTGCTCAAGGACTCAAGATTTCTTAGATCTCATTGTATCAAATAAAAAAAAACACAATCTAATTTAAGGTTACTAGTATGCCATGTGCCATTGCCACATCCAAAATAAAAATTAGAGCAATTCTTTAACTTTTTAATCTATAAATAATTCCAAAATTCAGTGTATTTTATGCACAAAGGAGGGCAAAGGCATTGTAGCAGTTTGACATATTGTGTTCTTAATACTATAAAAAGCTTTATGCACAAAGCAAGGCATGGGCTTTTGTGAACCACCATATTGGTTCACCTTTTAGAAAATCAAAAATATAGATAAATTACTTCAATTTGCAAGTTCAGAAGTGTTAGTACTCCAAATTAAGCTGCAACCATCAATTAGGGAGTTTTCTGCTAGATAGCAATGGGAACTTCAAGAGGCTAAGGCAAGATGCTAGAAAATGCAATTGGGAGAAAATTAGAAGAAATTCTATGGAAAAAATAGGGATTTAAAATTAAAAAGATGTTAAGCAAGATTTGGTAGAGTAACCAAATTAGGCTAATGCTAAAATGATGACAAAATGAAAACCAAAAGTGCAAAATCATAATGAAAACAAAAGACTAGAAGTAGGAAATAAAACTAAAAATAAATGAAAAAACACAAAAAAGAATAAGTTTGAAAAACACAAAAGAAGTTAGGAAATTGAAAACTACTATTAGAACACTAAAATAGTGGTAGAATCACTAAATTGGGCAAAAAACAAAACTTTAGGGGGGTATTACAGCAAATTGGCAAAGTCTACACTAAATTGACAAAGTTTACATTAAATTAGAGCTATTACAATAATTTAACTCGATTTGCACTAAGTTGGCATGATTTACACTACTTTAGAGAATTAATAGTAAAGTAGGGGTGGATGAAAGTAGTGATGAACATTAGTTTATTAGAAAAGTTGATGTAGGAAAAAATGAGGTTTTGGAGCTCTGTCCTTCTAATTTTTTTCTCACTTTATGTGCATGTGTGTTTTAGGAAGTGTGAGTATTTGTGAGTGTATTTTGTGAGTGTTTCAAGTGTGAAGTGTTAAGGATAAAGAGAGGGAGCTATGTAGGATAATTTGTCGAGTAGGTTTTCACCTTTTTATGGAAAAGAAGGGATGAAAAGTAGAGTTTTTAAGGTTAGATGGAAAATTGATTTGAAAATGAAGGGAAGGTTTTGAGTGAGATTGGACTACCAAATTCAACAGCTGATTGCAAGAACGTAGAAAATTGGATGGAGCAAAATTTTATAGGGATGGAAAGCCTTGAAGTTAGCTTTCTGAAAAGTTATGGCTCATCTAATTCGGATTGAGAATGAGGTTAGGGAGACTGATTTAGTACGAGGTGGTCAACTACCACCACAAAAGAAGACTACTGACTTTGGTGAGTGATTGCAAGAGACTAGCACATTCAAATGACCTAAATTTTAGGGAGGATGAAGATGAAAAATTTGGCTTTCTGAAATGATATGGCTCACCCAAATCGGAGCAAGGACAAAGATGGGGCAATCAAATTAGTGTGAGGAGGCATGTTGTGACAAGTTGCAGTGACTTTTGTCTTATTTTGCATTTTTTGTTGTTGTCAACTAGCTGAATTTTAATTGTAATAATAATTACAAAATATTTGCATCTTTGCAATTTGCATGTGTTTGTATGATGAATGAGGTACAATGCATGTTGAATTTAGGATATTTGTGTGATTGTGAGTGCATAATGAGGGAGTTTATTTTTTAGGATTTTAGGGTAAGTGCAAAAGTGCTATCTAAATTGGGTTCGAATTAGGATTTGGATGTTTGAATGATGAAATGAGAATAGAAAAAATGTTCAAATTCCTTACAATGAAGGTGTGAATGTTGTAGAATTAGATCTAGGGACTTAAAGAGGTGCTTGCACTACTATAAAATTTAGTTCTTCTCTTGATTTGGTCACGTTGATTTGATTCACTTTTTTGTTTATTTGGATAGAAATTTGTTGATTTGGACAAAAATCAACAAAAAAGTCAATCAAATAAATAGAAAAATTGAATTTTCTAGTAAATTGGTGTCAAAATGTATGGATTGAGCTAGGGTTTTGGTATATTGAGAATTAATTTTTAAGGCCCCAATTTAACCCATTTGGTGCCGTGATTGCTAATTTTGGGTAGAGTTAGGCCTAGGAGGTTGCTCAAACCTTTCAGAGTATGTGTCAGGGTCATTTGGGATTTTCTGTTTTAAGGTTTTAATGTTTGTCTTAGGGTCACTTTGATGTTTTAATTTGTAGAAAATAGGAAAAACAATTTTCAACAAAACTAAAAATTGTCCATTTGGGAGGACTTCTTGATGATGAGATTTTGGCAAAAAAATGAGTTCAAAACTATCTCTAGCGTTTAGAATTGCGTACACAAGAGAGGCCTATTTAAGGCCATATTCATTATATTGAGACCTTTTGCACTCTCAATTTTATCCTCAACTCGAGGATAAACCGTTTTATCTCTATATTGGTATTTTTTTATAAATAGGTTACAACACCAACTTTTAGAATTTCATTATAGGATCACTATTTGAGCGTTATTTATTTTTGGTTTCAATTCCTAATTTTTTAAATGAATTTTCTAGTAACTAGCATTATGTCTCAAAATCTGCAAAAAGTCTCAATATAACAAATATGGCCTTATTTGCACAATTGCGGAGGATATAAAATAATGAATTTTTAGATTCCCTTTTGTGGACACATGTATGCCTACTAAACTAATATACCATAGAAATTTTAGTTGAAAATCACTAATTTAAACCACTCAATAGTATAAAACCCCCCTAAAAATCAAAGTGTGATAAATTAACAAAATTGACTTTTAAATATAAAATGATTTTTTAAAATTTCTGAAAACTAATGGATACAAGAACAAGAGAGATATCTAGAAATAGATTTTTTGATATTGGATTCATAATTCAAAAGTTATAGCATTCCAAAATCAAAACACAACAAAATTGGCAGGTGTTTCTTGCAATCACCCATTTTCATAGTTATAAATCACTTGTTTTGTTGTAGTGTTG
>OY987269.1:896092-1214977 GCA_963920665.1 Straminergon stramineum | reverse complement strand
TGTTGCATCTAGAGATCTCTCCATTTCTTTCATGTATTTGGAGGTTTCTGGAATCAAGTGATATGGATGTTTCATGTGCTTCAAATTTTGCCCCATATGTACCTATATTTGGAGATCTCTTGTTCTAAAGTAGTATAGACATTTTACATGCTCCAAATTCTATACTTGTAATTATTCCAAGGAGTGCTTTGTCTACTTGGAAAATAAAGAAGTGATATAGTTTTTGGTCCATCTTCTTTAAAAGTGCCTCAAATAAATTCTTTTGTAAAGGAGTTCGTATAATTGGATTAGGAGATCTCCAAATAGGGATTTGTAAGGTACTACTCCTATGGCAAGGAAGGTTGCATCCAATCATTGTACAACATAGAGAACCTCTTGTAACCTATTGATAGATCTCTAGATGACAAATGATAAAAGCGATTATGGCTCCCACCCCCAATCAATTCATCAATAATTGAATGTAGGATACCATATATACCTTAGTTGATCTCTAATATTAACTAAATACTTCAAATAATTTTATAGTAGCTTAAAAGAATATAGTCCATTAAAATCGGAAGTTTGGGAAGTGAGTGTGGAAAGTGAGTGTAAGTTGAACATCATTGCCTATAGGAATGCAAATAATAGTCTAGCCATTTGTTCATTCATGATATAAAGATAAATGCCTACATGCTACAATATAAATAGTACCTTGTTGGTTGCTAACTTTAGATGTATATTTGAAAATTACATGACACCACTATAAGAAACCCGAGTTTTTTTGGACGTTGTAGAAAACGTAAAAGGACATTCAATTTGACACGAAAGAAATCAATGTTGATGTCACCTAAAATTTGTTATGATCGACAGGCCAAAAACGTGGTAAAATCTAAAAAGACATGCCCAATTTGAACTTGTTTTTTTCTAACATCACAAAAAAATGGTCTTCTAAGATCCCTACAATGCAACACATGGACACCACTTAAATGCCATGTAGATGAGGGGAGCTATGTGGTATTTTTTCTTATTTGGCCCATCTATGACAGGGCGGTTTGATGTGGTGGCGGGAAAAGTGACATGGTAACCAAAGATGATGATGTGGCATGCCTAGTTAGCACACTTTTATGTCATTTGATAATTTTAATTTCACTTTTTCAAATGCCATATTAGATATTTAGATATTTTTTGAGACATCAATTTGTGCATATTATACCTGTCAGGTAAGATCAATAAAAAATAATGATTAAAAATAAAATAAAAATTAAATGAACAAGCAAAATTTTTTGAATTCATCAAGAATTGAAGAAAACTTACCATCTACCATCAAGAGAAGTTTTGATGGCAAAATGAAGGAATTCCTTCATTAAAAATTAGTGAAAATGATGATAACAGAGGTCACATTTATATTCCTTGTCCGTACATGGTGAGACAAAAGATATGGGATAACTAGAATATGGGAACTTGACCATTGTACATCTTGTCCGACACTATTTTAGACATCTAATCATTGTTTTAGACATCTGGATGTTGTTTCAAACATTTTACATTGCACACAATTCTTGTTTTACATATCCCATATTGTTTGTTTCACTTCCGACCACCCACTTGTATAAAGACCATCTCTTTTTCATCCATGGTGCACATCCATCCATTTCCTTTTTTTGGTAGGGCATGCCATGTGGTTGCCTTTCTCCTAAATTTTTCACATTTGGTCAACTTTCTACCATGGACCATAATAATTTTTACTAACTTATCCATAGTCAAAATGGGTCTACTTGCTCACATGGCAACCTCCATTTTTTTGGGCGTTTCAAAAAACATCAACATGTCTTCAATCATGTCAAATAAAACATCTACTTAGTTTTACAATAATGTGCCAATGTTTTTCCCCTACATCTACAAAAATCTACCTTCTTGGGCTAGTTGCCCTTTGACATTGTCATGTTTTGTTGGACATCATGTGTTAGTAGTCAAATATAGCCCAAAACGTAGATTTTTTATAGTAACACTCACTTCAGCATAAAAGACAATCCTATTGACACTAACATAATTTACAAATGCATGCCAATTCCAAACATGTAATATTTCTTCTCATTCAAATATGCATGAGTTCCATTGCAAGAAATGAGAGAAAATCTGGTAATTATTTCCCTAGCTCAAACAATAGCCATTGTGACAATGCATTCTTGGTTCTTGTTGCAGATGAAGCCAAATAGTTTGTACTTCACTGTGTACTAGTAGTATGTGATTACATCCCCAACGAAGTGGAAAATAAGTCAATCCAATCTCTTGCCATCAAAACATTCCCGTGAAGACCTCAAAATACTCTTTAGGTTCCCGTGATAAGACTCTATACCCAACATGCAGAATAGAGCAGTTGTTGATGCACTACATTGCAACCTTAGGCCGCTAGTGTGTCTCCATGTACCTCATGAACCTTGTAGCATTGGGTCATTTTTGTAGTGAGTGCATTGAGTTGTTTTTGTGCCCACCATATTGGGTTGTCATCTAGACTCATGCCCTTCCCATAAATAATATCTTCGATTGCATTCACCACATAAACCTGCTTTCCAATAGTCGAAATCCTCTTGATGGCATTTTCTCACTAGGACTTTTGGATGTGTTAGAGGCAAAGAAATATTTCACTGTGAGGCCAAATTGTCCTATGCACAAAATGATTCTAGATAGGAAGTGCAGTATCTTGTTGACAGAGAGAGTCTTTTAGACTGAGCCTCGGCATATAATTTTTGGTCCACAATCCTTTCTGAAGGACACATTATTATAGAAATAATAGCATTGAGTTTGGTACCCATTAAGGTCTACAGCACTACAATTTTTTGTTTGAAATTACAATTTGGTTTGACTACTCTAGTAGATTAGGTTAGTCTTTCAAATTGTACTTTGTAATAGAATTTACTTTAGGACATTAATCTTAGTCTAGGTGTTGTCCACTATTAATGTTGTTGAGGACCAATTTAAATGCATTTTTTGAACTTGCTTTTGCAACTCAAGTACTAGGAAGTGGAGGTCCTTTCCGTAGCATTGTGAAATGATGAAGAGTGTGACTGGGATTCCATTCCCCCACTCGTCGAATACCATGACCATGTAGAGAGGGTACTACAAGACAGATGTTGTAGTTATCACGTTACTATAGAGCATGGACAATGTGAAATGAATCTGACAACATAATAGGTTATTAGGTACTAATGCTACAGGTACAAGGGAAAAAGGTTCTATGTCTAAACTCTAAACATAGGACAATTCATACCAATATTTAATAGATCCTTTGTAACCCACGAGTAGGAAGATCAAGCATGAAACGATGAATCTTAGGGGTAGTGAGGTTAGATAGTACAATACCCTTGCTTCAAAAGTTCTGAAGGTGGCATCAAAAGAGAATGCACTATTGTGTCTAAATTTGAGGAGCATTTGAAGTTGCCATGGAGTTTGAATCCTAAGTGTGAAGAGTGTGTCGTTCTGCTTGTTTTCGTTGAGGTCTAGGAGGTTGTGTTGTTTAGTAGCAAAACACTTTATCATGAATCTTGTCAATCTACATCTTCACGCTTTTAGGGTCACTCGCATGACTCTCTCATAGTGCTTCATCTCGGACCTTGGCTAAATTCCATACGTCTTGTGATAGAATAAATGTAACATGACTAACAATTTTGTCTATCATAGCTGCATCTTTTACAAATGCTTTGTGTTGTACCATTACTTGTGACAAAGAGAGACCAAGCCACAAGAGATTTGATAAATGTTGCTTCATCCCTTCAAATACGGTAGAACCCAAAACTATCTTTGATCCCGGGGACGTTGACCCCATTTTGAGTGGATATCTACGCACCTTTGGCAAATAAACGAGCACAACCAAGTTCTTGTGTTTGGGGGGTGAACTCTATTCGAATGGGTACTTGACGTCGGTCCACTGTACCTTCCAAACAATGGATCTTTTCTAAGTCTTCTAAGTCCTACAATTTACTGTGAACCCCCGAACTATCCTAATATAGGGTTGTTACTTTGATTCCTCGACCACTATGGCCTTCTAGTAAAGCTAAAAGTGGGCTAAATCTACTAAGTCTACTAGCTTATAAATTAGTTCATGCCATTTCTAAAACCTAAGATGCTCAAAAATTGGATGTTCCTACAAGGAGTTATGGCCGGATGAAGTTTAACCCTTAAAGAGGTTGCCTAAACTTCATCCATCTTTTCGGACCCTCACCTCAACTTGGATGACTCTGATTTTTGGACTCTAACCCTATCCTATGAACTAGTATGGAAGTTCCAAGTTTGGGCGTGGATGGATGAATTTCAACCTACTTCATCCATGTTTGACCCTAAACTTCACCCGCTCATAACTTCCTCATTATGAGTTGGATCGGGGTGTATTTTATACCCACAGAACCCCCTAGATGTCTACTCTATGATCTTATTGCTAAATCTAATATGCCTCCTAGCTCTAGGGGTGCTACACACTCCTAGGCCTCGGCCCTATTCTACAGTTGTGGAAATGAACAAGCTAAATAGAAGGAGGAGTGTTGGCGTCATACCTTGGCTTGAGGTTCTTCATCTAGGTGCCCAAGACTCCCCTTCAATACGTCCCTTGCCACCATGTCACCTTTGTAGGGTTGAATGAAGGTTGAATGAAGTTTGTAGGTTGGATGTGGACATACTTGGTGAGCCTAACTCACCATCCCTTCCTTCCCACTCCTTCTTTCCTTTCCTTTCTTCCCTTTCTTCCCTCTATCCACATGGATAATGGTAGTTGGTAGGCCACCTACTTCCAAGCCCTAACCTCTATAATTAATGGCCACTTCCTACTTTGTGGCACTAACCCCACTATTCCAACTTCAAGATTAATGACCACTAACTCCTAGTCACCACTACCCTCCATCACAAAGTTTAGAACCTACGATTTGTCAATAGCTATCATGTGGTTATTATTGTTTCATGGGTTTGCACGTTAATATGTAATTTAGCACATTGTTATAATGCATTATTTTCCATTGAAAATAATGCATCATAACGATACGCTAAATTGTATAGTAATGCATCGTAATGATTCGCTAAATTGCATATTAACATGTGAACCCATGAAACAATGATAACCACATAATAACTATTGACAAACCGCAAGTTCCAAACTTTGTGATGTCCTAATCAATTCCCATGTCTAGCAAACCACTTCCTAATGAGTGGAGACACCTCCTAAACTCCTACTAAGTTCCTCCCTTCCTTCTCTTCCTTCACTTGCATTGATTGTTGTTGTTGTCTTGGAGAATGGTTGTGTTGAGAGAACGAGTGGTGAAGCTCCCATGTGACTACTTTTCCCTAGATTTCTATGTTGCTCTATCCTACTTCTATGTCTTGGCTCCCTCCCTTCCTTCTATTCCTACCTTACACTTTACTCTAAGTTTCTTTCCTCTTCCCCTACTAGTTCTAACCTATCTTCTACTCTAAGTCTCTTCCCTCCTCCTCTACTAGTTCTAACCTATCTTCTACTCTAATTTTTGCACCTTAATTTAGAGAAGGAAAAAAAACAAAAAAACCTAGAGCCTCTAGTTGGCCAGAGCCCTATGTTGTTGGTGCCCATCTAGACGAGGCCTCTATGCTACCAGAGCTCTAGCTATCAGAACCTTTGTGCTGGCTGGAGCCCTTGTTGGTCGGAGCCTCTATTGGACCTCTTGGGGCCCTAGCTCGTCCTAGCCTCACTCCAAAATCCACAATAGCCAAAAACCACATCATAGACCTTGCAACGGATAGACAGACTAGTAGAGGTGGTGAGACCTTAGGCTTGGACAAGCTAGGACCTACGTTCTAGTTTTGGGCACTAAACTTTGACTTGTTCCCAAAATATTTTGGGAACTAAACTTTGGAGGTGAACATCGCTTAGGGTCAAAGCTATGCCATCAATTAGGATTTAACACCAAATCTAGGACTTGGAGGCACCTAAGGGTTCAAAGCTCTGTTATTAGATAGGAATTTTAACACACAATCTAAACTCTAAAGACCTAAGGGGTCCAAAGCTTCACTATCTCGACAGGACCCACAATGACAAGGGTAAGGTAAAACAACATTAGCACTCAAAGCAAGCTAGAGGCCCCCCAAAGCGGCATCACCAAGGTATGGTGATGGGTTGGCCCTAAGATTAATACAATAAACCAAATGATCCTCAAAGACCTCTCAAAACGTGACAAGACTCCAATGGAAGAAGGCATAAAGCCCTCTCCAAAGTTAATAGAACTAAGAGCTCAAGACTTGAACTAACTCAAGACAAAATGACTTCAAAGGACCTAAGACTTAGAAACAACAAAACAAGGAGACACAAGGTGCAAAAGGAACCCCAAGACCTCTACAACTTGTAACAACTAATTGAAAGAGAGCAAAAGAGTAACAAGACTAGCAAAGGAAGCAAAGAGAGAAACAAAAAGACAAACACCGCCAAGGTTTTTGGCAAAATGCCAAAAATTCCAACAAAGTGGATCCAATGGACCCAAATACAAAATGGGGGTGAAATGAGAGGAGAAGGGTTCCCCCTTTTATAAGAGGATGGACACCCTCTCTTCCTTCAAAGGTTCCAAGCCGGGAACTCTGATTCCATGGATGGGAACCCTAAAATCCTAGATTTTCTACGAGATTTTTACCTACTTAGGGCGTTGACAAACCCTAGATTGCCTTGGAATTTCTACCTACACTAGGGTGTTGACAACTAAACTCTCCACCACTCATAAGCTAGGAACCCTGATCCCAAGAGGAGAACTTCCTAACCCTAATCTTCACGAGATCTACGGTTTTCATTGAGTGTTGATTTCTATGCTCCTATACTGGTTTACTTCTAACTTTTGGAATTTAACTCCAATTGGCAAACAGATTGCGATGTTGGCTTTAGAAGGCCATTTTTAATCTTGGGAACAAATGCCCCTTTTTCCTTTGCAAAATTCATCGAAATCTAGCACCATTCCTCGTTGAAAAAGGGTTAAAAATCTAGCTTGTCAGTGTTGCCTTTTTTGAGCAAGGTGATTGGCCAAGATGATTTGGAAGGTCGAAGGGGGTAAGAAAAGACCTTTCCTTGACTTCGTTTCAAATTCATATGCTCTCAAGATGCCGGTCAATTCCTCACCCGCATAGTCACGTCATTAAATTTAGAGGGAATCTTCTGGTTTGGGCACCTTCTACTATTGAAATGTCACGAAACTCGTCGGGGAGCCTTTTTAACATAAAAGAACATATTAGAATTTTTATTGAGATTTTATCGCCCTCCAGGGAATTTTCATGAATTTCCCGTATTGGATTTCAATGGTTGACCGTCTAGAAAGGATATTTCTACAAGTCAAAAAATTCCAAGACTTTTTATGGTACCTCTTAGGAAGTCCCACAATGGCTGTACCAGCTCATATTCTTACTTTGCACATGTAGGGATTGGGAGGATAAATCCCACCCTCTGCTAATTACGTGAAAAATAGGGGATCCTTTGCATACGAAGGAATCTTGGCGAATGGACTTTGTTTCCGATCCCCTAGTATACTCTAGACCCTAGATCCATGCTCGAGACTTGTGAATTCCTCCACAAGCCCTGCCACAAGCCAATCTTGGTATTGTAATTCTTACAATGCTAACAATTGGGCTCTATGGTTTCAACGATGAGATGAGAAAATAGAGACCTACTTAGGGACCTTGCATGGCTTCTCTCAACACAATTCCTAGCTAGTTGAGGCTACTATTATCAGGCTGGGGCATCATTGGGCAACTATGCTCAAACCTACTAACTTCCACCGTTAGTGGTTCTAACCTATGTACAGGTCAGCATCTAAGGGATAACTAGACCTAAAACCCTAAAAGAGGCCAAATACCTAATTTGGCATGTCACAATCTATTTTGGCCTTAGGCTCTATTTTGGGTTTTTTACACCTAATTACCTACTAAATTACGAAAAGTGGAAAAAACAACAACTATGAGTTCCAAAAGATGAATTGGGAGCTCACACCCATGTAGTATCTTTTTTGTCTTTGTTGAAATGCTATTGTTGTTGGTATATAAGCTGGTAGATAGTGTGGTCCTTATAAGCTTGTTTGGTGTAGAAGTAGCACAAACAGTCGCTCTATATTGACTTGCCAATCTGTTTTTTCCTATATGTGTTATCTTCTGCTAATTTGTTTGGTTCCCTGAGTGGTCGAGAAGACATCATACTCTACAACCATTTTTTTGCCTCGATATTTGATTGTGTTCTATGCATTGGACAATCTTTTTTTTTTGATGGTGGAGTCAAGAAGTGCTTGAATGTCCTTCGTTACAACATTAGAGTTGACCTTGGGCCCAAAACAACAATGGTATCTGTTTTATTGAAGAAGAAGAGGTTAAAATGTAGACATTCTAGTATAACATCTCCGAGCCATCTTGAGACAATGTTCTACACCTTGGAAGTGTTGGCAATTACAACGTGTCTTTTCTTAAAGCGGGAAGACTAGTTTAATCTTATGCATAGTTCCCTTCTTTTCTAGCAAGACATAGCATTTCTGCAATTTGTTTGTATGAGTTCGGCTTTTGTTACCACCGCTTTCGGATTTTAGCTTTGTAAATTGGAAGATGGGTTTTGATCATAAGAATGTACATTTCAGATGACAAGTTCATTACCTACACTGTCTATTGCCCAGAACTGAATGACTAACTACAATGCCTTCGATAGTACTGTTGAAGATCATGTACATAATCGTGTAGATAGTGTACATTCAGCCCTAGGAGTAGGATTAGACTCATAGTTAGACTTAGAGTCTATTGGGTGTTGCTTATAGTCAAAGGCAGCCCAAGGTTGCTAGTTATCCCACATGGTTTGTGGATAACTAGTGAAAGGCTTTATGCTTATGTTCAGCCCATACATGGGCCTTGGTATCTTCTACCATCTAAGTAAAGCCTTTCTCCATTCAAAACTCAATAGGTTATGGGCCCACGCACTTGGCGTTGCACATGAGGGAGAAATTCAAGTCATTTGGAGAAGTTCTTGGAGCTTGGAGGAGCATACTGAATTTGGGCTCTTGGTCACCTACAAACCATATGGTGTGAGTAAAATTTTCAAAACAAAGAAAAAAAAGTCTTTGAATTCCATCTTTTGTTTTGAGCTTTTGTGGGCTGGTTTGTGAGGTTTGGAGTTCATTTTTGAGTGTGAGATTGCTCATGATTGAAATCAGACCTAATTAGGGCTGGTTTCATGCTCCTTGTTTGAGTTTGTGCTTGCAAGTGTACATTGGCAGCCCATTGGGGCTGATTGTGCACTTGGGTACATTGGTGATTGTCATTTTGGCAATTGCAATCTTGTGAGAGTCCTTGGTGAGGCTTGGGAGCATTTGTGGGTTGCATTAGGCGTTTCCATGCATTGAGGGCTGAGTGGTGCCCTTGTGAGTGAGTGAGCCGAAATTGTGATCCCAAGAGGGCTGATTTGTGCCCTTGTGAGTGTGTGAGACCAAGTAGAGGACTTTGTGAAGCCAAAGGGCTGGTTTGTGCCCTTGTGAGTGTGTGAGACCTAATAGTGGACATTGTGAACTCAAGAGGGCTGATTTGTGTCATTGAGAGAGAGTGACACCCAATTGGGGTTCTTGAGTGACTTGGTGAGCCAAGTAGGGCTGGTTGAAGCCATTGTAGTCCATGAGGTGCTCATTGTGAGTGGGAGCTTCAATCTAGGGCTGATTGGAAGCTTTGGGATCTTTGGAGTGTGGAGGATCCAATTTGTGAGGAGAATTGTGAGGAGAATTGTGTTTTTTGAAGTAGCACCAGCCCATGACGAGCATGTGGTGGTTGTGAGCTTCATTAGGGTCTGATTTGGTGTGGAGAAGAAGTCTTGTGCTTGTGAGGTGTGGTGTGGCGTTCTTAGGGTTGCAAGGTGCTTGTGAGGGCTGATTGGTCCCATTTCAGCCCAATTCGCCGCAAGGGAGTTTTGGGGGGGCTGAATTCAGATTGGAGACCTTGTGGGTGCTGCCAAGAAGTGGGAGCTGATTCAACATGGCCTCAAGTGGAGGAGAGGGCGTCCGGATCATTGACAAGTTCAATGGGGAGAATTTTGGGATGTGGAAGTTCAAGATGGAGATGATTCTTGCGGAGAAGGATTTGTGGGAGGTGGTGGATGGGAGTGAGGAGCCTCCAAGTGAAGATGCTGATTTGAAGACCAAGAAGGCGTTTGAGAGGAAGGAGAAGAAGGCCTTTGCTCTCATAGCCATCAATCTTGTGGACCGGCAAATTGCTCACATCCGCCATTGCAAAGGACCAGCCCAAGCATGGACCACCCTTTGCAACATCCATGAGACCAAGAGCCTCTCCAACATTCTCTTTCTAAGGAGGAAGTTCTTCACCATGAAGATGCAAGAGGAGGATGACATCTTGGATCATGTCAACAAGATCAAGGCCCTTGCGGATCAGCTTGCTTGCTTGGAGGCCCCCGTCACGGATGGAGATGTGGTGATGACCTTGTTGGAGAGTTTGCCACCCTCCTATGAGTACCTCATCACCGCCTTGGAGACAAGACCCACCAAGGAGCTGACCATAGAGTTTGTGACGGCTCGCTTGATGCATGAGATGACCAAGCGCAAGGAAAATGAGGCCCAAGGGGAGGGATCAGCCCTTGTATCAAGACATGGCAAGGGAGGCAACACCAAGGCGTTCAAGGAGACAAGGACGTGCTTCAATTGTGGCAAATCAGGCCACATTGCTAAGCATTGCAAGGGCAGCCAAGCCAAAGACAAGGGGAGTGCACACCAAGCTTGCCAAGTGGAGGATGAAGAGGACTTTGCCTTTGCCACCTATGGAGGAGGGGAGAAGGCCAACATGTTCACTTGGATTGTGGATTCGGGGGCCACTCAACACATGACCAGCCATAGAGATGCCTTCCACACCTATCAGCCCATTGCGGGGAAGAGGATTCATTTGGGAGACAATGGCATGGTGGAGGCCCTTGGCATGGGGGAGATTCTTGTGGAGGTGCAAGTGGAGGGGAAGACCAAGAGGATTCAGATCCAAAAGGCCCTCCATGTCCCTAAGTTGCATGCAAATCTGATTTCGGTGAGCCAATTGTCTTTGGGAGGTTTGAAGGTGCATTTCAACATGGTGGGGTGTGTGGTGAGGTCTCCTAGTGGTGTTTTGATTGCATCAGCCCCTCGTGAGGGCAATTTGTACCACCTCCACTTCACCAAGGTGAATGGCACTTCCATGGCTTGTGTGGCCCAAGGATCAGCTCATGAAGACCTTGTGGGGCTTTGGCATAGGAGGCTTGGCCACTTGAATGTGAAGAGCATGAAGAGCCTCCAACACATTGTGAAGGGGCTGAACCTCTCTTCTTGCAAGCATGATTGGAGTTCGTTGGTGTGCAAGGGGTGCATTGAGGGGAAACAAGCAAGGCAGCCCTTCCCCAAGGATGGGGCCACAAGGGCCAGCAAGCCCTTGGAGCTTGTGCATTCAGATGTGTGTGGGCCAATGAAGACACCATCCATAGGAGGAGCAAGGTATTTTGTGACTTTCATTGATGATTTCTCACGCAAGATTTGGGTGTACATGCTGAAGTGCAAGAGTGAGGTGTTTGGGCGTTTTGAGACTTGGAAGGCCCTTGTGGAGGCCCAATCTGATTGCAAGGTGAAGGTGCTGCGATCGGATAATGGAGGAGAGTATGTGTCCAAGGCCTTTGAGGCCTTCTTGAAGGCTCATGGCATTGAGCACCACACATCAGCACCTTACACTCCTCAACAAAATGGCGTAGCGGAGCGTGCCAATCGAACCATTGTGGAGATGGCTAGGTCCATGATTCATGGCCAAGGGCTGAAGTATGAGCTTTGGGGGGAGGCCGTGTCCAATGCGGTGTATACAAGGAACCGGTGCCCTACACAAGCTTTGACAAGCAAGACCCCCCAAGAAGCTTGGAGTGGAATCAGACCTCATGTGTCTCACATGCGCACCTTTGGGTGCATTGCCTATGCCTTGGTGCCAAGTGCCAAGAGGACCAAGTTGGATGCCAAGGGCACCAAGTGTCTTTTCCTTGGCTATTGTGAGGGAACCAAGGCTTATAGGCTGATGTGTGTGGAGACCAAGGCCATCATCAAGTGTCGTGATGTGACCTTCTTGGAGGAGGAAGGAGCTGATCCCAAGCTCTTGGAGATGAGCCCAAGTGGGAGTAGTGGAGGACCAGCCCAAATGGTGGGCACAACTCCAAGAGTGGACATGGAAGAGGAAGGAGAGGAAGAGGAGGAAGAGGAAGAGTTGGTGGAGCCCAAGAAGAAGGTGGCCACACCCAAGGTGAAGAAACCAGCTGCCCCTTCTCCAAGCACTTCACCCAAGGTGCAAGAGCATGATCAGCCCTTGGAAGAGCAAGAGGAGCCTCGTTATCCAACTAGGACCCGCAAGCCGCTTGGAGATTGGTGGCTGAATCACATTCTTCCCCCACAACATGAAGAACAAGCCAATGTGGCTTTCCTTGGAGATCCATCCACACTTGGGGAGGTGTTGCGTTGTGAGGATGCAAGCAAGTGGGAGGCGGCCATGCAAGAGGAGTACAAGGCCCTCATTGCCAAGGGGACATGGGAACTTGCTGCCCTCCCTCCCAAGAGGTCAAGTGTGGGTTGCAAGTGGGTTTTCTCCACCAAGAGGGATGCTTTGGGGCACATTGTGAGGTACAAGGCAAGGCTGGTTGCCAAGGGGTTCTCCCAAGTGGAGGGGGTGGACTTCAATGAGACCTTTGCCCCCGTTGCTAAGTTTAGCACCATTAGGTGCATTGTGGCTCTAGGGGCAGCCATGGACTTGGAGATGCACCAAATGGACGTCAAGACAGCCTTTCTCAACCCCAAGCTTGAGGAGGTCATCTACATGGATCAGCCCCAAGGCTTTGTGCAAGAGGGGCAAGAGCATCTCAAATGCAAGTTGAAGAAGGCCCTCCCCGGGCTGAAGCAATCCGGGAGGGCGTGGTATAGGGATATTGATGGCATGTTTGCAAGGAAGGGCTTCCAAAGAGGAAATGCTGATCACTCTTTGTACACCATGCAAAGTAGTGAGCATTTGGTGATTGTGATCCTTTATGTGGATGATCTGATCCTCCTTGCAAGTGACATGACCAAGATGCTTGAGGTGAAGGCTATGCTTCACAAGGAGTATGAGATGACGGATCTTGGAGAGTTGAGGTATTGCCTTGGAGTGGAGTTCAAGAGGGATAGGGCTGCCCGCACCATCACCATGAGCCAACACAAGTACCTTGAGGAGATCTTGAAGAGGTTCAACATGGAGGAGTGCAAAGCCATAGGTACACCCCTTGACACTCATGAGAAGTTGCCCAAGCTCACGGATGCTGATTTTGAGGAGGTGAAGGCTGAAATGCAAGGTGTGCCTTACAAGGCAGCGGTTGGTTGTTTGATGTATGCCATGGTGGCTACAAGGCCTGATTTGGCCTTCCCGGTGAGTGTTGTGAGTCAACACATGTCCAAGTATGGCCCTAAGCATTGGGCTGCGGTCAAGAGGGTGATGAGGTACCTTCAAGGCACACTTGGCTTGGAGTTGCAACTAGGAGGTGCTGAAGTGAGTTTGCATGGGTATTGTGATGCGGATTGGGCGGGTGATGAGGGGGATCGAAGATCCACCACCGGCTATGTGTTTATGCTTGGAGTGGGTGCCATTTCATGGAATTCCAAGAGGCAGCCCACCATAGCTCTTTCTACAACGGAAGCGGAGTACATGGCCATGAGCCATTGCACCAAGGAGGCCATTTGGCTAAGGCAGCTCTTGGCTGATGTTGGGCTTGTGCAAGGGGGGAGCACACAAATTTTGTGTGACAACCAAGGTGCCATTGCTTTGGCCAAGAATCCCACCCACCACTCAAGGACCAAGCACATTGATGTGCAACACCATTTCATTCGTGAAAGAGTGGAGGCTGAGGTGATTGAGCTCAAGTATGTGCCTACTCAAGCTATGGTTGCTGATGTGCTGACCAAGGCTCTTGGGAAGCCCCAACACCTTACCTTGATTGAGAAGATGGGCCTTCGTGCCTTTGACCACTCACAAAGTGGGAGTGTTGAAGATCATGTACATAATCGTGTAGATAGTGTACATTCAGCCCTAGGAGTAGGATTAGACTCATAGTTAGACTTAGAGTCTATTGGGTGTTGCTTATAGTCAAAGGCAGCCCAAGGTTGCTAGTTATCCCACATGGTTTGTGGATAACTAGTGAAAGGCTTTATGCTTATGTTCAGCCCATACATGGGCCTTGGTATCTTCTACCATCTAAGTAAAGCCTTTCTCCATTCAAAACTCAATAAGTACAAGATATTAAAACTCGTCATTGTGTGCACATAGTGGGTTGAGGGTGGAAGAGTTTGCGATTGCTTACTTGATAATCAACGCGGGTAACGAAGCTCGTAGGAAGGCCAACGATCTTGGAGGATTCCGCTTCTGAATGTATTTGTTGAAGGTTGTTGGGTACTTGTCATTCTCCTACTATCCTTGTACAAAATCTTCCAATCAATACCATGGAATCATTGCAATTTTGGAGTGGATGACCAATCCCTTCCTTGTAGTCCTATAGGAAATCTAGAGCAAGTCGTTGCATCTGATGAGCTTAGGAGGAGGTTCTTGTACAATGTTCTAGAGTGCAGCAATTAGTTCGGACTTCCTATTGTGATCATATAGTCTCTCAAAATCGGACTTCTCCTCATCACATTCAACTATAGGATATGTGTCCTCCAACCCCACAGTTGCAGCACAAGATAATGTCAACTTATATCTTCAAGATGGTACATGGATTTGAACCTGTAATTTCCTCAAGAATCAGAAGTGGATAGGCTAGTAGACATGGAACTCATAGCCAAAGAAATATTGATTATAGCTCAAAGTATATACATCGAATTAAGAAATGCATGAAGATGAATACGTTCTGTGACTATAGTAGTTTTCAAGGTCAATGTGTCATCGTCCTATACGTAAGCAGAGCAGCTCAATCAAGAGAGAAACAATGGTGTGTGCTAGAGCAATGTAATGAACCATGTCCTAAACTCTAAAGCCGCCCTAACCCTAAATGCATTAATGGGGATGAGGCCATTTTAAATTTGTAGTTGAGGTGTTAGGAACGTCTTCTTGCAACGGTTGCTTTTTGTGGTTAGCATTGTACATATGTAGAATATAGTCGTTGCCATGATACAAGATGCGTAACACAAAACCTTACTCTATCTATGTGGCATATGTTTTGGTGTTTTGTTTCCAAAAGGCTTATGCCTTGATGATGTTGTGATGTCAAGACCTTAAATCCTAACCTAAATGCTAAAAAATTGATGATTTGAGGGCAAAGTTGTTGGTGTTGTCCTACTTTTGACAGCACTCCCATTATTTTCCAGTTTCTAAGATGTCCCGTCGTGCTTGGCGTAAGACATCACTTCAGTCGTTGACGGATGTCTGTGGTTGGATGTCATTTTGTAGTCAGATGGGTCTCCATACACTGCGCCATGTGGCCACATTCTTCCAGGTTCATTCGAATTGTCTCATATTTGTTGAGGGCAATCTCCGTCAAGTGGTTTGTGGTTGTGTTAGTCCCGTCCTTTTGGAGGGCGAGTTGGCCTCCATTTGGAGGTGGGTCTGCCATTCGGAGTTCATGGCTAAGGCATGTGGTCACACCCACATACCACATGAGTTGGGCTCACCTTTAAATGGACAATTTAATGTCCATCATGAGTTATGGCAACACAATGTTTCTATACCTAGGTCAGCGTACATAGTAGTAAGCTTACCTTACCTCATACATCATGCTCCAAGAGTAACAACAAATACACGTAAGCTTACTAAACTTACAGTGAGCCACATTCAATTTGCCAAACAATCTCCTACAATCCTATAAATTATTTGTCCCTGGAGTATGAAATTTTTGCACATGTGTTGTCTCATTATTTTTGTAATGTTACTAGATTTTGCTATTTAATCGTCACACTACAAATAATCTTGTAACTATTTTACTTCTAAGTGCTTGAGGTCTTGCAATCATTGTACACTTACACCTCTTTACAACGACATTCTGGAATATCCTATATACATGGCACAATATTATTGGCTTCTAATTCTTGTACATTTAGACCTTTATTATTGACAATAGTACACTACTATAATTGAAGGGTAGGGTTGAAAATTTTCTATTGATTATTTATTTATTTCCAAAATATAAAGTTTGGCAAATGCTAAAAATGATTTTTGGAAATATTTTTGTTTCCACCATATAATTTTGTGTTTTTGAAAAAATCATTTTCCAAAATTTTAGCATCTATTTTAAGAATTATTTTCCATCAAACATGCCTTCCAACTATGGTAGTTACTTGTTGGTTTTAAGTGGATAGTCACTCTATCTATTTGAAAACACCACCCAAAGCTTAGTTTTTTTGAGACTGTTAGGAATTTTCTCAAATCAAATGACTTTTCTTAGACAACTCAATTTTCTACAAATACAAGGATGATATATTTATATTTGTATGTAGTTGCAGTAAAGGATATGGAATACGCAACGATAGGTATACTTATATATCTTTGTCTCTATACTTACATATTGTTGAATATATATATATATTTGTATATACATCATAGATACCAAATGATTTTCTTAAGTAATACTAGTCACCCAAAATTTTCAAGATGGAAGGTTGTTTGGTATTTTTGAGAGGATAATCACCCATTTAGACTATTTGGCTACAACCGCCAAATAACTATCACCCAAACAAAAGATTGGAGAAATTAGAGACAAGAAAAGAAAGTCATATATTATTTTGTAATACCATTGATAGTCCAAGGTATGCCAACTTGCAACCTACATAATTTGTAGTCTAGGTATTTTGGAGACAATTTTTTGAATGGTATATATGTTTCATAGATGTGTGCTTTTCTACAAACCAAACCTAAATGAAATCATATTTCCTAATAAAAATAGAAATACCTATGAATATTCCAATGAGTCTATCCAAAAATAAAAATCCACACGTAGATAGGGGCTATGAGAGTCAAAAATGTAACCTAAAACCATCTAAAAATAATCCTCAAATCAACTCCCTTGAATCTTTTGACTACCTAAATTACATCTTAAATTCAAGTCCCTTAACTTTTAGAGTTCTCTAACTAATTGTATTTTATCAAAATGCACTAAATTTTTTTTAATTAGAAGTTTATACAAAGACACCATGGGAAGAAAATCAAAATTATTTACAAATCTAAGATGGAATTCAAATACTTCATTCCAAATAGTGATATTATTCTAGTAAACAATCTAAACCATGTGGGAATGTTTTCTTAGGAAAATTGAAAAAATTTAGCCTTCACTACTATACCATTCTAAAATTTTATCTATTCCCTCATGGGACAATGGTCCTTCAGGGTTAAAGGACAAGTCATCCTAATGAATGAGAATCTCATTTATAAATTGCATAGGTTTTTTTCATAAATATAACAAAAACAATCCATAATCCAATTAATTTGGAATTTCTCTAGGAGGTGAAGAAAGACAAGGAGATTAGTATTAATGAATATTTTTCAAGCAATTTTTTAGGTTTTTTACACCCAAGACATCCTTAATAATGATCTTCAAGTCAAATCACCACCATCAGGCTAAATTTAACCTTAGCATAATTGAATGATCATTTTAATAATCTAAGAATAAACACTTTTTCTAAAGAAGTTGATTTTGAAATATTTTTTTGTGGAAAAATCAAATTATTGTGATTTTTCAAAGTATGCAAAACAAATTGTACCTATTAGAATGAATATTAGAATAATTTGGAATTTGGGATTTTGACCAAAAACAAAGGCAAGAAATGTAAAATAATATTTGTTAAAATTGAACATGAGAATCATTTGTAAATGAGGAAATAGAAATGATATACATGCAATATTGTGGAATTTGAATTGTAACACTTAGAGCTTTGAATAATCCACTAGCAATAACTCTTAGAGCTTTGAATAATCCACTAGCAATAACTCTTTGGTTTTAAAATGGAGTAGAAAGACAACCTTTTCATTTTTTCATTTTTGTAGTTAACCCCTAAACACTCCAACGTCTACTTTGGGGACGATGAACAAATTAAAACTCACAGCTTTGTCAAATCGTCAACTCTAGAGAACACTCTGTACGCTTAGGGGTTAAGTCAAACCCCCAAATGGATACTTTGAAACACAAGTTCATGGATAGAGTACTTGCTTCATATCTTCTCAATCAAAGAAATAAAGAACTAATAGTAAAAAGAAATTCTTCTATGAAATGCTGGGCAGTAGAACGGAGTTTCACTAATGACAATATTCTTCTCAGAGAACCTGATTGAATCCTCATAAAGTTAGCTTAGGAACCAAGACCTGGGACCTTTGCTTTATAACGTAGATTACCCCCACAAAGCATTGGCTTTTCAGAGGTCCTTAAAGCTTACACTGATACATATACCTTGAACATAAAAACACTTAAATTTGCTCGCAATCAATCGAACCGCAAGAGTGGTGAGGGACACTTGGCCCCTACTCTTACATCACAAGGTGCTTCTTCTGCATGGGAACAATACTAGGACTGCATTCCTGGTTGTAAGGGAGCTAGCCAACAGAAGTCATCCTACAACCGTACCGATGTTGCAAACCAGTGCAGAAGGTTGAAAGAGAAAAATTCTGCTGACTAGAGGGAAAATAATGTCAATAATCTGCTTAGACCTCTAATGGAAGGCAAAGAGATAGAGCCTCGTTGGTTGGCGCATCCCAGAACTCCTGAACAGATACACGACAACAAGAGCCTCGAGACCTTGAGGCTGTCTTGGACTTGGGCTGCATCCGTGGTCTGGCCGATGCTGTCAATTTCGTTACTGGATGGCTGCTAGACACCTTCACACTGACTTCTTTTAAAGGGCTGAACTGTACCGACTCGAATTTCGACTGCAGTGATGGAACTGTAGAATTCAGTGCTGGACTTGTAAAAGATTTTGAAGGAAATAAATTTGCCAGCCACGAATTTCTGGAGTCTTTAACTGCAAGATCAAGCACCTGCTTCATGGTAGCCTGCTCACACAAACCAAAGAGGTCAAAGACCAACCGATGCCCATGACAGCTACTATATCAACTTGAACACCTTTATCATGCCAGAAAGACACGAGATTACTGATTGATTAGAGAAAGCGCAAGACATAAAGGATGAAAATGCAGAAACCGAGTAAGACTTTAGATCAGGTAATAAAATTTTGTAAGAGAAACGAGATATATATTGGCTGAACATACAGGAAATAACTAGGAATTTCTTCCAACTATCCAGTGACCACGAAGGACATACCTGCGACACTAGACTGATTGACGCAAATATAGTTGGGAATGGAGGGTTTCCACTTCCTCTTTGTGGACTAGCCATGGCAACCTTGCCAAAGCTTCGCGGTTTGGGATCTTCTTCGTCTTCCTCTTCCTCATCCTCAATTTCCTCCTCATCCTTGACCCCTTGTTCAGAAGATCTGTCTTCCTCTACAGGACTGTCTTTTCCCTTACGGGCTTCAATAATTTCTCCTTCGTCTTCGCCCATTCCGCTCTCTTGCTGTCCATAAATTTCCTCAAGCTTAAGCTGAAGAGAGATTTATCATTATCATTAGTTTGTAGGCACATCTGCAAACTGCTGTATCCAGGAATAGATGGTAAAGATACGAACAAGCACAATAAGTAAAATTTCTGGGAAACTACGGCAACTGAGTACCTGCAATTCGGCCTCATCAACTGCTTCTTCGAGCTGCTCATCAAGTTCTTTCAATTCCAACTCCAGCTGCAGTTCCTCCTCTCTCTCTGCCCATTCAAGTTCCCTCTCCGCATCCTCCTCAGCCCAGCGCCTCCTCATCTCTTCTTCACCCTCTTTCCTATCTTTCTCCAGCCTTTCGTCTTTTGTTAGTGGTTTGCCACCCTCACCCTCATCATCGTCATCATCATCGTCATCCTCAGGACTGGCTTTCTCCCCGAAAAATTGTTTCATGCCCATGGGCAGAGGAATAGCCAGGTCGGGATCCACTGAACCATCTTCAACTATAGGTTGAATAAAGAAACGCAGCTTCCCTTCACCATCCTCAGCCCAATTGATGAGCTGCCCGGAAGGAACATGTAACAAGATCTCTCCTCCATCTGCATCAGAATTTTGGCCATCTCCTTCTCCAGTTAGGACCACGAACTCCTCATCTGCAACACCACGGATGTGTTAAACTGCTGCAGCGATGAATTAAGTTCGCTCCTGCTAATGTAATCAATAGTGAAATTTAGGTCCTTACCTTAGAGTAACCGATTGCGCACCCAAGAAGACCCCAAAAGTACATACGTATCAAAATATATTCCACACAAACGACAGGATCTTGACAATATAATAGCCAAAGATGAGTCCGATCGCCAACCAAGCAACGGTGAATCGCTTGTACTCAAGTAGAAGAAAACGCAAAAAAATTAAGATGCCACAGGAACCATCCACACGTCGCCAGGAAAGACATCAAAAGAGCCTAGCTAGATACAAAAATCAATAGATATCACCTTTTCCCCACAGGTACTCAAGTTCGGCAGGCATCGGAATTCGAAGTGGGGCTTTTGTAAATGAATTGAGCCACATTTCTTGTTCAGCATCGACTTCCTTGACATACCTCTCCCAGAGTTCCGGCACCTGTCATTGATATGTGTTCAGCTGACCGAAACACGTGCACCAAACTGATATCCCTTGTGTAAAATCTACCTCACACGCCAGATACAATAAACATTGTATCCGCATAGCCAATCGAGGAGCCCATAATTTAGTATAATACTCGATGTCTCAACCGTTTTACCCAATTTTCCAAGTCAATGTAATAGAGCAGCTGGGGAGAACTAACCGGATAAAACTGATTAATAAAACCTGGAGCCATCCACATGTCTTCTTCCTCATACATATATGGATGCTGAGGATCAGAAAATGGGCCCTTCATCTCACGGACCACTGAATCAGCAACAATGAACCCATTATTATTCTAGACAAAGAATGAAGAATCTATAACACGCTGAGTCATTTTAGTACCTGGTACAACATTCAAACATTATTCTCGAACGCAGAGGAAAACCACTCTCAACTTACATGGAACCAGACTCGTAAGCTATTCATGACCAATAACAAAAATGGCTAAAGATTGGCAAAACTTTAGACACCAGTTTTAAGACGGGACTTAAAGCGATTGCTTCTTCCACTCAAGTAATCGTGTTACGCATTGGTGTGTTATCGAACCAAGAACGACTTACTTCCGTCAGGCTTGTTAACAAACATCCTTGCTTTCGCAGCAGCTACCTCTGCTAGTGAAGCATGCATCTGCAAAGAAGCATCTTCATAAGTAAGCAGATCAAACTCAAATTAGATAGGCCACCTATTTCTCAAGTGTCAATTATCCTGATACAGAATTCTACTCAGGTGAATACAGCAAAAACACAGTGCTCCTTTCAGAGTAATGAACCCGATTTTAGAACCGAAAATAAAAGCAATCAAAAGCAACATCCACAATTATACCTCTTACAGAACACAGGACAGCGTTAAAGTTCAAATCTTACAGCTGATATTTTCTCATCACACTCCTCCGTATCTAGCAGCATCTCTCCAAAATAAAACTTCCCCTGCAAGAAAACGGATACCGTTGCAGATATCTAGACTCTTTGATTACGATGCTTTGAATTTGGTCAAGCATTGTGGAAAAAATGTGCAAAAATTGAAAGATTCAACTGATTTGATTTTGATATATCACGAGCAAGCAAATTGATCTCAACAAGAACTTCAACCAAGCATCAAGAATGGAAACCAAATCAAAACCTCTTAGCCCATAACTGTCAAAATGGCCGACAGTGACCGCTTCCAAATCCATACGTGGTGAAATAAATCAACAACTGGGAACGTATCAAAATACACCAATAGAAAATGGAAATCATGACCTATATTTTGGAACGGTAGAGATGTGTTTTATAAAATTACCATAATCGTCTATAAGCTTTCTTATATTTTGAGGTTACGCACTTAGGATTAAACAATGTATGAACAAATACTAAAGACAGTCGTGTTTCTGCAATATTTATCGGTTCAGTAGCAAGTATCGGATGCCTAAGGTAGAGGAATGATTGTAGCAGCTTAGAAATAATCACCCATGTTTGGCGGCCATTAAGCTCGTATACTCCACAACCATGCATACGACTGTGTTTCCATTGTCCAGCATACTTGTAATGACCTTTCTCCCTGCAGATTCCGCCAGATATCAGTGCTTACTTCATGAGAACCTAAAATGTAGCAGTCGTGGGCTTTCTGTCCCAAGAACTAATGCGAAAGCTAACTAAAGACAACTACCGCAGCATGATAAAATTTGACTTACGGCTTCTCTCCAAAGTACTTCACCCAGAGCTCATCATCTTCGAATGGAGAGGGGTCAACAGCCTCTGGATTGTCAGCAAGGGTATCCTCGAGGTCCATGCGCAACCATTCCTTATCCTCTGGATCTAGAAAATCTGTTTTCAAGATCTTTCCCTCTGCTTTCATTTTACGTTCTAACCTGCATTTTAACACATTTTAAAAGGTATCCAAGAGAACATCGGAAGAAAATGCATCATCACAGTGGTAACCTCTACATCCACATCTGGACAGACTGCACATACGCAGAATGTCCACAAAAAACACTGAGAAGAATAGAATGTTCAACAAATTCATACGTCGAAAAAGAATTTCGAAGCATGCACATGTGAAGTGAAGAATTCCTAATATCCTCCAGACTAAATTGAGAACATAGGAATTTGACGATAACGATAATCACACAGAGAAATCTGGATGGCATAAGATATACATTTATTTCGAGGCATGGGTACAAATAACTCGTAAAGGAAGGGATTTATTAACCCCTAAGTGCCCAAAGGGTCAAGTGGCTGCTTCCGTTGTACAGGGATTGAAACAAATCATTGAAGAAGCTTCACGAAAATTTACAAAATGAACCAAAATCATACCTTACATTTTCAGACAAAGGAGATATGTTTTGAAAGTTACTAAAAATAAAGATGAGCTTCCAAGTGGATTCTTATTTTACCTCGGGCACTCTGGGGTAAAAGATTTTCTAGACAAAATTAGAACTTCTACTAACCACAAATCAGACAAACATCTGATAAATTCTATAAAGGCTGACAACACTAAGGCAACATGTATGAGCAGATCTGAATTCAGGAACTTACTCAGAACCAGGGGGTGGATCAGCCACAGGAATGTCCACTTCAATAACTCCATGTCCTTGCATGAGGTTCTGAAACCATTCACCTTCGTATCTGCAAAAAAAAGAAAAGGATTACTACTCGACACCAATCTCAGCATTTCTCTCCACGTTCATCCAGTAGTAAAGCTGATTACTAAACAAACCAAGTAATAGATATGTAATAAATTCTGTCAAAAAGTACAACAAATTGCATTGAAGTAAGCTTCCTACCTGCAAAGCTCCAGTGGCGTTGTGTAAACACCCTTCCCATGCGCAAGGTCGTCCCATACTGTTCCTTCATAACTGATAAATGACATACATTACAGATAGTCAGATTGTCATGCCGATCACCACAAGGGTGATTCGCATAACCCTTCTAGATCAAGCCACCAAGCATCTTGATGCACTATTCGAAATGGTTGTGGATCGTCTGAAAACAGAAGTGTATGGCACAAGGCACAGCAGATAGAAACTTGTCTGATCCTACTAATAGTGCACTATAAGGTTCAAGAAAAAGCTGAGTATCCACAGAAAGTTCTTTTGGATTCACCTAAAAATTATGAACCTTAGCACATTCCGCCATAGAGAGCATCAAGAGCCTTGAATGCATTTGAAGTTCAAGTCATATTGCTTAACCCAGATTGGAAACGTCCAGTCAGAATGTCACGCTGGAGAGTCCACAATGAAATGACAAATGCAAGACGGAAGAAAGAAGGGCCCTTAAAGGCAAGCCCGTACGGACACAAGTTCCAGACCTTTGGTAGTCCTCACGAAGGACACAAGCAAAAAAAATAGAACAAGGCCAAGAAGAATTGAGCAGGGACGTGATAATCGCTTACGATGATCCATCTTCAAATATGTAACTAGCCCATACTAGGAATTCCTCCATGCGCTCCAGCTCCTCCACAACAGCTTCCGGGCTGTCAATATCAGGATGGTCTTCGGGAATTGAAGGATACCACTTCCTGTAAGGCACATAATAAGGTCTCTGCGGGGGAGCCCTTCCATCTTTTTCGAGCTTGGCGATAAGTTCCTCGTCATCTTCTGCTAACTCAGGATCTCGGCCTACTGTATCATCGGCAGGGGTAGGGTCAGCCCACTCCTCCTCTAGGTCCTCCTCCCTCCAATTCTCTCTGTCGATAGGAAAATTCCACTCGTCCTCCTCTTCCAAGACTTCTTCTTCCTCCTCCTCCTCCTCTCGTCTCTTCTTCGTGCGCCGCTTGGAAGCCGCAGACGACTTCTGGCCATCTACCCCTGCCTCCGTAGGCTTTAGTTCCCCCTCGTCTTCTTCTTCCTCCTCCTCCTCCTCCTCGTCACTCTCTTCGTCCTCGGACTCGTCGTCATCTGACGCCCACTCTACCTGAAGGAGTCAAATCAAAAGGAACTATCTGAGAATGCTCACCAGAATCGCTCGAGGACCTATGTCGTAATCAGCACTTGAGGTAGTGAACCTCGAATGGCGGAATGTGCTACACGTATCCCTAAACCTCACCAGATGGCATCATCAGAAGGACCCCGGAGGATCAAAGCGGCTCGTGAACCTGAGAGAGAGAAACGGGAGGGAAGAAATGCATAGAAAGAAAGGACAACAGGGACGAGCACCCTCGGCGGAACGAGGGCATTGCGAAGCCGCAAGATGGCAGATGAACGGTGGCCGAAAACCACATGAGCAAGAAGGCCAATGCATGCTGGGGTTTAGCGAAGGTTTAACGAGGAAGAGGGGGAGCATGCGAGAGGGAGGGAGGAAGAGGAGGAGATAGAGGTATGGAAGCATGGGGGAGAGCACGACCTTGATCGGACCCTTGGAATCGGGCGCTTCGGGCTCGGGCACCTTGCCACGGAAATTGGGGATGACCGCAGGAGAAGAAGAAGCTGCACGGGGAGCATCCGACAGAGGCTCATCGTCATCATCCGGGAGGAGAAACTCGTCCTCGGGGTTGTTGGAAGAGGAGGCCATCGCCGGTCGAAGGAGCGGGCGACGAGGCGGGCGACGAGGCGAGCGAGCGAGGGCAAGAGAAACAAAAGGAGCGAGGGCAAGAGAAACAAAAGGAGCGAGGACTAACTTACTTACTAAAAGCCCACAGCTACACTAACAACGCAACCCCCAATTCAGGAGGAGCGACGGTGGTGGAATTCAAGTTCAGATCAGCGTCCGTCTGTATGTCCCGACGGAAGGCTCCAAGCTCACCCCACCAGGAACACAGCGAGCACCGCGCCTCAATGGCACAAGAACGCAACTGAAAGATAAGACGGATAAGGCCCTGCCTCCATGCCCGCCCCATACCCTCCCTATACCCGCCTCAGAGACCCACCTCCAGGTCCCGCCTCCATATTCTCGCATGCCATTTCCAACATACCGTATATCTTACCCCCCAATGTAAGTGGATCAGAGGCCGTATTTTGTCCGCGGAGAATGCTCAAAACCTCAATTTCATCAAATTCCATGATGTGCTAGTGTGCCTTGTACTTTGTACTGTTGCCACAGCCACGATGAAAGTAAAAGTAATAATCTTCTCATTTTTAAATTCTTAACAAGACGTGTGAGCCCTAGAGAATCACCTACAAAAACAATATTATACGTCTACATTGAAGAACTTGTTCTTGCAAGATGTAAATGGGGATTATTCTTAGGGAACGAGTAATATTGTTTGTAAAGCCTCCAGGATGACTAACATATATCTATTGAAACTACATGCGTTAAGGAGGTATAGAAATGGGGACCATTACATACTTGGAAAACTTGAGTATATTACATACTTGGAAAAATTGAGAGTTTTACATTTTTACATTACATTCTAGATATATTCTATGCATATTCTAATTAGATTTTCAAATTTCTTCTCTTTTTGAGTTTAAAGAACCTTAGATTACATGTAAAATTTTATAATCTGTAAAAATGTTTCCTTTCATGTTACCCTAGGTATGTTTTAACTCATGTGGTCTTCTAACTCACCCCAAGTTAGGCCTACAAGCACCTATTCTAGCCAACACAACACCATATCCAAAAATAGCATAAGGAACTATAATACTTTGTGTGATATTCACTTTGGAATACATACCCTTCCTTGAAATCAACCTTGTCACAAGGTTATTCAAACATCAAACCATGCATCCACCCCACATTTTTTTATATTGCACGCATCTAAATATTAAAGCCCTTTGTATAACACAATACAACAAAATACTCCATGAGCTCCCGAAAATGATATTATTACGTATAAAATCCAAATGCTTTGTATTCATGAATGCATGAAATTTCAAAGAAAAATCCTTGGAAAACACCACCCCATGACCCCATCATAACTATACCTTTGTTCTTATCCTAATTCTATAAATTGTACATGTAATGCCCACTTATACTATGATATGCTTTAACTTAGAACAACACCTTTCCAAAAGACCTCCTTCATGACTACCATATTACAACAATACAAATTTCATGCAATTTATTGAATTTACATATTGCAAGGACAAATTCTCTCCAAAGTTTGTACTATATGAACTTAATAAATGCCATTCACTCCTTGCCAACATTAGAACCTTAGGTTGGATTACACAACCACTAATGATAATTACTATATGTCCCCATGGTACAACTCAAATCCCATTTGTACAATTACTTTTCCAACATCTTCAAATCCCCATTTTGGCTATAAAACAAATAAAATTTCAAACATTAATAATAGTGCCATTACATACACCACTTACATATTATTGTACATACAACATTTTGAAAACAATCAAACACTTTCAAATATATGCAAATTATCCTAAAACAAATAATGCTCCTTACATCACCTCTATTCCCCAATCTTACACTCATCACACATCCCTTTTTACAGCTCAAGCAAATTACTCAACTCTCGACCTACTCCCCATTCCTTGTCAAATGAAATTAGTTAGTATAGTCTCTCTTTTTATAGAGGTATGTAGTTTAGGTGTTGCTTGGACTAGCTTTTTAGAGCCAAATATGGGAGCCTAAGTAAACAAATTCATGATTTATGCCAACTACCTAGAATGGTTGGATTTTTTTTTTTATTGAAGTAAAAATTAAAGTATGAAAGCTATAAATATGGTAGAGGTTGAAGTAATTTAAAGATTAGCAAAGGTTGAAGTAATTAAGTTAATCTTGAAATTCTTGTTCAATTCAAAAAGCATTCAAAGAAAATCTTCTAGTTTTTACAAGAAAGAAAGTTTTTATCTATAAATCCAATATAAGGATGAAAAATATAGAAGATTTTATATTTATATTTTTTAATTAATAATTTTAAAAATTAAGAAATTAAGAAAAAAAAATATCAAGCACATTTTCTATCTAAATTCTTAGAACTAATTAGTTTTTGAATATTTAATGCAAAAATAAAGATAATTTAGTTCCTTAGGTGATCCAACTATTGAGTAAATTATTTTTGAATTCCTTAGCAACAAAATGTCCAAAAAGTAGTGTCAAAAAGTTCTGACATGATGATATTACTCGAAGTGAATTAATACTTTGACTTACAATGAGTGTGAGTTCTCAAATCTTAATTTGAATTGTAAGCAATCCTATTTTGAGAATTAAGTGATATTGAGTTCATAGTGTGAAGTTCAATAAGAAATATAATCTTTAGATTTTCCAAAATTTTAGTATTCAATAGCCTTGCTTTTGAAACTAGCAATAATAACTTCAAATTATGTCTTTAGGCACTTAGATTTCAAAAATGGTAAAAAGTTGAGTATAAATCTTTCTAGAGACATTCTACATGAAGGTAGGGTTTGACATCCTATGGTTACAATTTTCATTGATGTATTTTTTCCATCTCCAAAAATTGAACCCAAATGACCATTTTTTGCAATTCATAGGACTCAAAATACAAAGGAATTTTATGGGTTAGCAATGTGCATAAAAAAATATTATACTTGAGCTAGCTCTATATTACAAGCCTTGAGGAGTGATGCTAATTTAAGATTAAAAGTTAACCCCTCAAGGTTCTTGACTATGTTTTCACCAAAAATGCTCTAAAAATGTTATTTCTAGAACAAGTACCACATTTTGGAAAAAAACATTTTTGGACATATTTATTTGTTTAGGATCTTGTAATATGATGGTTTGAGAAGATGTGAAAAAAATTTCAACAATTTTCACTATGTAGATTACAAGATATAAGTGTTTGAAGCGACAAAAATCCCTTTTGTTGTCTTGCAAAAATTTGGGCAACTGCACTTCACAAGGTCAGATCATTATGAAAAAATGTTCAAAATGTTTGCAACTCTTTTGATTCATTCTTCAAGGCAAGTTATCTATATGCTTGAAAAAAATTTAGATAATTTGGAATGGTACAACATATAGGAAAAAATTAATATGTATAAAGAAGTAGAGAATGACTCCAAATATGAAATTATTAACAATTTATCTATAGAATTGAAAAATGCCAATCCCAATGGTTGTGATGTTGTAATAAACAATTTGCATCGAACATTTTTATTTTTTTTCCAAAAATATTGAAAATTGAATCAAATAAAGGTCTTCAAAGTTTATTTTTGAGTGAAGATTTCATAACTACCTAGAAACTACCCACAACTAAAATTCCTTGTAACTTTCATCTCTTAAATCAAAATAGAAAGATCCAAAGCTTTCCACTTATAGATAAATCTAGAAAACCAATTTCAAATTTTTATTTTAAAAAAAGGGATTTTTAAAGAAGTTTTTTTTGCCCGGGCTGCCTGTTGAGCGATGAGAACTACATATCATATAATAACTTTTTAATGATGTATTTAGAAGTAATTAAAATCGTTGGGTCTTAAAGCTACTACTGGAGTATATGATATGTGAAAATTTCAAAGAAATAAAATAAAAATTCCAATTGTAGTAAATCACCCCAAATCGCTATGTTGCCAAAAAATGTTGTTTGGTGCTTTAGGGGTTAAGAGAACAGTTGTTCCATTCTAAGGACTTTTCGTTGTAGTAACTTAAGTAACCCTAAGTAATCATTGATGCAGTTTGAGCTAAAAACATAACACAAATAGTCTAGATGTGGTCAATTATGTCCAATAACTTACCGGTAAATATACCGCCAACCCAACATTCATTCAATTTTGTTGTACTGTACTGTACAGTATTGAACATGGTGGAGAATTCAAATTCGAGCATTAGGCTACGGTAACCTTGATTTGCTGATTTTGTTAAGAATCAGAGGACGACAGCACAGTTGAGAATTAAAAGTTAAGCAATTAAGTATGGGAAACGGGGCAAAGTTTCAGGTTGAGTCCTCTTTTGTGATGCTGATAAAGAGACAATTGCTTGGAAGCAAGAGTAACGAAACTGATCTTGTTTTGAGCATCTTTCTGAGCATCTAACAGCCACAGTATCAACTAATCAAAGTAGGGCTCCTCTGCTGAACGTCAATGTTCCACAAGTATAAGTCCTTCATAGAGTTACTTCCTATTCAAATAGTACGGGAATGATGGTCCTTGGCTGTTCATGGCTATTCATTTGGAGTGCTCAAATTTACTGTTGAGTGAAGACAGCTTACAGTCTTAGGGCCTTGCTAGTGTCGGGGTTATTGCCCAAAGCTTGACAAATGAGCCTTTCGAGGACGGCTGTCTCTCCAATGAAGCGCAAAATTTGATGAGTAAAACACTCCACCAACTTGAATCCTCGAGAAGTTTTTTTCTTCGTGCTACAAAGTTGATATAGGACTTTGGAGATCCTCTCAAGGGTCACTACTTTTTGAACTACGTGAGTAACCTGAATAATATTGGTCCCTGACTTATCATCGGAGAACATGGCTTCGCCGAGCAAATTTTCTTTGTTTTATTCAGAGCAAATTGCTGAAGCATCAGACTTGGCCAGACTCTCATACATACACTGTTATACATTTGTTTAGTCGGAATCATACTCTTCAAATCTTCTCCACACACGTCCATCTTCCCCTCCTCCATAGCTCCCGCTTCAATAATCTAGCGGTAACAACTTGAATTTTCAGATCTGGAGGTGAAGGTCCTCAACTCATGAATTTCAAAGTTTTTGGCACAATGAGTTCCTATTTGAATCAATTTTCAACAAGATGGAGAAGTATACATACTTTTCTCTAGCTCTAATCAGCTACACAACACTCTCGTCTAACATGACAAAATTGACAACTTTGCCCGCCAATGCATCACTCGAATTCGATTCATCCGTTTGCCTACCTTTCCTTTTCTGACTTCTTGATTTGTCTGGCAGAGTCAACACCTCCTTTTTTTTCAATTTTTTGTCACCCTCTGCAACTCCCTTCTTGCCCTTTTTCTTTGACCGAGCCTTTCGCTTCTTTTTCAGTTTTGTAGCTAACCTGTAGACCGATTTACAAGAATCAATCCTTCAGCAAGATTACCAGAAACAATACCTCTGCTCTCCAATTTCAAATTCTGGTGTAATTTGAATTTCGTTTTACATCTTTCAAACTTTGTGTGTATTAACAGTTTGAGAATGAAGTCTATGAAAACAGAATAAAAAATTGAAGCCTAAGGTAATCCAAAAAACAACTGAAAAATGGAATGAAACGGATACCTTGTCCTCAGGTTCCCAAAGACCCTCAACCAGAGTAGACTTCGCAACCTTGGTTGCAATATATGTGAAATTTAGCAATTGAAAACATTACATTACAAAGAAAACACATACCTCTTTGAATTCTCTTTCTCATTCCTTCGAGACTACTCTACCTCCTCTCAACCCTAACCACAAGAAAACCTATAACCAAGCGAAATTCAAATTTCCCGAGCACGAATGCAAGGCCGAAAACTACACAGTGTTTAAAATCATACCAGCATGATCTTGTCACGTTCAAGCTTCCTATGAGCATACCATCACCTAAAAAATGGTAACCCTAATTTTCCCACAACTACACAAACTTATCACCTCCGAGCTTCATGAAAGAGCATTCCATCACCAAAACAAGGAAACCCTAACTCTTCTACACCGCACAATCTTATCACCTCCAACGAGCTTCCCATGATCAACAGAAATGTAATCCATCAACAATTTTTTTCGAACACTAAGAAGCACAGCCGATTTCTTTACCACGTTTAAAGTGATCTCCCCAGGAGCATCATTGTCTGAATCAACCAGAGGGTCCGCCATGTCGCCTTAAATTGACACAATTCCAAATTGCTAGACGATTCTCTCGCTTCTAAATGCAAGGCAACACTCCAGAAGAGACAGCAGCAATGCTAGGTGATTCCATGACGGAGATGCTTACAACGTTCCCCAAGTCCCCGATGCTCCCACGTTTCCCGAAATTCGCAAAAGTTTCCTGTTAGGGGAGCGTAAGCGTCTCCTAACGGGTCCCATAAAAACTTCAAATTTCAATGGCTTTTAAATCGTAAGTCCAAATGCCACCAAAAAAAAGCCCGTGCGGCCCTCCTTGTAGAGAGCTTTCAATGGGAACATGATTGGGAACAAAAGACGCACAATTTCAAAAATCTCACCATAACAAACAAAACAAAAGAACCTAACTTAAGGTGTACTAGTGTAGCCCTGCGCCATTGTGTTAATTTAGTCATGTTTTTTCTAAATTAAAAAGTTAATTTAATTTAATTTTTTTATTTACAAACAATTAAAAAATCCATAACTTTCAAATGCCACAAAACAAAGTTTGTGAACACCAAATTGTGGAGAGCTTTCCAACGGTATGAAGAATTAAATACGACCGGGGGACTCACGATTTCATAGATCTCATCATATCAAACAAACTACTTAACAACCCAATTTAAGTTATAGAAGTTACTTAGACTAGACCATTTTCACCAATTGCCTAATTCCGTCATCCTACTTTTGGCCCCAATTTTGCTAAAAAATTCATCCAAATTTGTTCATTTTCTAGGGAAATCACTACATTATTGCTAACAAGGGGTAACATGTCAATTGTCTTTAATGGTGAACATTTAACGATACCATTGAATATATGAAAAGATTGTTATGGGTTGTTTATAAACCATTTATGACTTCACTCTTTGAGAGATTTTGTGATTTTAGGGCAGACCACTTTAGAATTTCACAAAATTACAATTCCACTTGGACTTGGTTTATAAAACAAGTACGAGCCTCTAAAAAATATGTGCCCCTCTTGGAGTTGGGCCCAAAATATTTAGATTGGTAATCAAAGTGGTGATAGGTGATGATGGGCTTGTCTACCTCAGATTGGCCATTAAATTGAATGACAAAACTGTTGGCAAGACTGCCCAGCCTTGATCTTCCGATGATTTAAAAAGAAAAATAGAGCCTATTAACTTCCATACATTAAGATAGGCTGTTTGTTTGTTTTGTTTGTTTGTTACCTTGAGATCTCGTGGACTGCATGCTTCGTACCGTCAGAAAGCCCTTAGCAAGGAGGGGTGCACGGACTTTGTTTCGTGAAGTTTTGATCTACGGTGTGAAAGTTATTGAATTTCGAAGTTTTTATGAACAAAAAAATGAGAAAAATACTTTTACTTTTATTTTGACTATGGCAACGGCACAGGGCACACTAGTACTAATTCAATTCCAATCACCACTTGGCGAAGTGCCATTTTTGTGTATTTCATTGGAGATACATATTACCACGTCCTAAATTGGGGTGGCTTGCTAAGCTAGTTGGTTAGGTTAAAGGGGCTTGCACACTTGGTCTTAGGAAGCAATGCGCGTAGCATGATAAAACAAGGAAAGAGCAATGGAGTTTGGGCCACTCCTAATCCAAGTCTGGTGGACAGTGGTCTGTGAAAAAGCTACTTGTGTACAAGAGTTGTTTGTTCACACCACTTATTTGACTTACTAATTTGGCACAGTGGTAAAGAGTTAGTGACTCTACGATTTATAACTGTGTCACACTTGCGGGGTGGAACTACTGACGGTATGTTCAACCGCAGCTACTGTCTTCGCCGTGTGCAGTACCTTCGGCATCTTCAGTCTTGCTGTGCGGACATGCAGTGTACAAGGTGTGTTGTAGTTGAACTTGTGGAATTGGCGATTTTGGATCTACACTTGTCAATGTCTTGCATCTACACTATCCAAACCGTGGCACCGTTCAATCAATTTTCCCCTACGTGCGCGGTTAGAAAGGAGGGTGGGGAAAGCTACCTAGGAGCTTCATAATCACACTTATTGTAGGTGTAGGCTACGAGGTGAAATCGACGTCTTTAGGAGGCATGGCCTTAGCGTTCCACAACAATTCAGTTGAAGAGGAAGGTATGTTGTGGCTTCAATTTTACCTTTCCTTGCTTGTGAGTGTGACATTTGTGTCTTCTACCGAGAAAGAGAAAGTCCTCCATTGCTCCCACTATAGGGTTTCCGCTCCTCCACAATGCGCAGTTCCAACGCATGCCACTATGTTTCCTCCGTACACTTGTCCTAGAACAAAGCCTGTTGACCTTCTTTCCTTCGTCTTCAATGTAGTTCCCATTACAATATTTCATAGCACAGACTTTGTGCTGCAACTGCATCCTCTGCCATCACTATAGAGCACCCATTCCACTACAGATATTGTCACCCTCCAAACATTGCTCTCTAACCAACTACCTCTCACTTTCGTCAATGCCTCCTATGTAGTGAGAGCGTCTTCTTCCTTTGCTATAAGCTTCAATGGATTTCTTGGACAACCCTGTAGAGTTATTGGCCTTGGCTTTCGCCATTCTCCTCATGCTCCTCACAACGCAGAGGTCGCTCAATGAGTCCTCTTCCCTTGACAGAGACGACGACTTCAGCGTAGACAATGAACAGATGTAGAATGTGAACCTGCTTGCGGCATTGGACGTGGACGCGGTGGCGCATGTCGTACTACACAACTTCCGTTTGTGGAACACCTTCGCTTTGCCTGAAGAAGACCTCGGGTACTGGATTAAGCCTAGGTCAACAACTTGGTTTTTACGATTCCTCCTGAATCACTATGATGATGACTGATGGCTACAAATGTTCTGTTTCACGAAAGCTGTAGTTCACTCAATGGTGGAACTCTACTATAACAAAACATGGTAAAAAAAACCCGTAGTCAAAATCGACTATGGTTCTTTTTGCCATGTTTTTGTGCAGGCCCACTACGCAAGCAGACAACATTTTTTGCAATTTCCCACTTCAATTTTTGGAATTTTGGGGCGTATAATCACTATAACAAAATGTGGTAAAAAGAACCGTAGTCGATTTTGACTACGGTTTTTTTTACCATGTTTTGTTATAGTGCTTCTACAGCCAACCTTGGAGAAGTAGAACATGAAGTATTGATTAGCGATTCTCGTGTTGGTGCAACTTACTTGTGCCATCTTCAAATTAACACATGGTGCGAGCATATTAATTTGCAGTGAACTCTTTGCTATACGACGTAGCACGGTTTCCTTAATCCTTCGTGAAGTCATACAAACTGTGAATGTTGTCCTCCGTTCGGAAATTTCATAGCTGTAGGGCCAGTGCTTGCTGGAAATGGAATCTGCTTTCCGTCATCTCTATGAAATGCGAGGCATCGTAGGGGCCATAGACGGCACACAAATTGCAATTTTGAAGCCTAGGTTTGGTGCCTCAGATTACTATTACTTCAAGTCAGGTGGATACTCAATGAATTGCCAAGTTGTCTTAGGTAGCGACAAAAGGTTTCTAGATTTGTTTGTTGGAATGCTTGGCTCAACTTACAACTCCAGAATGCTTCACTGCTCAACACTTTATCACAGAGTGCTGTAAAATGCTGTATGGGATCCCAGACTCACCTTCGACGGATTCTCTCCGTATTTGTTGGGCGATGGTGGCTACCCCCTCTTGCCATGGCTTATGATACCCCACTATCATGGGGTACACTTGCCCCTAGCTCAGCCACTGTACAACAAAAAACTCAATCACGGTCGCATAGTGGTGGAGAATGCTTTCAATTTGCTAAAACAGACCTTCCAGGAGCTTCATAGGAAATCTGAATTAAATGTCTACTTCTTGCCCAATGTCATTACGTGCTGTGCAATTTTGCACAATGTTCTCTTAAGATAGTGACATGCTGACATCGAGTGGCTGCTGCAAGTTCTACAAATGGAGGGTTTCCGAGTAGACAATGATATAAAAAATCCCATTGTTGTAGTGGAGTCGAAGTCATGTAGAGAAGATGGAAAGCTCGAAGGATAGGCCCTAGGAAGCCAGAAACAGCAAGACCTGGCCATTTTCCTAGCCACGCACGGAGGTCTGCCAGTGTGAGTCTGTGAGGTGTACTACTTGTCTCCTCATTGTATAGGATAAGCCAACCTCATCTTTATTGTATTCAAACTATTTTCTTTACATAATCGTCATAAGTCTACAACTACTGTACAATACAGTTGCACTACTTTATACAAAATGACATGCGTGCTTCGATGTGTACCATCATCAGCACCTTGTCATACACATATATATATTCACAGTAGTGGAGAAGTAGGAGAGTTGCAACATGGCTAGAATAGGTAGTTATCGGCTTCTTCACATTTTGGATGTTGAGCAAAAATATCAAATGCTTCTAGCACTAGGATCAATACCTCTAGTAGTGTCTTTTAGTATCATGTAAGCAAGATTGGCAAGATGATTTGCAGATGCATGATGGACTTCCTCCTCTAGGGTAGGAAAAGTTGGTGCCTCCGGCAATTGTGGCCAATGGTGTAGGCCTGTGTTGAGGACTCTAGAAAAGATTGTAAGGCAATGTACTAGCTCACCTTGTTTCTGAATGGAAAGTTTGGCGTTCTTGTTTATCATTCTCACATTTTCGTTCAAGCGACGATCTCGCTCTCACTAGTAGTCCATTTGTTCTTTAAACAAATTCAGTTGCACGTCTATCTTGGCTCTCTCTAACTCTTTACTCGCTTCAGCCATCTCCCTCATTTGTCCAGCCATGACTTCTCCTGTGGCTTTTGTGGCTTCCACGATAAGAGAATGTCTAGTTATGCTTTTCCGACTAATGTCGCTGTTCCTAGGATAGCTTCCAACACATTCGCCAACTGTGTTGTTGTTGTTGAAAAGTTGCAGGGGCACCCTTGTAGGAATAGAGCTTTTCGGACAAGGATCAAGTGCCACACTCGTACTCGGTCTTCGACACGTCTGCGTAGCACCTCCGTGACCACTACTCACGGAAGGGTATGGTGAAAAGTCAGAGTCATTTCACTCTACCACTATTTGCAACCGCAATGGGATCTTTAACGTCTTTGAGCGTGTCACTGTCTTTGCCGAGGTTGACTAATCGACTCATAGGAATGTCGTAATGGCTATCATCAGGTGACATGAGATCTCGTGTGTGCGGTGGAAACATACTGGGACGGATGGAAAACCACTCATTGATGTTGTAGAATACATCTTTGGAAAATGATCATGGTAAACCTTGAGCTTTGCGTTCCATAGTAGAGAGGTTCCAGTACTCCGGTGCATTAGTACCACTGCGTGCAAAGTAGTCAGCTATGCGCTTATAGTCAAGAATTAATTGATTCCACTTACTCTTGCAAGTTGCACCATCATGTAGGCAAGGGGAGAACCCAACTTTCATCACTTCAGCGTTGATTCGCATCCACTTAGTGGTTTCCAGAATCATGAGTTCCCTTTTGTCCATGGTCTTCAATTCCTGCAGGTGCATGTATCATTTCGCTTGAATGAGTGCTCCGATTTCAAGGGGTTGCCAGTTTAGAACTCGCTCTCTCCGTATGCATTTGGATGGACTGTTGGGGTCTGTACTCGACGGTGTTGGAGGTCACCATTCAACAGTAGTGGTTGGTCTTGCTTGCGCTTCTCCAATGTGGCAATACAGAGGAAGGCTTTTTACATGCACAATGTGCACAACTTAAGTCCAAATCCACGAGAAGAGTGTAGGTGAACAATGAGACATATATATTGTGAAAAAAAAGGGACGTACCTTTAGTGTAAAGAGTCGATGCTACTATGAGAGCATCCATCGACAATGAAGGAGCATGACTTGCGCACAGTGGAAGAAGACACACGGTATTCATTAAAGCACTATCACCATCCAACGTGAAAGTGGACTTCTTTCAGTACTGACAAGACAATGACATTCGGCAACATGACCATCGACTTCTATTTGTATTGACTGGATGATGAAACTTGACAACACGAACATTGACTTCTCACCAAACAAACTACACGATGAAATTCGGCAATTCCTGTCATCTTATATTTAGCATTAATTCATGACGTGTGACCAGTCAGAGAAGAAGAGCTTACCATCACAGGATGCTACCACACTTGTTGAAGGAGCAGGAGGAGATCGCGTGGGGAATCTCTAGTCCATGTTCAACATCCTACAATAACAAAGGAAGATGACATGAGAATTACGCAATACGTAGGTCAGAAGTCCAAGAATTACATGACCTCAAGTTCAGCAATAGTAATTGAAGGCTTCAACAGAATCATTGTGCATCCATGCAGCATGTACAGGCAGATCTAGACATACTCGAAGTGTATAGTGTGTTCTTACAAAGCCTTCAGACTAGTGAGCACATGTGTGGTAGGAGGTGAGCGAATGCATGGAACAATAGACCAACTCGCAATTTAACATGTGTGATTCCTTCTTTACTGGCATCGGCATTTACTTCGTTGATCAAGTGGAGAGGGCCCACAGTTGCCAAAGTTGGCGGTAGTGACTGCTTATTCTATAGAAACCATTGATGTTGTTCTTAATCGCCGCATTAAGTTAATGGGCACCTTCGACCACCATTAGCTAGAAGCATTGCTAACTCTGCAGAATCTATATTTCACCTCATTTTGAGTATTTATTCATAGTGCCGCTTACTTGTCCTCGATGAATGTAAAGCCATTTACTATTGCACTAAGACTCGGTCTTTGTGGCAAACACATAGGTGTCTAGGTAGGATCAGTGTTTACAAATGTATGCAAGTGTGAATGTCCACAGACTATACCTTCAATTACCGCCCATTAAAGTTGCCTCTTACACTAGGTGTGCAAGCCCCTTAAGTTATGTATGGCAATCGGGCCTCCGGTTGGTGTAGCAACTCATTTAGGGTTTAGCTTCTTGCCTAGTGGCTAACTTAGCTGCTCTAGAACCTGTTGGATGGGGTTTGATGTACTCATGGGTGACCCTAAACCCAATTCAATCCATAATGACCTCTGACAATTCCAACTAAGGTAAACTACCTCATTCCAATTCAAACTCCCATTCAATCTGGACATGATCATTTAGGAAAAGCCCCATTCTAAGATGTTCACATTGAAAAACAAAAATAGAAATGAAGGAACAAATTGCTCACTTTAGGGAGTAATGTTGATTGCATGAAATGTGGATAACATGTGTCTAGAATGATCAAAATCTATGCCTTAATTGCACAATGTCATCAATTCACTCTTAGATGGCTTCAAATCAATGCAAATCAATTCATTTTAATAGTAGAAGTTAGTAGTTGGTATTAAGGTCATTAACGATTGGATTCGGCTTGTATTAACCCCTAAGTGCTATGAAGTCCACTTTCTAGACGATGAATAGATTGAAACGCAAGTTTCATCCTCATTATTGATTGGATGAAAGTTATCCTAATTTGTGGAGATGCTTTATCAAGTTGTTTTTCTATCTAAGGGTTAGATTTGTTATTAATAGAGTACATATTTTTCTAAACTTATAAATGTGCAAGTATGACTAAGCCAAAATTGTAGTGATTCTAGTTCAAAACTAGATTTGTAAAAATGAGGGCATAGATTTTAAGAACACAAAAAGTTCACAAAATCATCATTTGATGAGAACCTCATTTCAAATCCATTACAAAAAATTTAACTCAAAAAATGATAATATTTTGCTTGTAATTGAATTTAGAAGGAATTTTGAAAATTTCCCTTCAAAATTTATAAAAAAACATTGGTGATAGCATTGGTGAATCAAATTGTACGGAGTCTACAACTCAAAATTTACAACTCTTATTTGTATATCAATTCCAAAATATTCTTCCATATAGCACTTTATGATGATTTTTCTAAAGAAGACTTTGGATGTTTAGGGATTATGTTGGATATGAGTTGGTAGAAAACCTACAATAGCTATTTTCTAATGCTAAGAAGTATGTCTATGGGCTAAAAATAGGATTCCTAAATCCTAAACCTTTTTAAAAAAATTTTAAAAATCACATGAAGTCTAAAAATCATTATTTTTATTTTTAATGTTTGTTCTTATTGCTTGTCTACCTCTGAAATTTATCTCCCCATTTTTAAATACGAGAATCATATTGCACTAGTCATTTTGCCCATAATGGGGGTAGTTTACCTTACTTACTTACTTCTATTGCCAAAAAGAATTGGTCTACATTGATTTGAGGCCAACTAAGAGAAAATTGACAACAATTTGTAATTAACCCCTAAAGTTCCTTGACTATGTTATTGCCCAAAATCCTCAAAAACTGCCATTTCTAATACAAGTACCAATTTTTTGAAAAATATCATTTTTGAATACATGTAACCATAGGATCCTATAGTGCACTAGATTGAGAAGATGTGGAAAAAATTCAGAAAATTTGACTGTGTAAGTTGCAAGATATTAGCATTCGAAGTGACAAAAAAATTTTTGGACCTTGTGAAAAAACACGCAGTTGCACTTCACAAGGTCACATTTGTACAAAAAAATATCCAAAATGGTGGTGCTTCTTTAGATTCATTCTTCAATGCAAGTTGGCTACATGCTCGAAAATTTTCAGATCATTTAGAATTGTGCAACATATAGGAAAAAAATAGTAAGTAGAAAGATGTAAAGAATGATTCAAAATACTAAAGTGTTCACAATTTATTAATGGAATTGAAGAATTCCAATCCAAATGGTTGTAATGTTGTAATAAACAATCTACATCTAATGTTTTTATTTTTTTCAAAAAATATTGAAAATTGAGGTAAATAAAGGACTTCAAAGTTTATTTTAGAGTAGAGAATCCATACTTGCCCGCAAACTAAAACATCTCATAACTTTTGACTCATTCATCAAAATGGAATGATTCAAAGCTTTCTATGAATATAAAAATCTAGAAAACCAATTTCAAATTTTTATTTTTGAAAAAAATGATTTTTTCATATCTGCCCAAACTGCCCGAGTTGAGAAACAAACTACATATTAGGCCATAACTTTTGACTCATATTTCCAAATGCCCTGAAATTTTGTGCACATGAAAGATATTCCTCGTCCACACCTTCTATTAAATTTTGGGCCAAAAACATGGAAATCTCTAGCCACACGTACCTGCCCCCAAAAGTTATATTGCCAAAAAACACACCTTGGTCCTTTAGGGGTTAAGACATAGATTCTCTCCATTCTGGACACATGTTATCCTCATTCCCCGTAATCAACTCCCTGAAGTAAGCAATTCCTTCCTTCCTTCATTTGTATTTCTATTTTCCAATGTTAACAACTTGGGATAGGACCTTTCTTTGATGTAAGTTACTGAATGGGAGTTTAGAATGGAATGGGCCACAAACGCCAATAAGTTTGAAGTGCCACTTTTCGTCTGTTTGGAGAGCCAAAATTTAAAGGGCCACAGGGAATGCTCCCCAACTCGCTTAATCCCGTGTACGTACAGTACGCTAACTTACTCGGACTCCTCGTAACGCTTATCAGCTTCGCCTCCTCCACTTCTCCTCCTCCATTCTCTTCCTTCGTATTCCACGTTCTGTTTCCTTCTTTACCAGTAACTTAGTTGCTCTCCCCTTCGCTTCTAGCTTCTCAATTAGGGTTTGAGCCCTGCCTGCCTTCCTTGCCTGCAGTCGCCTTCTCTCCCTCATGGCTTTGGCCCCGCACCGTCGGATCCTGTGCACCCCCCTGCCCTCGCTTCTCTCCTCTTCCTCCCCCCTTCGCCATCCCCCTCGTCCCCTCGCCCTCTGTTTCCCTTCTGCTGCTGCTGTCCGCCAACCTCGACATGCCGTATTCCCTCGCCGCCTTGGTGCTCCCCGCTTGCGACCCCATCATTCCGCCTCTCTCACTTTCAGCAACGACGGCGTCGCCGACGACGCCAACGATGCCGACACGAAGTCTTATGAACCAGCTTCTCTTTCCCCCGGCGTAGCATCCAGCACCCCTTACCCCCAAACCAGGAATCCTCTGTCGAGCAAGCTGCATGTGCGGCAGACGCGGAATCAGAACAATGCCGACAAAAGGAAGTATTTACTGGACGTAATGGCCATTCGCAATCCAGGTCTGCCTACGTCGCCCATTCCGCCTGCGGAAACCACCCACGTAGCTGGCCAGGAGGAGATGCAGGTCTTCGAGGAGTGGGCGTCGAGGAAACTCCAGCTAGAGGGGTCCAGTGCCGAACCCGTCGTCCAGGAGATGCGAACGTCTTGGATTCAGAGGTTGACACCAGCTCCTGCGACGGAACTGTGGCCTGAAAGATCTACGAGCCTGGAATTACCGACCGAAAAGGATCCTCTGGCTGGGGTAGCCGTCCGACCAGTCGTTGTCAAGCGGCGCTCGAAAGTTCCCGAGGACTGGGATGGTCCTGGAGGCGCAGTTGTGCTAATTGACAAGCCCCAAGGTGACGTAGTAGTTCTCACCTTGACGTGAACGAAATCCCTCTGCCTCGCGTCTTTGGATCAAATGGTACTGTAGCTCTTTACAATCCGGTTAGGCCGGGGTTTACGGGGACTGAAGGACACCGTTTGGGATGGGTCCTGCAGGATGGAGCTCGTTTGCAGTATGTGGTAAGCTACGTCACATGCTTGGGGTCAAGAAGGTTTGAGAGCTCTGACCTTTATTCTTGACAGTTCTCAGTATCTGTAATGAAGTGAGCAGCTGCGTTCTAGATTTGCGGATTCGTGAGCCCGATCCTCGTGCAGGTTTCAGGAGAGAATCTAATGGAAAAATGGTGTAGCGTCAGCTTCTTGATACATTAGTGTTTGAATTCGATTAGTCATAAGTATTTGCTGTGCTTACGAGTATTGGGATTCTGCCAACTGTGACCATTTGTAACCCCATGTTCACCTGGAATTCTCTTCAGTATCGGGAATCTTTTGATCGTAGTTGGACTCGTAGGTAATATGTATTCTTATTTTGCAGGTGGGCCATGCCGGGACGTTGGATCCCTTGTCTACAGGGCTTCTTATTGTCTGTGTGGGCAAGGCTACCAAACTCGCTGACAGGTTGGACTTGCTTTTAAATATCTTTCTCCGGTACAAGAATTAGGAGAAATTTGTAATCCACTAGTAGTTCATTATGCATTCAGCTATCATATAAATATTGATATAGGAATTCCCCACAACAGTTGCGGTTACCAGACACCAGGTCGCTTGGGCTCAAGGATTGCTATGTTGATATAATTTTCAGGTGCTTCTGTTGTTTGTGTTGTGCTGTCAGATAAATGGTTGAATTGCGAATCATCTTGTCCAATTTGCATTTACCAAGTTGAATGCTGCCTAATTTAATGCAAGTTGAAAGTACATCGTATTTCACTTGAACTGGACCTAGTTCTCACTACATTAGAGGATGTTGCGGTCCAGGTACCAGGCTATGACTAAGGTTTACAGTGGGACAATGCGCATTGGTGAGACGACGCCATCCCTAGATGCTGGCACACCGGTTTGTTGCTATCCTGTTTAGTGCTTACCAAAACATGATCTTATGATGACTGAACTGTCTATTGTCAGATAGATTGATAAATGCCTTGGCCTTTGCAATTACTGAATCTTACAAAAGAGATATTGTATATGTTGTTATGCAGGTTAGTGACAAGGCGCCTTGGGAGCATATTCAAGAACAAGATATACGGAGTGCTGTGGTTGATTCATTCCTTGGAGACATTATGCAGGTTCCTCCTATGTATTCAGCTATTAAGGTACGGCTTAATTGTAGTGCTCACCAAAATGGCACCTACTAGTATTTTCTCATCTTGAAGTTTATGTTGCATGCTCACGGTTAGTTGATCACTTCAAATTGGCACATTTGCATCATTGTAGTTCTGGTCTAAAGTATTTTTGAACTAGTGCTAAGCCTAACCATCAGTTTACAGGTGAAAGGAGAAAGACTTTATACGAAAGCAAGGCGTGGAGAAGAGATTGTCGTGCCACCACGGGCTGTTAAAGTGTATGATTTCCAATTGAAGCTTAGTTCACATAACAGGTCGGTTGCTCTCAAACGTATTATTCAGAAATTCTCTTTTGATATTAGTGATCCCTATGTGGTATCTGTTTTAGGTGCTGTGTTTAGTACACTGTTTTATCGTATTCTTTGCTGGCTATTACATCTTAATCCAAAAAATTTCCAGGCAAGAATGGGATTTTTACATCGTATGTTCCAAGGGAACTTACATCCGCTCCTTGTGTGCTGATCTCGCGCTATCACTTGGCAGGTAAGGTTACTGAGAGGCCTTGGAATGAAGTTTGTATGTTTTACATGTTTGCTCACCCACAGGGCCATGTACTTGTTGGAACTTTGGGTGTCATTGTTGTAGTAGCTTCGTATGTGGCACTACAAGTATTGTTTTAGAAGTTTATGGTAATAGACAGTTCAGTTTTAGACTATTCATGAAGTATTTGCTTCATAGAGGGTAAATTTGACATTTTGACTTTAGTCTAAGTTCTCCTAGTCCCAGCACTAATCTCCTACAAGCCATGTTCCTTTTAAACACTGTTGTCATGTGCACGCATCTTTGACGTCTGTTTGCTGTTTCAGCTGTGCGTATCTCACTGCTCTGCGGCGAGAAAGAATAGGTCTCTACTGACATTATTTTGAGTTCAAATCTTGTGGTTGTTTCTTGTATTTCACATGGTTGAAATATTAGATTGATTTTTTGTAGGTGATGGTTATGTTACAGAGAGCAGCTCTTTCTATATGTGTTTGCACCGAATAATTCCTCCTCTTGCATGTACTATTGAAGGATAACTACCAGATTTTGAGAACATTGTGCACCAGAGTAAGGTGCAACTTTTTTTGCGACAGACTTCGAGTATTTGCAATCCTAAGATGCTGTGGTTGATTTTTGCAGGGAGTTTGAGTGTGCAGGATGCGTGGCCCATCGAAGAATTAGAGATATATTACAGGGAAATATTGAAAGCACCCTTTCAGGCTTATAAGAGCCCATGACGCTACACGATTGATGATGTTATGTTGTTCATAATGGAATGGAATTTTGCAGCAAATAGACTTTCTCTTTCGTGAATCCTCTTAGTAGCTGAGACGCGGAAGGTGATTGGATCTCTGGTCTCCTGGCTTATCTCTGTCCAAACTTAGACGTCATTTCTTGCACTTTTGTTCTGCGTCCCCTTCCTGAGTGATGTTTTTTTTATCTTTGTCCCTAAGTACCGTCGGCTCCATTCAACAGGATACTCTAGTTGGATATGTCCTGAGAATTTTTGACCACTGTTAAAAACTTTACATTTGATGAAACTCTGTTTTCTAGAAATTTGGTCTACTGCAACGCTGAGGCGAGGCTGCACTTCTTGGAATTTTGTGTAATTCTTAGGATTTAGCTGCTGATAAGCCACTAAGTTAGGGGCCACCAATACAGTCACCTCTCGTTTAACGCCACCTATGAGATGGTCTGAAAGGAGTGTAATAGAAGCGTGACATTAGCCCTTAAGAGCATGCCCACCACTGGCATAATGGATGACTTCTTGGGAGCGACCTGCAAAACTGCCCCACCCGCCTGGCATAGTGGATGACTTCTTGACCAGGCAGCTTGCACATTGGGAGGTGGCTTGTAAAACGAGGTGTTTTTGCAGGCCACCAACATGGCCTGCAAACACAATGAGACAACAAAGATTGAACTTTCTGTGAATTCCTTCCTGAATTCCTCCTGCATTTTCATTGATACCAATACCTTCCATCCTCTTTAATTATGTCCCTATTCACTATAACCGGTTGCTTAACAAGTTATGGGTGGGGCATTCACTTTCCACCTGGCTTGCAAAGTGGATGGTTTGGTGATTTGCCAGCCAAACCACCCTTGCATTTTGCAAGTTGGGTGGTGATGCTCTAAACTGTGGGCTCTAAACTTTGGGGTGGTGCTTGTGGAAATCAGCCCTTTAAGCGGAATTGTTTGACATCATTTACTTTAAAAAATCCAAAAGTATTCATTGGGAGTCAAACTATTGTAGAAGAACTCCCCCTTCAACCCCTAATTTTAAGGATGAATATTTGCATTTGTATCCTACACAAGAGAATTCCTTGTCAATCATTGGACAAAAAATGTTTGTTGCATTGTTTATGGGTTACAGCCACTACATCCCCAAACTACCAAAATCTCTCAAGAGCAACCGTTGGGAGTTGGAAGCATCTTTTGCTTTAAGGGTGGTTGTTCTAAGGGTGAACTTAGTGGCATAAGTAGGTATCATATGCCTTTAACTTTGAATATTCACAAAACATTCCTTGAGTGTTTGAAAAATTATGAAACCATTGGAGTTGGATTATTCTTGAGGTTGTTAACAAATGCATCAAGAAGAAATTGTAATTTGAAATTGACTTTATGAGATAGTAGAACTAAAAAAAAAATAATGTTATAGAGTGTGGCTACCTTATGTCATAAGAAATTCATAGTAGGGTCTTTTTGGTTCTGTTCGACATTTTAATTTCTAATTTGTGTTCCTAATGAAAATATGAATGATTATGGGTGATTACAAGAAACACCTGTTGATTTTGTTGCATTTTCATGATTTGTTGGGGAGTACTTTAAAATTAGTAAATTTCTTTTTAAATTAAAAAAAACATGACTAATGCATATACCTTTAAGATGAAGGTACTTAGGGAAGGAATTGTATAGAAAAATTTTCTAAGTAGGAGAACTAGAAAAGTGCTTAGTCTTCAGAAAATACATACCTTGATGTTTTAATTAGGGAAAAATAGTAAAAACCAGTAAATACACAAAATAAAAACTGGACATTTGCAAAAACCCTATGGAGATGATCATTTACTAAAAACCCACCAAAATAATATTTTATATGTTTCAAAATGCAAGCAAAAAGAAGCTCACTTTGTAGACTTCCACACCACAAAAAATTAATTATTTTAAAAATTCCTTCTCTAAATAGCTACAAGTCTACTAGAAGACCATCTCGTCCAAATTTCAGCTCAAAATTTGTTTTTTGGGGATTCTAAATAGTACTAAACCCCTCCAAATTAGTAAGTGTGACATAGAATTGGGGTCTATTTTTGGATAGTAAATTATTTTTGGAAATTATGAAAAAATTAGGAGAGGAGTATGATAGTCATGAGTACTATCCCTATAAATCTTGAATCATTTGGAGCGAAAACACAAAAGTTATGGCCAGAAAACAAATCAGTACACACTCCATGTAATAAAATAGGAGAAGGTTAGTGTTTCTTGCAATCACCCTTATTGGTAATAGAACTCAAGGTTCCATACTTGCACTTTTTAACAATTGATTTTGGTTATCCCATTGCTTCTCACCTTCTTGTCTATTGAACTCTTTTGACCTTTTGTATCTAAGTAGTGTTATTGCTTGTTGAATTACATCAGGTTTGAGAGGGCTATCATTCTAACCTAATAGAGGCAATTGTAGAGATATGATGTGACTTTTGTCTCTAAATTGTTTGTGAATTTAGTGAATGACCAAGAAGGGAGTAATTTGTTGATGATGCAATGTCTAACCCTTGATGTGGACTTTCCTCAATTGTTGTTCTAGTTTCATTTTTCAGTAATAGATGAAGTTTCTGGTCTTTGGAATTCAAGCAATGTTAATTAGTGACAATAGATTAAAGTGTAGAATATATTTTTGCAAGTTTACAAGGCATGTAGTGTAGGAATGACCATCATGTGCCTAATTTTCACTAGGCAAGCATGGTCATCATTATTGTAGGTTGATGTGATGTTTTTGAAGCACATGGGTGGTAGATCCATCCTCTTGGTTGGACTAAGTAGAATTGTAATACATTCTATATAGATATGATATAATAATTATAGTGCAAGGTGCTTGAAGGCTTAAACACATGTTTTGAATGCAATACATTTACTACAATGAATGAGACTGAGGTTGATAGACAAATTCAACAAATGGTTCGGTTTATTCGCCAAGATGCTGAGGAAAAAGCTAATGAGATTGCAGTGATCACTGAAGAAGTATATCAACCTTGACCTTCACAACACTTTGTAGGGAGTCTTAAGATTTTGTAATTGTATACAACTCTTCCTCTTGCATTTGTGGATTAAAAAAGCTTGTCTTGCCTCCTCAAATATCCAGTTGACATTGTGCTATATTGTGTTACATGATGTAGTCAACCTCTTGAATAGAACAAATTGTACTACTAGAGTTGAGATTTTGATTAAGTTTATTAAATCACATTCTATGTGGTGTAATAACCACCATAGGGATTGACTTACAAATTTTTGCTAAGTGGTAGACTTTTCAAATGTCAAGCTTAATTTGTATTATTCTTCATTGGTAATAGGGTTTCACTAGCCTTAATATGTATTTTCAAAGCTATCTATGTAACACTATTATACTTATCAAACCTAGTGGAATTTCTTTTGCTTCTCTATCTAAAGAAGATTTGGTTGACATGATATTCAATGTTGTGTTGTCCCTCTCAATTTCTACAACAATATTAGAATAATTGCACCTAAAGATTCCAAATAAGCACATGTACATTTGTTGCTATTAGATTACCATAATTTCCTGAAGTCAATATCTCACCCTAGCATTTATTGCACTTACATGTAGAATAGACTCCAAATTAAACCTTTACAAAAAAATGTAAGAACTTATCATTCTTAAACAAATAATTTGGCAAATTTGATATCATTTTAGGGAACTCAAAGTAAGTAGAATAATTTTCTAAGTTAACCAATCATAAAATGGTGCATGGGTAGATTTTCCCACGTACGTAACATTGTTCAATTAGAACTTTAAGATAGGAGACCCTTTGCTTCCCGCGTGAATTAAGGGCTCCTTTCATTGTCAGTAGAAGATCTAGCTGCTCTGACTGATAAAACTATCACATAATGCGTTGATGATGATGCAGGAGTTCAACATCGACAAGCTGCAACTGGTAGAGAGCGAGAGGAATAAAATCCGTGCGGATTATGATCGCAAGGAGCGCCTCTTTACTCTCCGCCAAAAAATGTGAAATGCAGTAACTGCATGCTTTGATGCTTGCAAGCCCATGCAGCGACTGCTTCCTTTCCTTCGTTTTGTTCATCACATACATCAATTACGTCATGCATTCTTGTAATGAAATGAATTGTCCACCTCTGTCATCAGAACATGAGATACGGACGGCTGCAGCCTAGGTGCGGGTGATGTTTTGTACGTTAATTCTCATTTGATTTGTAAGGAACAGAATGATCCCTGATCCAGGCAGGAGGCAGAGTAGTAGAATTAGTAGTTGTAGTAAGTAACACTTCTGCCTGCGTCTAGCTTCTTCATTAATTCTGCCATCTTGTCTCAAGTAATTATGTACTTTTGGCGTGTGTAGAGAGCACTCCATGCAATTGAATGCACAAAGGCTTCGATACCTACAAGCTCAAGATGACCTCCTCAGGCGGATGCGTGAAGCCGCAGAGAGACAACTTGCCACCATCAGTAGCCAACAGGGGCCATATGCCAAGTTTCTTGAAGCCCTGATCATCCAAGTATGATGGCAATGCCCTTTCTGATCCATGCATCACGGACGGTATAGATTGGTTACGTACTTTGCGAAAAATTGAACATCATTCACAGATCGAAGTAGAATAGAATTAATAATCAGTGAATGACGGACAGTGATCACTCCTCGCTCTCTCTATCTCTCATGCAGGTCAGGTCAGGTCACTTCGTGAGCTCACTCTGGCTGACTGGGCTGGCGGATGAATTAGGGTTTACTGAGACTGAGAGAGCCTGCAGTGCAAATTCGGTGCCGGAAAGAAGACCTGCATCTGGTTCAAGCGGTGGTGAAATCAGCGTGTGAAATTTATGTTAGTAAGGCCAATGTGACAGTACCGCAAGTGACGGTGGACGAGAAGGTGTTCCTGCCAGGACCTCCACACCCGGGAGTGTATGGCTCCACCTGGTACGAACAAATCTACATATTGTCCTGCCATGCCTGCCACTGGTGTTGGGGGATGTTGTTGCTCTTGTCATCACTCTGGATTCAAGTATGATTCTCTGAGAGAGAGGGAGTAGTTAGAGATATGATAAGGAGCGACTGGGGAACTGAACGGCATGCATGGCGCTGATGCAAATTAATTGCATGCATATGATGTGTGCAGTCTGGGCGGGCTTATTCTGGCGACGAAGGACGGTCATATTGTACTGGATAACACGCTCGATGCTCGCATCCAGATTGTGTTCAAGCAGCAACTCCCCGAGGTCAATATTCTCCACCCTAGTCCGGGCAATCCAATCCAACCCATCCTTCTATCCCTCGTCCCTCCCCCTCCCCTAAATTGTGGAATTAATGATACACCAGCTGCTTGCTTCGATCATTTCACATCTCAAATAACTTGCACAAGATTATTGGTAAAGTCGTAGACTCCTAGCTCGTACTACTACTGTTCTGAGCTGCACAGTGGGCTACAGTTCATTTACGAATTTGTGGATCCTCCTGAGATTAGGAGAACTTTGGTAGGCCAGTGTGCGCTTGATCAATAATGAATGGAATTTCGAATTTTGAACTTCGTTGGAATCACACTTAAGTCTACTTTATCATCATTATAAATACACATATCTAATTGAAAATCATACGAAGAGTTTGATGTTTTCTACATACTATGTACTATCTAGTGCTGTCAACATTTGTGAAAATTACAACTTGTATTCAATGATACATATAAGAAATGAACCCTCACAATTGCTTTAGAGATACTTATTCTCAAACCACTTGAATTGCTTGTATGCTTTCTTGCATGTTCTTCACCCAAATGCAAAAAGTCTTTGACTATCCTATGGTTCTCATAGATAGTGAATAAAAGGAATTCAAATTGTTGTATAATTTTAAATTATTCATTTTTCACTTGTTATGAAGTTGAAGTGCACTTCATTGCAATTCCAATGCAATTTGTGGTTCCAAAATTGGTTCATATTTTTAGCACGCTAGAACTTCCTAAAGTTGCTGAACTTTCAAGTGAACAGACTGAAAAATTCGTAAATGAACTGTAGTCCACTGTACAGTACTCCAGTAGTGTTAATTTATGTCAATTGGTTAATTTACTTGTGCTTTTGAAATGGACATATCAGGCTCAATGTTGTTTAGTACCTCGATCAGACCCGCAACCAGCTCCACTTATAAAACTACTGCAATACTGCTTGCATGGTCCAGTGGCTGATTTGTTGCAGCAGACTGCTGTGCAGCCCATCGATCTCAATATTATTGTTGATTCATGTTTCCTCTTGGTCTCTTGGACACGGGTGCAGATCAGAAAGCGGCTGTTTGCCATCAAGCCCGGTCAATCCTGCTGCTTTGGTGCCGATTCCTCGCCAAGTTCCCCGAACAAAAATAAGAGCCCCGACCCACCTCAAAACTTCTCCATCAAGTATCCTGAATCTGCTCCTGCTCAAATCTACAACTTAAACAAGTGTCCGGAGCCACCACCTCGAGATTGCTAGACAGTACGTTCGCAAATTACTTACCCAACGTTCATTAGGTTCTGACTGCTTGCTTTGGGTGGGAAAATAGCCCCTTCATTCGTCAGCATCATCACCCAGACTGTTCATGCACTGCTGATCACATGAGGCCGTACGTTCTTTGAAACTGACTAGCTAGCATGAACAGGTTGCTTCAATTAATTTTCGGCGATACAGAACTCTTCTGCCGGTAATACTGCAATACTTTTCATTGCACGACAATTCAATGCACTCTGTAAAGATTGTCCTCTAGATATGTTTATTTTCCTTTGCCTTGACCGACTGAACCAACACAATTGAGCACACAAGAAATCCAGTCCTACACTAATTGATTGGTGCAAACTATTCTAAATATCGTTTTATATTAGTTTTTGGTCCGTTGTTCCACTTGCATTCATGTTGTGCACTTGCAGTGCACTCATCCATTTAAATTGCTCTCACTTACATCCCTTGATCCGCCATCTTCAAGTTATGCCAGTCATAATTTAGAAGATTGAAGCAAGTAATTCCCGTGACGATCTCTAGGTTGGAACTAGTTTAGCTAATTTTGGAGTGACCTTTGAGATTTTTGCATATGGATAATTGCAAGAAACACTTCACGTTTTTGGCTCAAAAACCTGATTTCTAGCCACAAGATTAGCAATACTACGGATTACTATCAATTTCGTGCGTTAGATTGTGCCTACGAATCTCAACCATCAATTTCAAGCACTTGTAGATCTTAACCATTGATTCAATACTATATAGTACTATGTAGTACTATAGAAGCCACTGGCAGCAGAAAATAGCAAAAAAGGGATTTATAGACCTTTTTATTTTTAGTAATTCAAAAAAAAATTTTAAAAAAAAACATCATTTTTGTAGACAAGCCTAATCTCACATTGCATCAAAAATTTCTTCAAAATTATTTTTTTCTACACAAAAAATGTGCACGACAACGGTCACTTTAGCCTCATGTAGACACCTCATGCAAAGTTTTTTTGCAAAAAAATGTTTGTCTCTCATTGGAACACAAGTACTACTCTACCTTCTTCAATTTGTGGCTTCCAATTCACATTTTTGGATACAACTTTGGCTCAAAACCTTCCAAAATGGCTAAGGTAGATATCCAATCAGGGGCACTTTATAAATAGTAAATTAATTTTTTTTTAAAACCCCAAAAATACAGAATGTGTGAAACTTTTATGTGTACTTTCATTCCAAATTTCAAGACAAATGGACGTACAATGCAAAAGTTATGACCAAAAAACCACATGTCCAAGGACAAGGGGACAAAAAATAGGACAAATGTTTCTTGCAATCACCCATATAGGGTGACCCACTTTGTGACCTAGGGGGCTTTTGAAGCCACAACTAAAATTGAAGCTATGACAAGAATGATGGAATGAAGGTTAATCCATTGAGGACTATAGTTGATTTTGGGGGTAGGTGATGCGTTTTCTAGTCATATGGAATAATTGGTGATAAGTAGAGAAGACTAATGCAAGTCACAAATCTAATTGTACCAATGGAAGTGGAATGAATAGTTTGTAATAATACAATCATTTTTTTGGCAAAAATACCTTATTGTAGAGCGTATTATAAAACACCTATGCTTATGTATGTGAAGAGGTGTATATACAATAGAAGACCTATATTTTCATGGCATATTTCTTTACGAGGAATTATTTTTTGAAATTATTGGACCACGCCACAGATCCTTCAATATCATGATGGCGGTCAAGAAGTTCATAGCTTCAAGGGAACGCCAACTTGGAGTTCCCTATGATAGCTGCAACTGTAATGAATTGCCAATGTATGGGTTAGCTAAACCTTGACAACTACAACCAATGTATATAGACTACAAAATCCAACAACGTGATAGGAGATGCAAAATTGTATACACTATAAGAAACCTGTATTTTTTAGATGTCAGGATTTTGCGGTGGCATGATGTGTGTGACTTTTTCCCACATCTATGTAGGTGTCTAAAAAAATGCATTTGTGGGGACGTGCCAAAAACATCAAAAATATGGTGAGACATCACTATATTTTCTACCAGACATTCCCCCAAATATGGGTCAAACAGGTCCTATAAAGTCACCATGTGGCTGCCACCTAAGTGCCACACATGCACTATAAGCCATGTAGGAATTTTTTTCATCCGCTTAGGAATTTTTTACTCCAATAGCTCAATCTAAAGGATTTGTTGCTAGTGATTACTTCCCTAGATTTATTGAATGTCTTACGCCCAAATTTCTTGTCCATGATGTGGCATTTAAGGTGGTACTTGACATGGTGGTGGGAAAAAGTAACATGATTGGCATCCAACGAGGATGATGTGGCATGCCACATTAGCACAATTTTCTATTGTCTAAGAAATGCAATATTGTTTTTGAAGACATCAACAAATCGACATAGACATCCAAACATTTTCTAAGACATCAATGTAGATGTCTAGACATTTATTGAAACATCAACTTAAACATCTAGATGTTCTGGGATGTCATTGTAGACGTCTACATTTCACCATGAATACCTCTTGCAATGTCCAATTTGATTTAGAAGAACAAAATGATGTCACCTTTGACATTCATGTGGTTGAATGCACTATTCAACATGATGTCAATTTAGACATTTACACGAGTCTAACATAATGCACATCCATATTTCATACTATACAATACAATATTTCAAATATAGTACACAATATACAATACATCATACACTATACTAAAAATTATGTCACATACGTGGCTTCAAATGTATTTTATATTGTACAATACAACAAGTCATACATAGTACACCATATATTGTACAACACATACAATACACCATACAATATATACCATATTTGGATATTATGTAATACATGGCTTTAAAAGTCACTTGTTGTAATTATATAGAGAGGGGAAGAGACTAGAAGAAAAACATGTCCAACACAACTGGTCACTATGCAACTAGTGTCCTATACAACTATCTTGCGATTGTAATCCTCTCTATTAGGACCAAATCTAACGTAATTGTTTTATATCATTGTTTTACAACATTGATGCATTGTTTTATTAATTGCAAAGTAGTCAATCTATAGTTGCAAAAAACAACTAGGAAACGACTAGGAGAAGACTACAACTATAAAATGACCATAGTTGTTTCCTAGTCTCTTTCTAGTCGTACACTAGTTGTTTCTTAGTTGTTTCTTAGTTGTTTCCTACGATACTAAAAAATTCAACTTTTTTGTTGATTTGGTTGCATAGATTTGATTCACTTTTCTATTGATTTAGAGAGTAATTTGTTGATTAGGATAGAAATCAATAGAAAAGTGAACCAATTGAATGCAACTAAACCAACAAAAAAATTGAATTTTTTATTATTGAAGCTAGTTGTTTCTTAGTCGCTATTAAGTTGTACACTAGTTGTTTCTTAGTTGTTTTTTAGTTGTTTCATAGTTGCTTCCGAAGTTCATTCCCATTTGTCTTATATCAATGGTCCCATATCAATTGTAAAGAGTACCATTAGGTTGAACATATAAGACTTGTAAGTTGTTGTAGTCTAATGTAATGAATTTTGTTGATAGAATTCTAAGATTTCTACAATTTCTAGATTACTACATAATATAGATTTCTATAATCTATACAAATAAAAGAATATTTGGAATTCTAAAAATTTGAAAATCTATGAAATTGTAAGGTATCCTAAATCCATAAAATCTATGAAATATCAATATTTGAAATTTTGAAATCTAGAAAAAGGGTAGTTCTGAAATTCATAAATCTACAAATCATTGAGATTAATATTTTAAGATCTACAAATCTACAAGTTGTAAACAAGTCACATACAAGGCATGACTCTTGCAATTGTTGCACCTCATTCCAAGATTTTAGGGTGTCCACTATGACTCCAAGTCTCTAGAATATCACTAGTCACAAACCAATCACAAGTATCCTTTACAACTAAAACAACAATCACACAATGTAGTTGCAAGACCCTTCATTTTCTTCTAATGAGATGACCTCTTTATACAAGTGGGGCGGTAGGAAGTTAGACAAACAATATGGGATATGGAAAATGCATATGGATCATTGCAAGAAACAGCATGAGTTTTCGTAGCGTTTTTCAAAACTATGATTGTTACTTCACTATAACTTTGGAATTATGAATCCATTGTCCAAAATAAAAAATCTATTTCTAAATGTCTTGATTGCAATTGTATGCCTTATTTTTTGTAAAAATTTAAAAATCATTTTATATTGAAAATTCAATTTTGTTAATTTGTCACACTTTTGGGTTTAGGGGTTTTGAATACAATAAATTTTTTTAAATTAATGATTTTTAGTTGAAATTTTTGTGATATATTCCTATAGTTGGAAAACATGTTGCTACCAAAGGGCATCTAAAAAAAATATTATTTTGTGTCCTCCACATTCGTGCAAATAGGCCTCCCTTGTGCATGCACTTTTAAACATTAAAGTGGTTTGGACCTCATTTTTTGGGTCAAACCTCATCATCATGAAGTCTTTCCAAATAAATTTTTTTTAGTTTTGAAGTCTCTCGAAGTCTTGTGATTTCCTCTCTGAAAAGAAGTACAGTGACTAACTGTCCATTACTATCCTGTATGCCCAATTTCCCACCTAATTCGTCCCGTTCCTGTCCCCAGATTCCCCAGTGGAAATCTCTGATATTTGAAGCGTGAGTCCTTCTGGAGATTGGTTTCTTCCTTTCCTTTTTCCTTTCTTCCAATTCCAGCTTGGCTGGTCTCCCGTCGGCCACCCGAAGAGAAGGGAATCGCGTCGATTCGAATCGATATATGCAGTTGCCCTGCCCACCGTCGGTCCGTCGGTCGGTCGGTCCTTCCCTTCCCTTCCCTTGCCTTCCCTTCCTCCCGAGTCCCGGCCGTTCTCTTCAGTTCTCACTCTTCAGTTTGCTTGCCTGTCTGCCCGTCCATCCACATCCCCTTCGCAGAGTCTCTCTCTCTCCTCTCTGTCTCTCTCCTCTTTGCTAAGTTCCCTTTCCTGGCCCACGCCGTTCTGCAATTTCCTCTGTGCAGCCCCTAACTTCAGTTATCAGTTAACTTACTGTACGAATGTGGAGTTTGCTCTTCCTTCCTTCCTTCCTTCGTACGTTCCATTCCGTTCCTGTAAGCTCCTTGCCCTCCCCCTTCACCTCGCTGGAATCTCGCCTCTGTCTTCCCTTCACTCCGCTTCAATTCTCCTGTCTGTGCTTAGGGTAGGTGCTCCTCGTCACAGGGGGACCTCCTCTCCTTGGTGACCCACTCCATCACGCCGCAATTCCACCCTCCCGCCGGGTTCGGGATTCCATTAAACCAGGACTCCGAACTTTCACGAACTCTCCTGCTGCTGCTGCTCTTCTGGAAGGGGGAGGAGCTTCGAGGAGTGGTGCGGATGGGATCACTGCTTGGGGAACGCGTCTGCTGATGGTATCTGTCCGAAGTCGTCGCTCGGATACCACTCCGATCTGCTGCTGTCTTCAGACTGGGACGGGGGTCGGTCTTCCGGGAGCACTGGAGGGATAGGATAGTGCTGCTGCTGCTGCATCAGGAAAAGATATTTATTTTTTCCAGACGTCGTAGTGGACCCACCCGCGGGGGCGGTCATGGAGATGATGATGATGATGATGCCGCTGGCAGTCACGGAAGCTCGCTTCGCTTCACCAGCTCCTTCGGTTTCCAGGCCCAAGTCTCTGGGCAAAGATGTGGCCAGGTCAACATGCCGCTTCTTTAAAATGGGACCGTGGCATCGGCCCATAAAGGAAGAATTGGGCTCGTCCGTCAATCCACTTAAGAGTCGGCTGCCATCGATGAATGGGAGATCATCGTTGCAATCATCAGCGACTTCCAATTCCAATTCCGAAGGCACCTCCAAAATGGCAGTCCTGCTGGAAGTGGAAGGGTAGTGCTTCGTGGACCTCGAAACTCAGGGCTCTCCTTATCTACTCTCATCTCTACTTATTGACATGTCTTCCTTTCATGCATAGCAGCAGGAGAGGCATTTAGATGGCTCTCATTCACCGGTTGTGGTGCCAGGCGATCGAGTCGAACTGCTTAAGCTGTGAGGTTGAACACATTTCTATTCTTGATTGCGATCATGGGCCTGCATATTGCAGAGTGGTGGCTGACGTGCACAAATTTGGTCATCGAAGCGGTTTCAATTTAGGTGAGTCCTGAAACAAGGAAACGTTTAGTTGTCTTCGTCTATATTGCAAGCTTGATATGGAAGATTGGGGAGAGAAATTGAATTTTCTCAGTAATGAAGACCGAACAGGATCAGATTTTGCAAACTTCAGGGTAGAGAAAATCTCTATTCGAATCTCAAGCATGAAGAACACCATTTTGTTTTGAAGGTTCATTATTTCTGAAGCACAGCACTTCTCATTATAATGGGCTTATTGCAGCTTTTCAGGAGTTTAATCTTGAATGTGCAAATTGGTCCGAGCCAGTTTATGCTGATCTCTTAAGGTGCTTATGACCCCTTCACATATCATCACATATTTGGATGCCTTGGCTTTATAGACATTGAACTTCTTGGACACTTTTGTGCCGGCAAGCTGGTGAATAATGGTTTCTTTGGTACTGTCCAGACATGCAGGTGGTGCTGAGGACGCCATGCTTCGCACTTTTTTCGATCGGGTCTGTATTACCTTTAGTGTTTAATTACTGTCCAGAGGATGAGGAAATACTGTTCTGTTCTAAATTCCTTGTTCACTAGCCACTTAGGTCGCTCATTTGGGTTCAGTTCGATAAAGTTGGTAAAGTTGAACACGAATGCATTTTGGAGCTTTGAGAACTTCTTAGAGTCTATGTGAACGAGTAGAATCGCAAGATATTGACAACAAAGTGTATGCTAACATTTCCCGAGGAATCAACTTTTTGTTCAGATTGGGTGGCCATCATCTCTTCCTACCAATGAGAATGATGGTTTTGTTCGGAACATTATAAAAGCCAAGGTATGGAACATTTCCGGAGGCTAGGCCGAAGGCAGTTAAATTAATGATCCTTTACTCATATTTCCATTTTCATATCTTATATCGTAATTTGATTGGTTCGAGCAATAGACTTGGGACTTTGAATAGCAATTAACCTCTAATAGTTTGTTGACTTTCCTACTCTATGGTGCGTTGCTACTTTTGAAGGCATTACATTTTGATAAATAGACACTTCAGAGTTACATTGACATATAAACTGGAAATTCGTGCTTTCAAGCTTATTTTTGTCGTGGCTGACGTGTACAGCAACGAGCACTGGAAAAATTAGCATCTTCGGGAGACCTTCCTCTGCGCCCTGGCTTTATAGAGTAGGTGCTTTACCACATGTGCTTGTAAGCTTTACATAGTTGTTAAAAGTTATTACCATAAATACAGAACATAAGCATTACTTGTACATTGATTCTAAAGCCCTGTTCCTCTCTTCCTTGTGCACAGTTGGTGGGAGTGCATGAATCCTGTGCACTTCTGCCAACTATGGTGGGCTCTGAAGTTATAAATGCTGCTTCGCCACTGTTTTCCACCTTCTATTATTTGACAAGTCAGGATGCGCTGTTATTTCTAATTGCTATGTTGTTAGAGTTGTGCAGGTTTGTAGACGAGGTGTTGGAAGCTAAAGTACCCCTTGTTATTCTGGCGGCTTATAGCAAGAGCGGGGAGGTGGTCGCCAGGTAGCTTTCATACAAACTTATTTTTAGATTTGTTGCAACTTCTCGTACAGTTTGTTGTGTGGCCAACTGATCTTAAGATGCATAGTGTGATATCTAGTAAACAGATTGAATGAAAGGCAACTTCAGGTACTTGTGGCTCCACCACTGAATAGTGTGCAATTAGGTCAGGTCATTGATTGCCCAGTTGGGTCCGGAGCGTGCAAAGGATATCAGTGTGGTGGGGGAGGTTGAAGTAAAGGGCAGTTCGTATGGGCAAGTTGTTCTAGGAGCTGGAGTTGTGTCCGGCCTTGATGAGCAGCTAGCTATGGAAGCTGCCAAAGCAGGTTGGTAGTATTTTCCCTTAAGTTTTATCCTTGCGAACGGCAAGATAAGGGTCAAATTCGCTAAGTTGCTGCCACAAGGCTGGAGCCAGGTACGTGACTAAATTTTTTTTTGAACCACTCGTGCCATCCGAGCATGAGACCTGATAAGGTGCTCGTTGATTCCTCTAATGACAGTTGCAGCTGAGAAGCAGCGGGTGGCTGCAGAAGTTGCAAACAAGCTGGGAGTCAGCGTCGACATCAATACCAGTGCATCAAAAACGTACGTCGGTGTGACTGAAACGCAATATAAATGCTTCTAAATTTCAAAAGTGTTACCTCACTACATATCACAATATTTGAAAAATTTGAAAAATTGCTCATGTATACTTCGGTCGTCTTCTAGCCTCCCAGACGTACACATACTCGTTTTTGACATCATCCTTTACTCTGAACTGTGAGTGTCAGATCTAGAGAAAATATAGCAGCTTTACGAGCAGGAGCTGAAGCAGCCGCAGTGGCCATGGATCAATGTATATTGTTGGCGGGTGCGCAAACAGGTCTCCTAGTTGCTTCTCGGATAGGCATGCCGTGTGTGGTTGTGCGCAGCAGGTTTGTTGCACCTGCCTTGGTTTTCTCTTCAGAGTGCATTCCATCTTGAGATTTTGCTAATGGTTGCAGGGTATAGTGAAAAATCTATCTCTTCTGTCCCTCTCAATAGATATGGGAATTATTTGAAATTGTAGAGGTCTTATACGTGTTTCTCTGAAGCCGAGCATGCGGTTAAATGATCAGCATCCTAACTGGTTTGCATATCGATATTAGCTGCTTAAGTGGGTAGAAAGTTGGGATCATCTCCACCATGACTTTGATGTATGTTCCTGGCAACAGTGCAACATCTCGGGCAGAGTTTCCAACGGCTAAAGCAGTACTCGAGGGATTTGGTCCCGGTGACATCACTCTTGCCAGGCTCCGACAGTACCTCAAATGACCTCACGGGCTTATGGCCATTCATGACGAGAAAGAGGCAGCCTGAGTACTCCTCATCACTGGGAAGCCGCAACGTCTGGTACCGTTATATTCAATTAGGAATTCCTCTGGCACTCGGCCTGCTGAATAGTACACGGAGACAGATGTTTCAAGGTTGGTGACCTTGTGCTTTTTAAAGGTATGAACGCAGAGGAACTGCCAGGGATCTTTGTCTTGAATCAGTGAATGTCTGGATCTATGCAAATTCTATTTGTTCCAGTGCTAGTTGACCCAAGCCGGTCATGGGTCATGTTCAGGTACTAGTTGTAATGTGTTCGTGTGTACTGGAGCATATACAGTTTAGGAGGATGTTTTCTTTTGTAGCAGTGGACATCTACTTTCATGGATTTTGGTGACAGCTTTGGGACTGACCAAAGTCAGCCAGCCTAAAAATAGGCAGGCAGGCCAAAAACAATAGTGGCATATAAAAATTCAACTGACATTTATCTTATTATCTATAGTTATCTAAATATATGTTGTATCGTTGTGGTGGGGTGAAAGCATGAAGCACTTTAACCCCTATGTCCAGGGCCTTTTTGGGTTTAAAAACATCATTGCTTTTGAAGTGTTATAGGTCTAAAACCTCCAGTCTTGTAAGTATGTGTTGATGATGCACATAGATTGCAAGATTATAATGTTTTAGTGTTGAAAAAGGACGCTCAAATTTTCCTAGCAACACATTTGGAGGTGAAATTTGATTTCTAAACTTACCCAAATGAAAAAAAATTAAAACTATCAAGTGCTTCAAAAAAAAACATTGGTGAAAGAAATTATCATTCAAATGACTCATTATGTTTGCAAAATATTAACTTTGAAACATCAATGAATAGGCAAAAATAGTTGGAAAAAAACACATCTAAACATATGTTCTCACTAGGTTTTATGTACAAGTGGTTCTAAAATATAACAATCATGCCTGTAGTTGTGGAAATTCTTGTTTTGCAAAAAGATAGGTCCCGTAGTTTATGGGAAGTATGTAATGCTGAGCTATTCACATTTGTGGTTGTATTAAATTTCTGCTTTTTAGGAAAAATTGCCACCTAGGTAAAGGATGTGATGGAAAGGAGAAGGGTTCACACCAGGCTGCTTTTTCTTGAGGCTTCACCCCCTCTCCTGTGTTGCACATCTCTTAGTCACGTTCATTTTCTACAGATAGTTTATATCAATTTTGGAATATAATTAGTGCGGGTTTTATTATGTTGCTCTAGGTTTGATCCAACCATCCGAGCTTATAGTGCACCTTACGATCGATCCTGGATCAAGCAACAAGCATTTCAGTGGTTGAAGACATTGGCCATGAACTAAAAGTGATGCATTAGTTTGCTAGAATGGATAGGAGAGCAGATTAAATCTGTCGTAAAACCTGTTGTGACCGTGTTTGGCACACAGAAAATACGTGACATATGGAATTGTAGCAATGTGGCAAACTATTGAACCGGAGGAAGAAAATCTGTGGAGACATTGAAAGTAGTCTCACGCTCTCATGCATACAATGATGTTGAAAACTTAAATGCAAATTTTCACAATGCAGGGGAATTCCACAAATTCCTGAGACAATCAGACGGACATGTACAAATCTGCCAGTGCAGAGACCTGAATGCTATAACATAATTGCAGGCAATCGTGGAGATAAGTAAGTTGAAGAAGTAGAAGTCGAAGGCATGCCAATGAATGCGACAAAATTCTACTTCGACGCTCATTGAGAGGTCCATTTATTCCCTGCTCCGCTGCTGCCCCCCTTCTCCACGTCTTTGGAGTTGTTCGTCCTTGGAGAAAGCCAAACTGGCAAAGTCGCCAAAACTGTTGCTTTGCAATCCACCTTCGCAACAAAGATTAGAAAACACCGCAGCTAAAACTTGCGAGATTTTCTCAAATCTTCATTCTGGTGAGAAGGAATGGTTACGAATAAACTAGCACTGACGCTGAACTTTTCTCATGAAGCTCCGCAACTTTCTACCTAACACCGCACTTACAACTTCGCCAAAAAGCACTCCACATAGGTTCAAGAGATAAAAACAAGGGTTGGTGTGAACATGCGCAGCTATACACAGTACAAACACTACTCTCTCTTAACCCATAAACGTTGACACAGATGTTTAGTGTCCAATGGATGACAAAGAATCTCTCTATCTAGGATCGAATTGCAACTATTCATCCTTGGAATTTTGTTTGGAAAGGGAAGATCTTCTACAGTATTTTGACCTCAAATGTGTATTTTTTATTTTTTTTAAAGTAGATGATGTCAGACAGTTCCAAAGGGCATGATTTCCATGGTCACCAGTCCGTCCTTCAAGGGTTAATCCTTAAGGCCAAGTGAGAACGTGCCTTTAGACATCTAATGCAATTCATAAATTCATAATTTCTTGCATTGATATGAAATTTTAGACTGTCTACCATAGTGTGTATAACTTTTCTCCAAAAAATGATTAGAAATATAGTGACTCACAAAAGTACTTGGTTGATGCCTATGATCTTGAAAATTGGACAAAAGCTCTTAGACTAGTGAGAAATAATAAGCAAGATTTGTCATAGATACCATACAAGTTGTCAAGAACATGTTATCAAAAATTTGTGAAAAAAAAATCGAAATGGTAAAAAGAAATTGAAAGAAGTATGTAAAAAGCATGGCCAAGAACTTATATTGATTAAGTAGGAAATCATGATAACACAAAGAAAACTCAAAATGAAAAGCTAGTAAGTAGCAAATGCTACATATGTACAACAACTACATGTCTACCAACATGTGTATCCACCCTTAGTTACAAGAAAATAAACCACCCTTGTTGGCATTGTGCGGATTAGCTTCTGCACAAATTCTACTTCAATGTTTTGCCAAACAACCCGGATCTTCTCCCACAAGTCATCTCTACTTTTGGGTGAATCACCAAACAATCGTAAGCATCTATCTACTTCATTCCACAAGTGTTCGATAGGATTTAGGTCAGGAGATTGTGGTGGCCACTCCATCACAGAGAAATCCTGTTGACCTAGCCATCGTTGTACAAGCCCAGATGTATTACTACAAAAAAATGGAAAAAATAATGACTGGCAAAAATGATTGTAATGTAGTCATTTTTAAGTCATGTGACTACTAAATGATTCCAAGGCCCTGGAATCATTGTTGTTTAGTCGTTTAAGTAAATGACTGTAGGTGTATTATCACCATCCATTTTTGCCTTGGATGAAAAAAGGATGATAGAAATACATGTGGAGGTTGAGGTGGAGAGGGCGTGTATTCGGCACATACCCAAATTGGATGATGTGGCAGTCACTGATTGGTTGTGGTCGGCCACGTGTCTAGTCATTTACTAGTCATTCTTCAATGACATGGCTTTGTTGGAAGTCATTAAGAAGTCATTTTCTAGTTGCAACAGACCCATTAGAAATCTAACGTGGACAACCACGTCAGAAGTCATCATGCAGTTGTTTAGAAGTTGTGATGAAGTGTTTGTATCATTTAGGTGCACTGGTACATGGCAAATTATACCATATTCATTGTTAAGTGACATGTATTTAGGATTCAATACACTCCCTTAGATGTAGAAAGTCATTTTCTTATTATTTACAAGTTGCAATGTGTGTAAAAAACAATATAATGACAATTGGGTAAGGAGTAGTCATTCAACAATCACATATTAATACATTCAAAGTTCGAAAGCAATACACTATACACCATACAATTCATCATACACAATACAATACACTAAACATAGAATACCATACACCAGACACCATACTTGGCACATGTGGTACTAGGCTTCTCGAGCCAAGTTGTGGGTTGACATGAAATGGTCAAGTGACAAGACTTTTATACATTTGGGGTGGTAGGAAGCAAGACAAACCATGTGGGATTTATAGAACGCAGGAATTGTGTTACAAGTAATATTTCAAACTTCATTTAGGCATAGAAGATTAATTTTTTTCAAAATACTCCGAACAAATAAAAGTTGGAAAATCAATGTCACTTTCATCTCCAAAAATTTGTTTTAGATTTTGTTCCTCAAATCAAAAATTATGGACAAATTTGGGATAGGTATTAGAAAAGACATTTTCTTTGACATTTTTTAACATCCTTTCTGAATTTTGTCCATCCTTGTCATATGTGTCAAATATGAAAACATGCTATAGATGTAGAGTAAGTGTAATGAAAGGTATGCAAGATGTTTAGAAATTGTGTAGTGCATCACAATAGACAAGGCAATGAAGTGGTAGTAGAGTAGGTATGCAGTAGTCTGAGACATTTTGAACTCATTCTATAGTCCTAGGTAGTCATTTTGCAGTCTTAGGAAGTCTTATTGAAGTGACAACAAAGAAGTAAAATTGTTGTCTATGTAAAGGGGAAACGGGACTTAATGATTGCCTTTGGCTCATTAAAATACCTTCATGTAAGTATGTGGGAACCTCTAAATGTTAATTTTCAATCACTTTAACTATCCGAAAGTAGTATATAGATAATGACAGAAATGGATAGAAATTATTGCTTTCATATTAGTAGGAATTTAAATGAACCTTAAAGTCTACCCTAACTAAGAAAATAATATACACTGACAAAGCAAAAAGGCCATTCAAAATGCATAATTTCAAAGAAAATGACAAAATAACTTTTTTTTTAAAGATAAACAAAGAGTAGAGAATTTAGAAAGATAAAAAAGCTTCAAAGAAATGAAGATGACAAGAGAAAAGGAAAAAAGGAAGAAAAATTTATAAGAAGTAAAAGAAAAAAAGCTTAAAGAATATAAAATACCAAAAAGGGAGAAATAATCATTATTTTTTTAAATAAGTTGAAGAAAATTACAATTAATGAAATAGATAAGTGAAGAAGTAAAAAAAGAGGATAAAACAAAAGAAAAGGGAGAAGAAGAGAAAAACAAGGGTAGTGGTTAGCTTGGGCCTTGGGGTACTTCAAAGGTTGTCTTAACTACAATGTTAGTCCACTTCCCTATGTTAAACGACCTCATCTTTTAAATATAATAAATTATAATTTTACAAAATGAGGTTTTAACTACCTAGAGTGATAATGTATCAAGAAAAAAAATTCATCTCAATCAAAAAATATTTTAAAAATTTAATGAATTTTTTAGTTGAAAAAGTAAGTTTCGTCTTATGTACATTAGTACATAAAATCTTCAATAACAAGCATTTGGAATATCAAATAATTTTATTTTTATATGATTTTTGGATATGACTTATATTTAGTGGTTCAATACATAAAAGAATTAATTTTTTCAATTAAAATTTAATAATTGTGCATTATGATGCCTACAAATCTCCAAATTTTAGCATTTTTTCTCACTTCTATGAATAGGTCCAAAAATTTTTAATTTAAAAAAACAACTCATTAGGAATATACATTTTGATCCCATTGAGGTGAAAGAATTCTTTTTTTTTCATGTTAATTAGGGTCTTCTTAATTGATCAAAATGAATGAATTAGACAAACTTTGGAGGTTTTAGACCAAAATCATCTAATTAGTGTATCCAAAAAGTGATACCCCAAGCTAACCATTGCCCATAAGATTAAAATATATATTTTTTAAATTAAGAAGAAATAAAAAAGATAATAAAAAATAATAGAGAAAGAAGAAGCATTTTTGTATGCATCATTTTCCTAATTTGTGATGAATGACTTCAAATCCCGAGTGAAACACACTTGCAATTTTCTGTTACTACCAACCCCTAATAGCCATGTGTACACTTGCTTGTGAAAAGGATATTTAGTCCTTCAACTTTGTTGCATGTCCAAGTATCCCTTAAGTCATCTTGTAGTCGCGTCGAAGTCAAGGTAAATTACAATCTATGACAAATATAGACTTGTTCATGACTGTGTGTCCATGATGGAATTCTATCTTGCCACATTAGAATGTCTCTAACGCTGTGAACAGAATGAGGCGAATGAAATTACCCCCTTGTCCATGGGGTCATCCTGCAGTTGCGAACGCGATTGCACCCTAACTTGAATGCTATAGACACACCCACGATTGTGCAATTAGGGAGTTGTAGTCACTCTGAAGTCACATTTTCCGTGGAGTCATTCTTTCGCAATCACATATTTGGCCATTTTCTTATAGTGTATGCTTTGGGTCGTTATCATGCTGAAAAATCACCTCTACCTCATCAAGACCTTGTCTCTCAATAGTACCCAACAATTGTGAATGTAAAATGTCAAGATAAACTTGCAAATTCATAATGCCATCAATGCAGTGAAGGTTTCCTACACCTACCCAACTCATGCATCCCCATACCATGATGCTACTTCCACCATGTTTAACCATATGTTGCACATGACAATCACAAAGAGGCTCTATAGGATTTCTCCAACACCATTGACGGCCATCTGAACCAAAAACATTGAACTTGGACTTATCTAACCAAATGACATGACTCCAGTTTTCTACATCACAGTTCTGTGAAACCTTTGCCCACTATAAACGCTTCTGCCTATGCCTCTTTGTCCACAATGGTTTCTTCCTCTTCACTCTAGCACCAAGCCCTTGCCTTCGAAAACTTCTACGGACAGTCTCATCAGACAAACAAAGACCTTGAGCTCTCAAACTACGACCTACAACTGTTGCAGTCCCTGATTTCGGCTAATTGAGAGTCCTCACAATGAGCCTCTCATCCCGAATGCTCAAAAGACGTGGTCTCCTAGATCTTGGACAATTAGACACCTCCCCATTCCCTTTGAACTGAACTAGAATGTGGCCAATTGTGCTATGAGGAATGTAAAGATGGACGGCTATGAAACGTTGTGAAAATCCTTGCTCACTCAATGCTATGACTTGGGAACGCTCATGAAAACTTGTTTTCTTCATTGTGACTACTAGAAATGTGAAGAATCTCAACTTAAGACTATTGGAAGCTCTCAAAGATCTATATACTCAATGGTAACAGAAGTGGAAGAAGAAGTCACTATTGTCAACATATGTAGTTGGCCACCCTTGAGATTATTTGAACCACTCCCACAAAAATCTACCACTTGGATTACCTAAAGGAAGCCACCTAATATTGCATTAAATAATGTTGATTAACCCTAATTTATTTGGGAGGCTGCTTCATTAACCTCTCTCTACAATTGCATGCCAAATGGATTCACAAGTAGTGGCCAAGTACTTTTGTGAGTCATTGTAGATACTACTGTAAATTGTCTACCTTTTTCAAAAGGAATTACTAAAAACAGACACTATATGAAGTTCACTATAATCCAAAAATGTTCAGATTTTGAACTTCGAATTGCTTAGAATTCAACAAATTTTATTGAAAACAAATATTGGAAGAAGGAGATATAAGCCCTCAAAATGGCCTCCAAAAATTCAGGTCATCTTAGATTGATTTGAAAATTTTACCACACAAACTTGAAGAGAGCACAAATTTTCCAAATTTTATTAAATTCAAACATAGGATGCAAAAGTTATAGTTAGAGCATGTAAAGTTGGATTGCTAGACTATATGGAGACACTTTTGGTCCTTTGTGGGGTGCCTCGGGGTTAAAATGAAATGTGGTTATTGAAGTTTGGGTCAATTATTGAGATTTGAGTTTGGACTTATTCATGTGTGCAAATTAAATTTTTGGATGCACAATTATGTTGCAAATCTAGAAATATATGCACACTTGCACAAGTTTGGATGCATTTTCTATAAATTATTGAGTGTTTTGACCTCAAAATTTAATTTCTCTAACAATTGATGGAGTGTAGAAGAATCGTCACTTGTCAATTTTTTTGGACACTTGAGGTCATGCACATTAGAGTTAATTATGACACCAAAGGCAATTTTTTATAGATAATCAGAAAGTATTTGAAATGAGAGACTTAGAATCACAGTTTGAATCTTTCATGCTTAACATCTTCTCTTTTGTTGCAAACAATTGCAAGTTGAAAAAGTCATCTCTTAGAACACATTGAAGTTTTGTTGCATATTTCTTGAATATTGTACTATATGTAGGATTAGTCTAAAATAGAATAAATTTGATGATACCATAGACTAACTTCATCCATAACTAAAATAAAAGTAAAAGTAATTTTCTATTTTTTAATTCATATAATAAAAACTTTGAAATTCAATAACTTTCACACCTTTAAGTCCAAGAGGCATGAAACAAAGTCCATGCACCCTTGCTTGAAGAGAACTTTCCAATGGTATCAAGAATGAGTGCACCCCTCCTTGCAATGAGCTTTCCATTGGTATGAAGAACAAAACTTGAGGATGTACAGTTTGGGAGATCTCATTAACCCAAAAAAACAAAATAAACAACATGACTTAAGGGATGGACTCACTAGAAGAAAAACATGTCTACTACAACCGACTGAAATGCGACTAAGTGTCCTATACAACTATCCTGCGACTATAGCCCTCTCTATTTGTACCAAATTCTTATTTCACTATTTGACAACATTTTTATACATCAATAGTCCAATGTTTAGTTGCAAAGTAGTTGTAGAATAAAGTGAATATATTGTTTTAGTTGCATAGCAGTCATAGAATGAAGTGTAGGATTACGAGAGTTGTAACAGAGTTCAAATTCAGAATGAATGTGAATTATTCTTCATCTAATATTCATCATAGTTGTCGATGTGGACAAGTCTATGCTCTGTGGAATCCACTGTGTCAATGTACTATAGCAAAAAATGAATAGGAAAAGACTAGAAAGCAATTGCAATTTTAAAATAAGACTAGTTGTTTCTTGTCAATTTCTAATTGTTCTTTAGTCAATTCCCAGTCGTTTCCTAGGTGTATCAGAGTTGTTTATTAGTCATTTCCAAAGTCATTTCTTGATTGTCTTATATCAATTGTACCATATCAATTGTGAAGAGTACCTTAGGTTGGACATATAAGACATGTAAGTTGTTGTATTCTTATGTAATGAATTCTGTCAATAAAATTCAAAGATTTCTATATTTCATAGATTTCTATAGTGTGTAGATTTCAACAATTTGTAGATTCTACATTTTATAGAAATCTAGAAATATTTAAAATCCAAAAAAATTTCAAACTTGAGAAATTGTAGAATTTTCGAAACCAATGAAATCTATTAAATACCAATATTATAATTTCTGAAATTTTAAAAAAAAATCTAGATTTGCAATCTACAAATCTATGAATCATTGAGATTAAAATTTACAAATTTACAAATCTACAAGTCTTGGACAAGTTGCAAATGAGTCATAGACAAGTCACAATGAAGTCACAAATGAGTCACAAACAAATCATACATTAGTTGCAAATGAATTGGCAATAAGTTGTACACTCTCCAATTGAGTGACCGACTTCACGTGGCAGCAAATAATACATAAGCAACCACATCAAAAAAGTTCATTGATGAAGTTCCAAATAGGCTGCCGCAACTTGCAACCACAATCCCATGTGCAACTTGTCCACAGCAACTAGGGGCTCCAAATTAGCACCAGTTGCAAAATGTCCTATGCAATTCAAAACCAATTGTTTTTTGCAGTTGCAAAACCCTCATTTTCTTCTAGTGACTGGTGTGTCCTATGTTGTTGCCACAACTGAAATAAAAGTCAAGTAATTTTCTATTTCATGAAAAAAATTGAAATACAATATCTTTTCTATTGTGAGTCGTAATGCCACAGAAACAAAATTTGTGCACCCCTCCTCATTGAGTGTTTATTGATGGTACCAAAAATGCGACTAGATGATGACATACAGTCCCAAAGATTTGACCAAAACAAACAAACAAACAAACAACCTAACCTAAGATATAGACAAGGCATTGATATGTTTAGCATAAGCTTTCATCATTTGAATGGAAATCTACAATTACAAAAGAATATAGTAGCTAGGATTACTAGGTCCCCTTATCAAAGAAACTCCACCCTAGAGAAGTTCAATAATTGATGGATCAAATTACTTCTGAAGGCTAGTATAGAATTTGATTGGCTAAATACAAATCTAGCTTTTCCATATTATAGAATTGGAAGTTGAAATTTCTATCATTGGAAGTGCATTCAAAAGTACTTTGCATAGGTACAAAAAAACTCAAATTTAAACATTAGACAATGAAAATAAACCACTTCATAAGTTGGTTAAAAAACAAAAATTATAGTAGTATTGGTAAATCATGGTTACCAATGCACTTAGTACTAAAATGTACATCAGTAACCGTGATTTGCCAACTCCTCTATAAATTTTGTTTTTTAGCTAACTTTCAAGTAGTTTATTTTCATTATCCAATGTCTAAATTTGAGTTTTTTGGAACATGTGCAAAGTACTTTTGAATACGTTTCCAATGGAAAAAAATTTAAGTTCTAATTGCAAACTAGTCAAAAGTTGGAAGTTCATTTAGAAGGCCAAACTCCGGTCTGCATTGGAGAAGCTTTGATGGAAACCACTAAACCAAAGACATCATGAGAATTAAATGACCTAAAAGAATTAATTTGGTAAGGATTGGGTAGGTAAGGGGTGAAATTCTAGTTTGCCCCTAGCACCATTTGTTGTGTGGCTTTGTGTTTCTATGTTTTTTTGCAATTGAATTTTATTTTGACTAGTGTGCCTTGTTTCTTTGCCACAATAAAACAAAATAAAAGTAAAAGTAATTTTCTAATTTCTAATTCAAATAAACTTCCACATTCAATAACTTTCACATTGTTGGTCTAAATGCCATGAACTAAAGCCCAGGCACCCTTCATCACAAAAATCTTTCCAATAGTACTAAGAACACAACCGGGGGATACACAAGCCTGGAGATCTCAACATAACAAACAAATCAAATAGCCTAACTTAAAGTATAGATAGAGACTAGTATACCTTGTGTCGTTGCCACAATATAATAATAAAATAAAAGTAAATGAGTTTTCTAATTTTCTAATTTATATTAAAACTTTGAAGTTCAATATACTTATTGCTATGAGTCGGAATGCCATGAAACAAAATTTGTGCACCCCTCCTTGTAGATAGCTTTCTAACAATATAAAGAACGTGATTGGTAGACAAATGGATTTAGTGATCTCACTGTTACAAACAAAACAAACACAATCTTTCTAATTCATCTCTAGAATATAGTACTTATCTAATTCCATCTATCAAGTCACATTAATATCTCTATGAAAACTTCTTTTCAAAGACAACAATTACTTTAAAAAAAGGTCCAGTATTATGTGAAATCATTCCCATGCTTTTGACAATGAACAAATAATAAGTAAGTATGTAGAAAGCTTACTTACATGAATTGTATAGACATGTATTAACCCTTTAGTGCTTGGTTGACCAATTTTTGGTTGATTTTGGGACTTTTTGTTTGCTATTGTTCACAAAACATTTGATTTCAAAAAACCCAAGGAACAACACAAATAGAGTATCTTCATACGCTCCAAACAAAACCAATTTCAAGAGAGTGCATGCATAAAGCCATAAATGTATCAGCTATGCTTATCCAACTTAAATGTCTTGAGCTTTCATAAGTGAAATATCATAAAGAGATACATATTTAATGTAAAGGATGACTACTTATATGTGTGAAAGAATCAATTGGAAGGTTTTTGATTGATTATTGGAGCATTTACTAAAATTTATGCCCAATTGTGGCATATCATATGTAGTACCAATGCTGAAGGTTGTTTACAACATATCGATCTTTGAAGATTATTTACAAGTATGTACACCATTGGATCACTTTCATTTTTTATTTGGTTCAAGTATCTGCCCTATAGAACCAATTGATAGAATCCGATCTAGGATTTCATCCTTAGAGAGACCACAAAATTTCACTTTGTCAAAATTGTATTCAAAAATTGCGCTCGCCCCCCAAATCAACCACAGTCACTAAACGGTTAATAAAAAAACATGTTATGAGCAAATGAAATCAACTATTAGTGCTTCTTACAAAGAAGTCTAAGTTTTTGTGACCAAAAGTTCCCCATTCAGTACAATATTTTCTATGGACTATTGAGAAGGTAGGAAGATAGTATTCCGATGTAAAAAATGCTTTCAAGCATTTTTCAAGAGGAAGTGGCCCTCACATGTGCCCATCTCAAAGAGAGATCACAAAAATGAAATTAGTGAGGATGCAATAGGTGTTTACATACCACTATACTTGCTATCTTTTTTGCTTGAAAAAACCTAAGAACAATATATTTACTTACATGTCCAAACAATAATCACATACAAGTTCAAATTGTAAACCAAAAACATAATAGAGACTTGACTATAAATAGAAGACTGTGAAGAATCCATTTGATCAGAAAATCTTTGTTTGCAATTTATATTGCATTGAGGGATTGGTGTAAGCTAGTATTCAATCAACAATTTCTTGTAGTGGAGGTACCAATTTTCCATAGTAGAGAAACTCTCTCTAATATAAGCCTACGTTTCTCTTAGTAAAATGTACCATACTAAGACCAACATAGTTCATTTGGAGAACGGTAAACGTTCAAGTGATAGGAAGTGTCAATTTTTTGCTTTAATACAATATTCATTAAAATGAGAGATTTCCAGTGAAATGAGAGGTGTTAAGCCAAAGTTTTTGCACAAAATTCCAAGAAAAACCACTCTACATGTAAGGAAAACAACTCCAGAATAGCTTAAAAACATAGAAGAAGGCGTGAAAGACATGGAGAAGTTGGAATGTTTTTCAAAAATTGTTGAATCTATAATCAACTTTGATTTGTACACACAATTCCTAGATGTATTGTAAGTTGAAATTCACTAAAAGGATCATCAAAATGTTTGTAACTGCCATGAGTGTCATTCACCCTAGCATAGAGTTGCATATCTTCACAATGCTTACATGTACCTATCGACTCTAATTGACTCTACAATATGAACACTTTGTAATTATATATGTGATTTACTCTTGAGCATCTCCATTGCCTTCATAATCTCAGGTCCTTGACTATACCTGTTATCATTCTTCTTGTACTCTCGTACCAGTTGTAGTTGCTAGAGCCTTATGATTTTGCGATCCCAAGCATCAAAAACTAGAGAAGCACATCTACTAAGAGGCACACTGTTGTGCGTCTTCGTCTTTCTCACACCTAGGCATTGGGGTCATGGGCGAGGAATAGGAGGTGCATGAGAACATACAAAAATAACCTCATCGCATGCTTCATTTGGCATAGAATTCTTCATCCCCGTTCTAGAGATTGGAATTTTAACATCTTTATACAATTTTCTCTGCGGAATTCTGTTTGACGCAGATGGCGACATTCGCAAAGCCATAGGGGCCTAGGACTTCAAAGGAGAAGGTGAACACGATTATGGTAGCCTTGGAGCTCTACTTGGCGGACTCTCCACAACCCTGTCTTCTATGGGCCTGGTTGAGAAGTCCATTGTCGAATTGGCAATCGTTGCTGAGTACAAGAAGTTCCCTGTATTAAGAATTGCATTCTAGCCATAGTCCAAAACGGAGTCAAGCGATGGCGCACAAGGTAGACTAGCATCAAGGATTGAAGATGGCATGTTGCTGACACTCTATAAACAAGCGCCGCTTAGAGAGATTCCGCATAAGAGGTCTACAAATACAAATAGAAATGACCAACATCCAGTACACTTATGCAAGCATGAAAGACGAACACATCAGGTCGAAGCAACCTAAACCCAAACATGCATTTTACATTTGAAAAGCTTCATAGAAACATTTATTCTAGAAATCACAAATGCTTTGAACAAATGCAAAACAATCGTGCATCAACAGTATTTACAAATGAGGTCGACACAAGCTGTAGTGTGCAAACACTAGAATGTCCTTACCTAACCTCCCACTACCTCAAATGCATCTAATCTTAAAATACAAAAGAATTGTCCTATTTCAAAGTAGAGGACACTCGGACCACTTCCATAAGCCTATTATACTCTCGACGACTCCATTCGTCGCAAAGCATTTTTTGCCCCATTTTTCCTTTACTATTTTGCTTGAACGACTTCAGTCCTTGGTCTCGAGCATCGTGCACACACCTAAACCAAGGAAGAAGGACATCAAGTAAAAACGTGTCCTTCAGACCATTCCCCCTCTGACTCCAATTGTCTGAGAGGATGACATTCTCTGTGTTGTTCATGATGTACTTAACGGGACTATCATCCACAACAATGGTATTCTTGGACATAAAATTCCCTTGTAAGCCATTGAACAACATATCGAGATTTTTTAGAAAGAGTTCTTTGCTTGTTCCAGGTTCTTTGAAAGTGGTGATTTGACCAAAACCATCCTTGCACTTGAGCTTTGTATAGGAGTCTTGTCCTAGTACGAGTAAGGGCATTTCCTGATCCTAGAAGAAATAGACACAGACTTCTTCGGAAGTGGACTTCTTCATGGAGCTCCACAATGAAACGAAAGCTATTTCGCCGAATCCACGCAGAAATTGTGCGCACCCCGGCCGAATGTACACGGCCTTTGGCCCCACAACCGTAGGAATCATGGCGGAGTGGGGGTGCAACGTGTCACCGACATGCCTCACCCAACCCTTGACCTTTGCATCCTCGCAGACACATTATAATCCATTTCGGTCCAAGATGACGTTGAGCCTTTTCTCGGTCACCCTGGACCTCAATGAAAGGTTGAACTCCTTTGACGTTCCTCCACGATTATATGCGGGATCCGATCACTGCTAACAAACGGCCAAATTCGTAGCCAATTACTACCCTACGGGACAGATGTTGGTCTCTTTGCTAAACGGAATGCGAACCTAAAACCACCAACAAAAAACATACAATATAAGAAAACCATGAACACAAAGTCTAACTCCACAAAGCACCAATACACGTTGAGTTGCGAAATACCTGCTGCAAAAAAGATGCAGTTGGATCACTAAGTCCTTTGTTAATCATAGCGACTGCATCGGGAATCTAAACCCTGAGGAATACATCATCGGGAATGGAGATATCATCATCTCCATGACATGGTTCTGATGCTCGATCAATCTCTTGAGCGAGTGTCACATTGCAAGCTCTCAGGGATAAATTCTTCTCCAAAGACATAGGAATGGGGGACGACAAGGACGGTGAGTGCAAGGTTGGGGAAACGAAGGATGAAGTCACATTCACGACATTGACCACGCTTGCAATATAAAAATGTACAAGAAATTCATATGTAAGATTTCAAAGTATCACATCTTGTTGGCATTGGATTATTTATACAAAAATCATATTCAAAAATGATGATCCAAAATTATGTTCAAAATTGATGTTCAAATTAAAGAATTCCATTGTTTTGTCTACTAAAAGTAGATTTGTATCAAAAATGTAAGTCCCACAATTGAAAGTCTAATTCTATATACAAGTTGTTTTATAAATCAGCTCAAGTCGAGCTAATTCTACACAAATGACATCGAGTGATTATATTGGATAACCTACTTGTGCACTTAAGGTGGCCAAAGGAAGGCTCTGATTGTTCATCTCGGTAGACACTTCAATGTTAGGGACAACGTCTGCAGGAGCGATTGGAGTGATCAACTGCAGTATAGCATTGATAGGCGCATCCTCATTGTCACCATCCGTTGGTGGAGTAGGAATTTGAGGGCGATCTTCCTTTGGAAGAGGGGAAGGCGGGACTGTAAATGACGGCACTATTGGGTACATTCATCGTCTTCATCGTCTTCACATTTTGTGTCAAAGGATACATCCACGCTTTCGTATTGAGATCCTTTGGCCCGACTTGAAGGAATATATAGGCGATCCCACGCGGACTTCCCCTTTCTCCTGCTTGGCATCGATGTTGACGCAACTACAGGTTTCCTACTAAATTTTGATTCATTAACGAAATATCCATTCAACATGAAATTGTTCTTGTCTAGAGATTTCGTGGTTTCAACAATGTTGGTTCATATGTTAGACTCGTCGGAAACTCCCAGGGCGAAGACATTTGAGCCACTCATCTGAAATCAAGTGACGGGTGAGGTTAGTGAAACACGATAAAATCACAGCTTAGGTCGAGTCAACCTAAACTCATGAATATACTATGTCATGTTGTACAAACATTATATTACATGGAATACCAATTAGGTCGAGACGACCTGACGCAACACTGGACATATCTGTCAACAAGGACTTGATAATTAGAATCCTAATCACCAATTTCACGTCAGGTCGACCTTAAAGAACTTACCATTGCTGCGCATGTAAACTTTGCTCCTACAAATAATGATAGTACACTCATCCCTTGATAGTAAAATTTCTTCAGAATTCCCAAATAAAATTCCATCCGCAGCTCTGTGTTATGGATCTTGTACTACACCTCATTATATGCTCTAGGCTTGTTGAATACGTTAGTGTTCGGCACTCGGTAGGCAGCTTTGGACATAAGCACAACACTGTTGTTTGGGCTTTGTAGAATCATAAAGAAAACTTTCTCCACGGCTTTGCTGTTGTTAGGAGAGTAATCTCCCATCCTCTCGTGCCTGGTGGGCCAATAGTGGGCGTAGTCCATTTGGTATCCTCTAAGCACTTCGTTGTCCTACACAAAATGTAGAGCCTGGTTTTTCTTAATCAAATCCGAGCAAATAAATAGCCACGTCTCAATATCTTCTAACCTAGGTTGCTTCTTTTCTTGCAACGACTTTAGTACTGCAAAGAAGTATGGCATGGTGGAGTTGCACTTCAGCTTGTTCAATACTCTAAGAGTGTATCTGAAGTCGATGACCCCAAATTTCATGTCCGCCATTGTGTTCTCCTTCCATGCACCCCTAGGCCAATCTGCATGTGTATCACTGGCTATGTCATATGGCCTATAGTGAGCAACAACGAGAGGCTTCACGAAATTCGACCTCCTTTCCTAAAAGACTTTGAGAAACTCAACCGCATATGGTGACATTTCTTCAACCTTCTTGTTCTTTGACTTAGTTTGCTTGGCCTCCTTCCAATAATCATCACCGAGCTGTTCGAGCAAAACGTTCATTGTTGCGCTCATAATATTCCGACTTGCCTTGAATTCCCTCCACTTTTCTAGATTCAGCTCATCGAAGGCATTCAACAAACCTAGAGATGGGTCTAAGAGGTGAAGCTCTCTCTTCACCAAATATTTTCTCTTGTGTCACTCGACCCATTCCTCACACATATAGCAACTTTCAAGAACTGGCGATATCATTTTTATCGTCACTTTTGGATACGGTTGATCTCGCGTCCTAGTCTACTGATGAAGAATGTGCTTTGCAAGTTTGGCAAGGTCGGCAAGGGATAAATTACCCAACCATTTGAAGAATTCGTGCATCAAGTTCTCGTTCTCCGATTTCTAGCCCGACTTCTCATTAAATTTCAACAAAGTATCAGGGTCAATGAGTTTTCCATGTGCAACGCTTGAAATAACTTCGCTCCAGAGATTGAAGACATCATCGGGTGCGGTGATAATCTTTAATTTGTTAGTTATTTTCAATTTCTCATCCGCACCCTACCCACACGTAACTTTCTGAGACTTCACCACGTCTAGCATAGCGAAGTGCCTATTCATTGCTTTCATGAACTCTTGTATATAAACCAAATTAGTTATGAAATGCTCAGAGACTATTTAGGTCGACTCAATCTAAATTGACTGTGCCATATGTTTGATTATCGATGTATGTACTTACCTTGAATCTCTATGAGTTAGCATTATTCTCCACATTCCGCCTAGCATTGGAAAATGTTCCAACTGGAACTACTTCTTTAGGATTTCTTGGTTTCCCCATATTCTCCCAAATAGTCCTTGCTCCAAGAATATTTGTTGACCAAGACGACTTCATAGCTACAAAATGGTTAACATGGTTGTAGTAGGTAGAGATAGATCTCAACTTCTTCGTGTCGTTTGACCATATAATATAGCAATCCCATCTATGAAAATGTTTTACAATTGCTTCGTCCATTTTCATTTCCACCATCGTTTTGCTGGCAGTCACACTGTGTTGGCCATTAATCAAGTAGAACTCTTTGCACTTAATTGCATTCCAGGATCCAAGACCAGGCTTCACCATCTGCTTTACTAGCATGACACATAACATTTGCTTTGTTGACTTATCTGGCATGTGAACAAGGTAGTGAAGCACATCTATTGCCAAACTCTTCTCGTGGCTTCGATTGTTCATTTGTGCAAGGGCCGGAATCAATTGGTCAATGGAGATGGAATTCTTCTTGTCAATAGCGAAGACATATGCATTAGTATAGGAGTTCCAATAATGCTTATAGGCCTCAGTCGATTCCTGGTAATCATGTGGACGCTTAGGGTCATGTGCTTCTGGAATGTCCATTACTGCAAATGCGAAACTTGTCTCGCCAATAGGATACACAGGAGCAATACCTTGTCATCCTCTTCTGATCGAGGAGGTTGCCAAATTGCTTTTCTTTGTTCCCATTGCGGGGGTCACAAACTGTTTACTTCTTTGAATTCCACGACTCTGCCAGGGTTGACGAAAGTGAGCGTTCCAGGCAAAATCGTGTCCAAAAATCGGACGTCCGCACTCCGTGGACGCTATGTCTTTGGTAGGTAAAAAACATTGTCCGCAAATTTACCCTGGGTAAATGCAGTTGGGCGGTCGGGCGGTCGGGCGGATGGGCAGACGGGCGGTAGGTCAAGCGGATGTTAGATGGGCGGTCGGGTGGATGGGTAATCAGTTGGGGGACGCTCCTTATGTAGTCGCAACAACTTTCAGTTGCAATTTCCGAATTCGTTTTTTGGATTTTTGGGGCACGTAATATACCGTTGGAAAGGTCTTGGAAATACCTTTCCAATGGTATATCACACGCCCTCAAACACCAAAATCTCCAATCGGAAATGTCGAAAGAAGTTTGTTGCTTCAAGAAGTGAGTGTCCACCTTGGTATTTGCTAGTCTGCCCTCCCGTTTGCCACGAGCCTTGTCCGTCCACTTAGTCTGTCCGCCATTGCCGACTACCCCGACCTTCCAAGCCAACGTAACGCCATCCGCCTCCTTGTCTAATGTACTTCACCTCTGTCCGCCGGCAGTTTTATTACATTTAATTCTAAAAAGTGCAGAACTGTAGCTTCATTTCCAAAAAAAGGCTCTTTAATGCGACAAGTATCCAATGCAATATTAATGTAAGAAAAGGATAATTCCAGGTTTTCCACCCCACATTTAAACATGCTTTTCAAACCCTATATCCTAAACCCTAAACCCTAAACCCTACAAAAAAAATCTGAATTGTAGAACCCTCAATTGTACATATTAACTTATAACGTTGCTTGAGTTTTCAAAAGTAGTGGTGCAATGTGTGAACTATGTTTTATTTTTTAATATTTGAAGTTTCGAATGCAATCATGACAATGTGATGCACATGTAGATCTTACTATCTTTGTCATTTAGGTTTCAATTGTTCTTAAGATTTACTTTATTATGGGCTACTACACAAATGTGGATCATTGGATTATAACCTAGAGTATTTCTTCAATTTTTTTTTGTAGAATGCATTGATAGTGCAAAACACCAATATAAATATCCTAAAAGAATTTATATTATCTCATTATTCTATTACAACATTTATGGGATGATGGTCAAAATGATTTAAGTACTTTAATGTAATTTTATGTGATATGATGTGGACTACATTAAAATAAGCATTTATACAATAAAAATGAAATGGAGGTTCTTATCATACATGCTTATACTTATGTATATGTGTGTGCACCCTAAATTGTAAACCATCAATAAATTTATCACAACCCTAAAATATTAGAGCTTAGGTAGTGTAAAATGTGATTGACCTTCAAATATGATGAGCTTTCAAAATTCAAATACAACAATTGAGATAAGTAGGTCATACTCCAATGATTACAAGTCCATTTCATCTCAAGACTTTTTTGCAAATGATTTTACGACAAGGTTCATAATATCATATCTTGTAGATTATAAATTTACAATATTGATTTAATTGCTTATGTAGTTGTATAGGCCTAGGATTTTTTAAAATCTTGAACCCCCAAAGTCCTAAGCCTTTTTTTTCTATCGAATATCATTCAAAATTGCCATTTCTATTGTGAAGAGCAAAAACTTTATAAATTAACTTTATATCCAACCATAGGAATTTGTACTAGATTTGTATAAAAATGTATGGGAGTAATGTTATCATCTTGATAACATTAAGTGCATACATTGCATGATATTTGTATTTAAAGTAAGAAAAAAAATATTTTCTTTTGTCTTGCTATATTTGATTCTTGGGTTTTCATTTTCTTCACTTTAAATTTTGGCACTAACGATTTTAATTTTATAATATTTTCTATTGAAGAATCTAGCTAATAAGCGAAGAATCTTGGATAAAAATTCAAAAATAAATCATTTCATTGAGATCATATTTCACAAGAGTCCTCTATAAGAGTGTAGGGCCTTTGAGACTTTAGAAATTAATTACTTTCCTTCAAAGGCATAGAAATCAATTAGAAATTGAAACCAATTAAATTGTTACAATTTTGACTTTGAATATCTTGTGCTATTAGCCAAAAAGTATTGTTGATATGGCAAACTTGTAAAATACCACCAATGTAAAACTAAATTCCTTTTAATTACACATCCATTTGAATTCTTTGTTTACATATCAAATGATTTTCCAAAGAAGAGGCTATTTGGTGACACTTTTCATAGTTGTATTGATTTAGTGCCTCACTATATAACATATTAAAGACATAATTTCTATAGCTTTCTTCATTCACCATGCATTGCATGCTCTACCCGTCCGCTCATCCGCCTACCTCTACAAAGTTAAAAACACCTCTCCCTTTCACCCTCTCCCTTGTCCGCCCGTCCGCCGTGGGCCGACCTCCACCAAATTGAAAACACTTCACTCTTGCACCCAACTCTTGCTCCTGCCTTCCTCCCCATCCGCCCATCTGCCCATCCGCTTGTCAGCCCGTTCGCCAATCCATCCTAGGCTAAATTCCACCAAATTGAAAATACATCACCCTTGGCCCCTTGCGCCTGCCTCTCACTCCTACCTTCTTCCCTATCCCCCGTCCGCCTAGCGAACAAGACGGTGAACACCAAGGCGGACGTTCACTTTTTGAAGCAATAAACTTCTTTTGACATTTTCGATTGGAGATTTTTGACTTTTGGGGCGTGTGATATACCATTGGAAAGGTATTTCCAAGACCTTTTCAATGGTATATTATACGCCCCAAAATTCTAAAAAATAAATTCGAAAATTGCAAGTGAAAGTTGCTACGACTACATAGTGAGCGTCCGCCTAGCTAATCGCCCATCCGCCAAGCGAACCAACCAAGGGGGGCGGACAGGAGGGCGGACGGGAGGGTGGACACCCATGTTTTGAAGCAACAAACTTCTTTTGACATTTCCGATTGGAGATTTTTTATTTTTGGAGCGTGTGATATACCATTGGAAACGTATTTCCAAGACCTTTCCAACGATATATTACACGCCCCAAAAATCCAAAAAACGAATTCGAAAATTGCAAGTGAAAGTTGCTGCGACTACATAGGGAGCATTCGCCCGTCTGCTCAGGGGACGAAGTGGGCGGACGGGCTCTAGAATCCGCGGATAGGGTTGCGGATGGGATGGTGGACGGGCTGCAAAAATCGTAGACGGGGTCGGGGACGGGTGGACGGGATGGCAGATGGGCTACAGAAACCGTAGACGTGGTCGCGGACGGGCGAACGGGATGGCGGACAGGAAATTACCCAGGGTAAAAAACAAATTTTCCGAATGTCACAGGATGTCCGGGGGGGTCGCAGACGCGGACGCCAGACGTCCGAACGCTGGCGGTTGCGTTAGGACGCCTTGTCAACCTTGGACTTTGCTGAGTACTAGGCGTCCCTATAGATCCTTGACCCTCTCCCTGATTAGGAGCGTCGTGAGAAATGGATCGGGATACCATTTCTTTCTTTTCACTTCTAGCTTTGCTGTTAGAATTGCAAAGTCTACAAATAGCGTCTAGAGGCGATTGCTGAGCTGCCTCCTGCTAAATGGCTTCCTAGTAGCACTTCTGAAGAAATTCGCATCAATTTTCTTCTCAAGCTCTGGAATTTCAAATCTGTACTTTGTGGGTTCTAGTGACTCTAAGAACGGAGTGATATTAAAGTCGATATTGGCAGAGTCAAAGACAATTGTGAAGTGATATTGCTCCTCATCCAGTATTCCTATTTTGGCAGTTATGTAGTGGATTTTAATTATTGTTCCTATGTCTTGCACGTTGTCCTTGATTTTTTCATCATAGGATATTGGATAGTATGGGTCACTGTCCTTGTATTTGGCGAAGAAGTAGATGATGTTCTTGAATAGAATCATTTTTAAGCTCCACTTATCTATCTTCTCCGGGTTCTAGAATTCCCAATAATCTCCGTCTTTTTCAAAATCATCATTGTCCTCATCGACTCTTGTGATCTCAAGTCTCTTGTAGAACGCCTTGAGTTTAGGTATTTGCTCCTCAATTTCTTAGATTCACTGCGGAACATTGAATGGATCACTTTTAGGTCGACTTGAGCTAACATGTATGTTACTTGCTACTTGCATGTTTGTTGCATATATGTTAGGCTTTCATTACATTATTAATTTATCTTTGATATATGAAACGTAGACATCTTTACTGATTTGAGATTTTCCTTCCTATAAAGAAATGAATAGAATTATATGCGTGGACACAGAATATGTGTCATCTTGATCATTAGTTATATAAAGTTCCAAGTCAAAGTCTATGCTTTTAGGTGGGCTCGACTTAAAACAAGATAGGGGTCTCTTGTTGTTTATCATAGATACTCTGTCTAGATTGCTTTCTCTTCACCTCTGTGAAGTGGATATATATTAATTTTTTCTTCTGGAACTATACTTACAAGTGTTGTTATGGACGATAGCTAAAATGTTATTTATTGTTGCAAGATTTCTGATCCACTTTAGGTCGACTCGACCTAAATAACAAGTCACATGGGTTTTCTTATTTCTAGGATGTAGTATAGATTTTTACCTTCGTATATGTGGATGATGTAGAACTACAGCTTTTGTAATTGCATGTGTCATTTCAGATTGACTCGATCTAAAGTGTATTATTTTATTAACTTTACTATTTCTATGCGGTCGGCTATCCGTTAGGGGCCATGATGTTCACGGTGTCGAACCACAGAGTTTTCTAACTGGGTGTAGCATTTTAGGTCGACCCGACCTGAAAGGAAAATCTTTGGTGTTCTAAAGCTGAATGCGATTGGGACTCTCTCACATCAGTGACTTCTACACAGCAATTGACCTAAAGTGACATTGATCTAAACTATTGTTGGCCTAACTTTTTGTCATAAACACAACTGTCAAAAAGCATATACATCATTCTACAATTATACACCCCAAGCTAATCACATTCATTATTCAATGTTTTTGTGACACTTTTTTATGAACTTCAAAACCACACAGTAATGCCTCCAATTTGGTTTTGTCAACTTCAATGACAATATCAAACTAATAAAAAACCCACAGTTAGACCTCCAATCGCTTACAAATTGTTGTGCCTTGAAGATGAGCTCATGTGAAAACCTTAATTTTAGCTACAAAATTGCTACGATACTCAAAATTTCACCTTTTGGTTTAGTAGTCACAAATTTGAGAAACTAATTGGTGAAATTCTAAATATTGTAGCAAATGTTACAAGCTAATACAAAAAGCCCTAAACCTAGAACACAGAAATACACAAACAATAATCAACCTAAAACAAAATTAGAAATAAACGTACCTGTTGGACCTTCTTTGAATACTCTAACAACGTCCAAGCTTAGAACAATTGCAACACTACCAAACAGTGAGTCAATTGAAAACCCTCAGAAACCTTCAAAAGCACAACCTTAAACCCAAACCCAAAGAAACCTTGAACGACAACCCTGATCGTCAACCCTCACAAACTCTCACTAACCCTCCACGAAAAACCCTAATCAAGAACCTACACCAACCCTCAACGAAACCCTCAAAAACCCTACGAAACCTAGATTTCTGCCTCAAAAAGCCTCACAATAAGATGACAAACCCTATGAAGCACTTAGACACACTCACAACAACAAGAAATGAAAGCAATGCAAGCAACGCCAACACCAACCAATGAACCCAATGACAACAGAAAAGACAAGATTTTCGCAGAAAACTTACGGTGAAACAAGCCCCAGTTGCAACTCGAGTTGATGGAAATGGAACGTGGCAAGGAATGTGGGATTGCGTGACCGCAACTCCGGGAAGTCAAGAACTGCTCTATGCAACTCCATTGGAAATTGTCTCTGCGAAAATTTTGTGGAAACTCTTTGTACAAAAATGCAACAACAACAAACCCAGATGCGACCTCCGAGCCTTCACATACAGAAGATGAAGATTTAGGAAGACACCAACTAAAGAATGAGGGTCGAATTGGCGAACTCTCACAGGCAAATTGGCGAACTCTCACTAGTGAAGTCCTGAAGCAAAACCTAAACGCCGAAACATAGTAGTAGAAAGGAGAGAGACGATGGGTGATTGGCAACTTCTTTGTCCCAGATACTCGCCTCTACAACTCTCCCTACCCGCCCTCTACAACTGCTTGTCTTTAAGGATGCCTCCATACCCGCCTACACATATCCGCCCCTCTAAAACCACCCTTACATACCCGGATATACCCTAAACCTACAATAAACAGTGAAATTAGGTTGGCCCACACTATAGAAATATTTGCTATTAATCTACAGGATTGCACTACTTTTAAATTAGATATTGTTGTTATTGGGACTTATGAACCTTCATGTATCCAAATGGAAGTATATGTAGAAATTTTTGTTGATTTGAATGGCTTATAAAGTACTTTTCTTGGGATAAGTCAATCTAATTGTTAAGGCAACCTAATTTTACTATTTAGTGTAGACCTGACCAACCTAAATCCAATACATCATATTATATAAAGGAACCGTACATGATATAGAAAAATTAGTTAACCTCTCACTAATTTTTGAACATTCAATACTAATATACAATATAAATGTATTAATTTTACTCTAAAAGAATACACTATTTGTGGATTCTTTTTTATTGTAGTTAAAACTCATGGACCTCCATGTGTACAAATATATGGAAATATTATTAGAAATAATAGTTTACATTCATGGCTTGTACAATAACTTCCATGATGTAAAACAACCTGATTGTCAAGGCAAACGAATTTCACTATTTAATGTATATTAAGTAGTGAAATGAAATTACCTTCAGAATTACATTGCATTACCCATGAAAAAAATATTTCAACATGCCATGGAGGTGTTTTTATATACAACAAGGTTCATGAGTGTCAATTTGAACAAAACGTATTCATAAAATAATAATTTATAGTACAATAATCCTAGTGGCTAGTTACATAGCATCAAATGTGGAAAAATTGAGTGGAGCCACCTAATTTTAGAATTTCATGTAGATACATGTATATGACAAATAGCAGTCTTCAAATGCAACATTATTTTCTATATTTGTCCTACGAACATGGGATTATACTATAGGAATTTGTCCTACGAACATGGAATCATACTATAGGAAAAATAAGAAACATGTTGTCTCAGACAATAGCCACTTTGTGCAGAATAATGTGGTACTGGAAATCCTGTACTTGCGCTTTTAATGTGCTACTATTAGAAAATCCACAGCAATGAAGGTTACATGCACCTTAGTGTATGGCATTTGTTCTAAAGGTGTCAAAGTTATTGATTTAGGAACTTTATAAGAACTACAAAATGAGTAAATTATATTTGTTTTTGTTTTTATAGTACCAATGCCTAAGGAAGGGTTCATTGAAATTTTGAATTTCATAGTTCTATGAAGGAGAGCACATTGAAAAATAGTACTTGATAGAAATTTATGAAGTCATAAATGTATAGGACTTGTACTAGAGAAACGTGTAGTTGCAAACTTGAAAGTTTCATTGAGAATGGAATTCATGTTGTATTTTTTTCCATCATGGAATTACAGAAAAGTTGAAGAGGTGAATTATTAAATTGTAGTAATAGAATTCTTCCTCTTGAAATAGTTGAAGCATACAAGGTGGAATTAAATTATATGAACCTACTAGCTGCAAAAAATAAAAGATCTTTCCCTTTGAAACCAAAGATAAACAAAAAATTTGAAGATAAAAAGCAAAAAAATGCACTTCAATGATCTACTATGAGCACTGAAGTGCTATAGGTATTCCTTGAGTATGTTGCATTATTAACTTCTTGAAAACCATCTCTAAATGAATACAATTACAATTGGGCCATTACAAGAGTACAATCAATCTAAAAATAGTTGACCAAGTAATAAAGGATTAATATATTTATCATTTTAATCATTATGAATCATACTAATTCTCAAAATTCTATATATACACTCTATATCCTTAGTACTATATAAATATAGTTTCCCTTTCTTTGTATTATTATATTTATAACATTTAACATTGATTCTTTATCTATTTTGTGTACAAAGTATATATTTATGATTTTAATGCATCTATAGAAATTGTATTTCTTGTGTATATCTACATATTTCTCTTGGTTTGGGAGATTAGTAACCCTAAATAAACTAAATTTGTTTTATTTTCATATTGGATTAAAAAGTAGGTATTATTAGACTAAATTTTTTTCTTCAAAACAAAATGACTACATCTAATTGTAACCTATTTGAAAAATTACTCCATCTCTAATTCTTGTCTAAAATACCATGAAAGGAATCATGCTTAAGCCCTTACTTGAATGACTTTAGATGCTTATTCCAATGTTGGGCAAATATTGAATGATTGTATTTGAAATGTCTGCTTCAGAAACTTACTACTATTATAGTGCATTGTTTTCACTAATTTTATATGTCCAAATACCTTACTTAGCCCTTGAAGGGCCCAAAATCCATATAATATATATTTTCTGAAATAGGTGGTATTTGATTAGAAAAACATTGACCAAATACTTTTCAATACAAAGTAAATTAATAATCATGATAGTATGTAAATAACAATGTATCACAACTCATATAGTAAACCACAATTGAAGAGTAGTAAGGCTAAATATGGATCATATATAGGGACCCCAAGACCTTTCAAGGGTTAGGCTAGTGATTATCTACTAACTTACTTTTGGTCAATTGAAACGATACTTGCAAAAAAAAACATGAAGAAAGTAAGTTAATCCCCCATTGCTTCAATGTTGTTGTAGTATTGTTTCAATGGGAATATAGTATAATATTGAAAGTATATTGATGCAGTACTACAAATAGTACTACAACACTATATTTTAAATGGGTAATAGTGTGCCCTATGCCGTTTCCATGGTCAAAATAAAAAAATGTATTTTTCTAATTTTTTTATTCATAAAAACTTTGAAATTCCATAACTGTCACACCATAAGTCCAAACGTCGTGAAACAAAGCTTGTGCACCCCTCCTCGCCAAGGGCTTTCCAACGGTAGCAAGAACTTGACCGAGGGACACACGGTCCACAAGATCTCAACATAACAACTAAACAAACAAAACAAAACAAACAAACAACCTAATTATCTTAAAGTATAGATTGTAGGTTGTAATAATTATATTTCATTCAAATAATTATACTTAATAATACTTGAAATAATTATATTTCATTAAATTTGAATGAAATAAGAAATTTAGAAATCACTTTTTTTACTATAAAGTTTTCTTTGTGCATGGCAACAATGCCAAATTTAAGGATATATTTTACAATAATTACAAATTCTTCGAGCATTATACATTTCATAATGACGTTACAATAGGTGAAAGATATAGAAAGGCACTTTGTCAAAGGGAATGCATCAAAAAATAGTGACCTTTACACAAAATTAGTTGAAGTAGGGCTCATTGTTGGGGCACTAAAATTACTTCACAGAAATAGGCACTGATTATGTATTTAAATTGGTCCTTTAGTTACTTCTATGCCACTCAGTAGAAAGCATTCTAACTCGCAAGAAATTATGTTGCCAATCGTAAGGTGGTAGCATCCATTCTAAGGCATGATTGATTGGTTTCTAATGGGAACAATGTGGTATTGCATTGCATTCATTCATGGTATTATAATTGGTATTAAGTACAAATAGTGTAGGGTACCACATTCAAGGTTATAGTACTTCTAGAAACATAAATCACATGTTCCTCATGCAACCTCTTTCATGTCTGAGTGTATGAAGAATAGGGTGTCTTTGAGTTTTACAACTTCTACTCTTGTTGTATGTAAGCAAGCATTTTCCATTTGTGCTAATTCTCGAATGTTTTGAAGTCTAATTTTGTATGTGCATCTAAAGTCATGATACTATTTAATTCTTCACCTTTAAAAAATGTGAAAGAACTTATATCTTGTAATCTAAATCCTTTGTGCCTTTAGTACAAAATATGCCTAACTTACGTGTCTCAGAATCTAATTTAAAGAAATAGTAGCACCTACCCTCCTCAATTTTGAAGGACTTTTTGATATTATCAATATTTTTTAATTTGTTGGGTCATTTTCTCTCACACTTTCTACTAGAAATTATACATTTTCCAGAAGTTGGCTACGTTAATTATAAATGGTACTGACATTCAAATTTTCCCACCATTTTACGTTGTGCATGGAGATATAGCAAAAGAATACAATTAGCATTCAAGGTTTACACTAATGCCCATTAATTAAAAAATCTAGAATTTGAAGGTCTCAATATGTAAACCCTTTTTTTAATTGGTATGAGAAACTACAAAATCCCACAATTGTTCAATACATGAATTTCATGTTCTTTTCCCTTTCATGAAATAACTTTTATGTACAAAAATATGAAATTTAAAAGAAATTCAAATCATATAAGTGACATCATGACTTGCAAATGCCATTATATGTAGATTCATGTTAAAAATTTGTAGAACTTCTACATTCTTCCCTTGTAATACTCATACATATATTAGAACATTTTAAAACGAAGTCCTTCATAGTACTAGATATGCCATAATTCGGGAGGGTTATATGTTAAATGATAAATAATGGTAGGCTAAATGTCATATACTCATTAATCGGAGATTAATTTGTAAAATATGTCGAAGTAGCACTTTTTCTAATCTAATATTTGTTTACATAGGCTATATGGTGTCTAGAATTACATGTTTCTCTAATAAGAGTGTATGTCTGGTCATCTTTCACTTTTTAGGAATCTTCATAGTATAATTCAAAAATATGAATATAGCTTTTAACCTCTCCTAAAAATCTATAAGTTATTCTTTAGATTTTTTGCAACTTCTATGTGATTTTCTTCTATGATGATCTTAAGATACAAATTCAAAGACTTAACAATACAAACAAAACAATTTCCAATAAGTAGGCACATGTATTTCCACTAAGTAGGCAGTAGCATTTTAAAAAAAAAAAATTCAATGTTAAGAATGAGGAGCATTTCAAACTTGCGTATTTCTTTTTCTAATTTCCATCGAAAGGCAAAAACAAAAACAAACATCCACTATAATTAAACAAAATCTCATCACACATCATAGAATTTGAATGAAGACTTATAAGAGAAAATAGTACAAGTTTAGGGTATTTTCAAGATTAATGGCTCATAAAAATATTTCTTTTGTACTAAACCTTTGCAAAGTACCGTTAAAACCGTGAGTCCACAAAATTCAAAGTTGAATCCTACAAGTTAAAAATAAGGAAAGTAGAGGAATGAAATTCTTGCTAACACTACACAAAATCTCTCAAGGGTTCAAATAACCTCTAAGCATGCCCTCAATCCTTGTCTAAAACAAACCATTGTAAGACCTACAAATCCTATAATTCTAAACCCTAAGGCCCTTAAGCCCCAACCTGGAACTCCGAACTCCTAAACCCTAAACCCTAAACCTTAATGCCTAAACCTATGAAACCTATGACTAGTAAAACTGAAATTGTATTTGTAACTATAAATGTAAAGGTACACATAGGAGTTCAAAAGTAGCCTTGGATTCCATGGAAGTGTGGTTCCAACAGATTTCTTTTTAAAAGAAAAAGTTGACTTCCCACTCTAATGGTAAGAAGAATGGAATATATACTTCAAATGAAAATAGTTTCTTCTTGACTAAAGACAAAAACTTAGAATAGAGTCCTCTACTTTAATCATCATGTGGAGTCCATGTTGCCTTAAAATTAACATTGATTGTACCTAGAAATATTCTAGCCTAAAGTAATAAGAAGGTCCCACTCTTCATATTAATGAGGAGGACTTTGTGGAATTGACAAAACGAAAAGGACTTTCTCCCAAATAGAGAAAAAAATTGTAGAGCATTTCAAGCCATAAAGAGAGTAATAGGTTTATTAATGGACACTAACTGTCCATGTCTTTTTTTAAATAAAAAAGTGAAACGAAATAGTGTAATCATAGTAAACAACCAATATTGACAGGTTGCTATTGGATAATTCGAACTCCATTTGTTTACTTGCCACTTCTTTTTTCCTGCCAAGAAGTCATCCACTTCCGTGGATGTCCGGGTTAGGGTATTCTTTCTATCATTTTCGATTTGTGTTTGCAACTCTCTGTGCGCGTTGTTCCTTTTGATTCATTTTTCCCCATCTTGTGAAGGTTGCTTGTAGCACTAGCTATGGAATGCAAATATTAACAACTGCGTGAAGGAAAAGGTCAGAGTTTTGTGTAATGTGTTGTGGACAATTCTATAGTCTATACTGTGATTTCTAGTTCATCAATTCTTGATTTGCATTTCCAGAGGAGAGTAATCCACTACAATCAATTGTGTTCTTTTGCTACTCATTGTGTTGAATGGTGATGTTATTTTGCATGGAATTGGTGACTACTGGAAAATGTGTATCATTGTTGCAATTTTCAGAGTTCAAAGTAAAGTGAGTAGTATGGATACGACAGCATCCAAGTTTATCACTATTAAAACTGGGCAGTATGACCCAAGGAATTGATCTTAAGTATTCTGGATATTCCGGGATCATTTAGGTCGACTCAACCTAAACGATCATATTACAAGTATTCAATTGAAGAATGTAATTCAGGTTGAGTCGACCCAAAACGTACAAGGACACAATTGTTTACATTGACCTCAATTTCATTTGAAGTTTACAAATATGATCTTTTCATTTAATTATGATGATGTCGGTTATGACATTGTGTAGATTAGGTCGAGTCGACCTAATCATAGTTATCGATTTGTTTGACTTGAGATATCAAATATACTTTGAAGAGAAGGTTTAGATATTGAATTTAATCTTGATCTTAAATGTATTCATATCGATTGAGACCTCAAAAACTGTGGATGTACTTTTAGGTCGAACCGACCTAAAAGGATTAAAGGGCATGTGCTTGTAACCAAATAACATCTATTCTTAAATTGAATCATCGAGGATTAATCACAAATGAGCTCATCGTATTTTTATTAATGAATTTATTATAATGCTTCTTAGTAGTTTGAATTATGATTTCATGGTTATATTTAGGTCAAGTCGACCTAATTTACTACAAGGACTATCCAATGCATGAATGCAGTTCAAATCAACTCAACCTGTAATGGAGTAATACTAATTCGGCAATTTTGACCTGACCTTTATCTAGAGTTGACGATTATGAAATGTTTTTAGTTATTATGATGATATCCATTCTGAGATTATGCAAATTAGGTCGAGTCGATCTAAACATCTTTATTGATTTGTATGACTTGATAATTCATAATAGACTCTGAAGACTTTCCTTCTTTAGCACTTTCTGTAATAGTTCCAATGTCTTCCAGTTTAGCTCGGCTCGACCTAACATGGTCGAGATGAATACCTTATATTGAACTTGCACACTGAATGCAGTTTTGGATAACTGAATACCACATTGTTCCCATTGACAGGAAGATGAGTTTTGAAGTCATCCCTTTCGAGAGTATTGTCTGGTGTGATGATGACGTGCAAGGACAAGAAGAAATGGTTGTTGACATTCCAGAGTGCGAAGGATTCCCAAGACAATGCTCGAATACAAGTCTTGTTACTCTATACAACAATGCGGGTATTTTTGTTGGTGAAGGGATATATTATAGTATGAACTCAGATCTTGTGCTTGGTGCAGATGGTTCCCTTGGGGACACTCATGTGGCAGTGCACATCTCAAAGACCCATTCTGAAGTAGACATCCCTCAAGAGCACGTTCGCACTTTAGTGGCCTAGGATATTAAGCTTGTCCATTGTCGTGGGGCAAGTTTACATGACCATGCAGTTAGTGATAATTACAACTGGCTACAAGCAATTCTTGCAAATCCACCATCATCGAAGTCTAACTAACCTTACAAAAGTACCCTTCGGAATCCGCCGTGCGAGATATGCATCATAATGAAAGACCTCCTCAGTCAAGAGTCCATCAATCTAGTGTCTAGCAAAGTTTGTTGTAATAAGAATTGTGTCCAACCATTTCCAAGAGACAAGATTCGAGCTTTTCGGCAGCGCATGTACCAAATTTCAACGTTCAAGCACAGAGCATATCTCAAGACTAAAGTGCATAGGCAAATGCATCATGACGCATGAGGGAGGAGGGTGGTAATGATTGATGAGATAGATGTGTGCATGCGAGCTTGGATGCATATTGTTGGGGTTCTGGAGTCTACATTCTACCGCTACCAAAAATACGCCATGAAGGATGGTCAGGAAGCCAAGGATCATGGTAATTTGGGAATGTTGAAGCCAAGGCAACATACGGAACAAGCATCTATAAATTTGAAGTGCATCTTGGAAAAAGAAGCGGATCACATGCCACATAAATCCCACACTCTGAAGTCAGGTGAAAAAGTCATCTCTAAAATTCTACCGGCTATGTTTCAATGGAAGGGGCAGATGGCAAAAATCAATGATGTAAATGCGGCTTTTGGACTAAAGGAGGTTTCAATGTCGAATTTGAGCAGAATTAGGTCTACGAAGTTTCCTAAGTATGATGTAAAGCAACTAGGAGACAACTTTGCTCACTGCGTTGTTTGTGACAAATTACGGGAGCTCGTGAAGGGTGCTTTTGCAAGGTCTGAAAGTGCTATGCTGTGGTCGAGGAGGCTGGACAGACACCTTGCCATTTCTCATGCGCACACGGAGCTCTATTATGCAAACCGATATTGGTCTCAAACTTCTCCACATGAATTTCTTACAATCATGCACGACAAGATGGATCATACAAAAACAACTTCTCCTATGTTCTCTCATAAAAGTAAGGATCTTGATGGTTTAACAAAGTTGCCTATGTCCGTCACTGGCATGATTGCCCATGGCCATGCTTATGTCCGCTACGCACATTATGGTTTGGATCTCTTCAAGCATGATTTGAACTACACCATTGGGTCAATGGCAAAGTTGTTGTGAGACCTTGAAGAAGCATCGAAGTCATCTTCGAGGAAGTTGTTTGAAAATGCAGGGGTGACATCTTTGTTTAGAGCAGTGCTCAAGGACAAGGAGATGTGCCTAGCATCACTTCTTCCACCGCTAGAACCTTTACTTCCAACAGTGCCATTACCACCTATTTTGAATGTGCAAATGGACAATGCCACCAGGGACAATAAAAATAGATATGTATATTGTTTTTGGTCTCTACTTGTCGCGAATAAGATCTTCCGTGAAGTCCATGTGAACTTCATGATCGTTGGTCATATGCATGATGACATTGATGCATTGTTTGAGAGATGGAGCATGCTTTTGAAGAAGGAGAGTTTCCCGACTATCCCATCACTCATGAAGTTGTTCATGGATGTGGAATCCATCCCTACTATCCCACATCTAATTGAAGAGGTGCCCGATTTCAAGGGGTTCATTGAAGGTTTATTTATTGACAATGACGATATCCTCATTGGGCACAAGAGGCCACAACAAGTGAAATTCTACCTCGATTCAAATGGAATTTTGGTCATGAAGTACAAGTTGAAGTGCATTGATGTAGATTGGAAGGGTTTAGATGGTAGACCTATTAAGTTATGGAATGAAGATGATGAAGGGAAAAGTTAGTGGCCCCATGGAGTACCGGTGCCAGTTCAACCTATGGAAATGAAAGGTGCCCAAGACATTGTAAAAGGTATATCTAGATTTGAGAAGTATTGGGAGAACTTGTGTAATGCAAACATTATTGGAGAATATTGAAGGCGGTATGAGCATTTGGTTCACTATTGCTGTGATGTGAGGGTAGCGATGCAAGAACCATTACCAAGCTCTATAGTTCTATGGGACAATTTCTGGCCAAAAACACGTGTTCGACCAACACAAGTAGATCAGTTAGGGGATGATGGCGAGGACCATGAAGAGTTTGCGAAGGATGAAGCGTATGTTGGGCCTTGGTCTAGTCGTCCAGAACCATCATTTAGGGTGGGGCATGATCTGTATAATGGATACTTTGTTGTAGTTTGCCTCGTAGATGGTGACAGTCAGCTTATCTGGATTGCGAGGGCGTTGTCAGATCCAAACAGTAACTCGGAGAAACCGAATTGCATCCTCATCCAATACTTTCGTCCAACATCAAGAAGTAGGGATGTTCAAGACAACTACACTAGGTGGGACAGAGATAGAGGTTTGCGTTGGAAGGTTGATGAAATTGAGCCACCAGTTTGGGAGCATACAAACGCTCTAATGACAGCATGGAGTTCTACTATAAGGAGTAACACTGTCCATTGCTTGATCAAGATTCCCGCTATTCAAATTGAAGTCATCAATCAGAGGCTTGCATTATACACTTGATATCCAAACATATGGGTGTGTATATGTACTACACATTTTATAATAATGTTGTAGCACATGGTTACAATCCATAGAACAATAGGAATCCAAATATAATAGTACATGAAATAGGGTTCAATTGATTGATTTTATATTATTGTTTGCTATTGTATATATGTTAGCAATAATATATTATGTGTGTATAGAACAATTGCAAGTACATATAGTATTATTATATGTACTGTCTTATATTGTTTGATTTTCTATAGTATTCAATGAAGTTTTTTAAATATTTATTGTTGTATACATGTCATTTGAAATTGTACGTCTATTTCGAACAAAAATATAGTGGGTATAGCCACTTTTTATTTTGTTAACGTGTAAAGCACTTGTCACATTTCGGGTAGGGGTTTGGTTGGTTGTTACAACTTTCCTGCTTGTGAAACTCACTTAGCAGCACCAAGTCATGTGTACAAATCATGCGCTCAGATGAATTCAACGGGAATTGAATCTAGACCGCTTCAATAACATGGGTGATTGCAAGAAACACCTGCCAATTTCATTGCATTGTTTTTTGGAGCACTATAACCTTTGAATTATGAATCCGATTCCAAAACCAAAAAATCTATTTCTAGATATCTTTCTTGTTATTGTATCCCTTATTTTTTCAGAAATTTTAAAAAATCATTTTATATTTAAAAGTCAATTCTGTTAATTTGTCACACTTTGACGTTTAGGAGTTTTTTATACTATTGAGTGGTTTAAATTAGTGATTTTGAGCTGAAATTTCTATGGTATATTATTTTAGTAGGCATACATGTGCCTACCAAAGGAAATATAAAAATTCATTATTTTATATCCTCCACGTTCATGCAAATCGATCTCTTTTGCACACGCAATTCTAAACAATAGAGATAGTTTTGAACTCATTTTTTTTCTCAAATCTCATCATCAAGAAGTCCTTCCAAATGAACAATTTTTAGTTTTGTTGAAAATTGTTTTTCATATTTTCTACAAATTAAAACGTCAAAGTATGTATTTTCTTTGCTAGAATTCTATGTCCCAAAATATGTCATGGAAAATACATACTTTGACGTTTTAATTTGTAGAAAATATGAAAAACAATTTTCAACAAAACTAAAAATTTTTCATTTGGGAGGACTTCTTGATGATGAGATTTGAGAAAAAAAATGAGTTCAAAACTATCTCTATTGTTTAGAATTGCGTGCGCAAAAGAGACTGATTTGCACGAACGTGGAGGATATAAAATAATGAATTTTTATATTTCCTTTGGTAGGCACATGTATGCCTACTAAAATAATATACCATAGAAATTTCAGCTCAAAATCACTAATTTAAACCACTCAATAGTATAAAAAAACTCCTAAATGTCAAAGTGTGACAAATTAACAAAATTGACTTTTAAATATAAAATGATTTTTTAAAATTTCTGAAAAAATAAGGGATACAATAACAAGAAAGATATCTAGAAATAGATTTTTTGGTTTTGGAATTGAATTCATAATTTAAAAGTTATAGTGCTCCAAAAAAAAAAGCAACGAAATTGGCAGGTATTTCTTGCAATCACCCAACATATACAACTCCTTACAACCAATTGTGGAGGTCATGACTTGGTATTTAGTCTAGGACCTAAACTTCATTTATAAGAATCGAAGCACTCCTCTTACAAGAGACAAAATGTATTGCGGAACTTACTAACTCCAAAAACTCTCATTTTAGTGGAAATTATACTTTCGAAGTAATAAACCTAGCATTTGTCAATCTAAATTGGCTAAAACAAAATCTCATTTTTTTATGTCTAAATGGATAATATTATTTTGAGAGAGTCTGAACCTCCCAAAATAATGAATATTGTGTTCTTTGACTATACATTAATCCCTAAAGGTATTTGACTATGTTTTCACCAAAAACGCTCCAAAACTATCATCTCTAGTACAAGTACCAAATTTTAGAAAAAATATATTTTGGGACAAATGTAATCATAGGATCTTGTAGTACGCTGGTTTGGGAAGATGTGGAAAAAATTTCAGAAATTTCCAACATTTGGATTGCAAGATATAGCATTTGAAGTGACAAAAAGCAATTTTTTGGCCCTACAAAAATCCAGGCAAATGCACTTCACAGGGTCAGATCATTATGAAAAAATGTCCAAAATGGTTGTAACTCTTTGGATTCATTCTTCAAGTCATGTTGGCTACATGGTTGAAAAACTTTAGATCATTTGGAATTGTACAACGTATAGGAAAAAATAGTAAGTTGAAAGAAGTAGAGAATGATTCAAAATACGAAATTGTTAATAATTTACTTATGGAATTGAAAAATGCCAATCCCAATGGTTAAATTGTTGTAATAAACAATCTACACCTCACTTTTTTATTTTTTTTCCAAAAATATTAAAAATTGAGTTAAATAAAGGTCTTCAAAGTTTATTTTAGAGTAGAGATTCCATTACTACCCACAAACTACCCACAACTAAAACTCTTCATAACTTTCATCTCATAAATCAAAATGGAATGATTCAAAGCTTTCCATGTATACATAAATCAGGAAAATAAATTTCAAATTTTTATTTTAAAAAAAGTGTTTTCTAAAGAAGTTTTTTTTGTTGCCTGGATTGCTCGTCGAGCAATGAAAACAACATATCATACAATAACTTTTTAACCATATATTCAAAAGTGATGAAAATTATTGGGTCTTAAAGCTACTCCTCGGGCACATGTTGTGTGAAAATTTCAAAGAAAAAAAAATTAAAAATTCCATTCATAGAGAGCTGCCTGAATTCGCTATATTGCCAAAAAACACTCTTTGGTCCTTTAGGGGTTAAATTGACCATATATTTGCATGTGCTCAAATGGAGGCTAATTGCACACAATTCAAGGCAATCAATTACATGGCCATCATGTGTTGCACCACCCATTTGTCATATCATTTAAGCTCAGTAGTTGGCATACTTAGGGCAGTTGCAATGCCTACTCGGCATACAACCCATGTAATGGCAAATGGTGGGCCATTCCATGATGCCTTCATAGTGTTGGTTTTTTCTTTGAAAAAATTGACCCAATGCAAATGTCAAATGGACTTTTTCATATTATAAAAAGAAAGAAAGAAAAGAATCTACATTAAAAAAAGACTTTCATGTAAACAAAGGAAGGTTGAATTGATTAGCACACATATCAATGTTTTAAAAACATTGACAATAATGACTATTCCTACTTGTAGGCCTTTCACATTGCAAGACACTAAATCTAGCGTATGAACTAGAGCCCACGCTAATGTGGCCTAATAGAATCATTGGGGCCCCATGGGGATCGTGGATCATTCGGGGCGCAGTTGCGGAATTATGCCCCCGTTGAAACTACAAGACCACACCCTAGTAGAATTGCAAGACTGCTCTATGAATTTCACTGTTCTACAAGTCTTGCACATAACGTACATAATGGCGGTTCTAGGGTTTTAGGTAGCGGTTTAGGGTTTAGGTTGTCTTTGTCCAACCATGAATGGTTGAGCCCCTACTACATATCCCATATGGGTTGGGTTCCCTCCTACCACCCCTCATGTATATAAAGCCAAGATGTCTTGTCAATTCTAAACAAAAGTAATGATTGACTTTTGAAGAAAAGTGTGATGTCATGCTACATCAATGTAGGCACATTTCAAATGAGTGATCTAATGTCATGTACTAGAGAAGGACAATATTAAAATAACTTTTTCAAGTTCTACTAAAACAATATTTTGTGGAGTAAATTCAAGCAACATTTTTTAAAGTTCCTAAAGGATGTATAAGTATTAAGTTCCATCCATGTTTGTCTCCCAACTATATACTTCATGAAAATTTCATTGTTCTATAGGTCCTACACAAAATAAACACTTCAATTATTTTAGGGTTGTTAAATTTTTATTTTGAGGGGGGGGGTACTTGTACATCCTCTAGAAACTTTGAAAAATGTTTCTTGAATTGCACCACAAAATATTGTTTTAGTAGAACTTGAAAAAGTTATTTTAATATTGTCCTTCTCTACATGACATTAGATCACTCATTTGAAATGTGCCCACATTGATGTAGCATGACATCACACTTTTCTTCAAAAGTCAATCATTACTTTTGTTTAGAATTGACAAGACATCTTGGCTTTATATACATGAGGGGTGGTAGGAGGGAACCCAACCCATATGGGATATGTAGTAGGGGCTCAACCACTCATGGTTGGACAAAGACAACCTAAACCCTAAACCGCCACCTAAAATCCTAGAACCGCCATTATGTATGTTATGTACAAGACTCATAGAATAGTGAAATTCATAGAACGGTCTTGCAATTCTACTAGGGTGTGGTCTTGTAGTTTCAGCGGGGGCATAATTCCACAATTGCGCCCCAAACAATCCATGATCCCCATGGGGCCCCATGATTGTGTCAAGCCACATCAATGTGGGCCCCAATTCATTTGTAGGATTTAGTGTTATGCCTTCACATTTTGCAAATTAACTAGTCCCAAGTGGTCGCATATTGAGGCTATAGAATTGGAGGCCCTAATAATGGATGCATTGGAGTGCAATTTTCATTAGAAATAAGTTTGCACTCAACATAGTGTCAATATTGTCTTTGTTACAGAGAGTATTGCAAATGTTCTTACAGGCTTAATTTGTTTCTTGTAAATTTTTGTTCAAGTTCCATTTTTTGCTTTTTAGAGGCAAAAAATGATAATTTTTTTGCTAGCTTGAGATTAAGTGTCTAGATATGCTACAAGTATTTTAAGTAGTTAATGAACAACTTAGTTATCCTGAGAAGTAGGTAACTATATTTAAAATGGTGGGAGATTTGGCATCATAATAAACATCCCAAATCAATAATGTAGTTAGATGATAGCAACAAACTCTAAGGTATGTGCTAATAATAATTAAAGGTATGGAAAGAAATAGGGAAAGACATAGTAAATCCTAATGGGATATAACAAAGTCTTTTCAATCATGGTAACTCCTTTCTATGTTTAATCTACGTATTTAGGTTTGTAATTTTTGAAACTTTAAAGCATGGAATTGAAGTTTTTTTCTTTTTACAACACTTGTACTATGACATGTATTGTACTAGCCTAATACATTATCTCACGCCTATATGAAGGTAATAGGCTTGAATTATGAATTTGGAAAAACAAACAAACAAATAAACAAACAAATTTCATGTATGGACTAGTGTGCCTTGTACCATTGCCACATCCAAAATAAAAGTAAGAGTACTTTAATTCATGAACTTTGAAATTCAATAATTTTCACATTGTAGGTCCAAGGGCATGAGGCAAAGCCCAATGCACCCCTCCTCGCCAAGAGCTTTCAAATAGTACCAAGAATGCACCTAGGGGATGGATAGTCTAGAAGATCTCAATGTAACAACCAAAACAAACAATTTAAATTAAAAACACTAGTCACTACAACAAAACAAGTGTTTATGACTACAAAAAAAAACTGCAATGAGTCATAAAATTTCAAAATATGACTAAGGCAAAAAACACTGTGGATGACATGCAATATGACTGGGTCTAGTCATTACCGACTAGTCAAATTTTTCATGAGTCATATTTGCAATCATTTGTATTGGGGGTATACATTTGTATATTGCCTATGTGGCATATATGCTGACTATCCTTGGAGTCTTAACTTTTCTTTAAACTGCTCGGGCAAAAGAAAAAAAAATCTACGTGGCATATGATTCCATGTAGTCATATTTTTGGCTGACGTAAAATATGACTATGTCAAGTCATATTTTTGTTCATATGGCATATAATTCTATGTAGTCATATTTTTGGCTGACGTGGAATATGACTTCTATAAGTCATATTTTTGGTTGATGTGAAAAATGACTTTCATGAGTCATATTTTTTGTCAATGTGAAAAATGACTCTCATGAGTCATATGCTCTACGTGTTGATGTAAAAATGACTCTAGAAAGTCATAATTTTTTCTTGATGTGGAATATGACCTTCATGAATCATATTTTTTATTAATGTGAAATATGACTAATGTAAATCATATTTGAGCTCACGTAGTAGTTCACATGAAATATTATTTGTAATTTTATGATTGAATGTAGTCATAATTTTAAAAGTATAGAGTCACATTATTGACATGATTGTGAGCATTATATAACTACAATGAGTCATATTTTGACTAAGATATATTATAAAATATGACTCAAGCAAGTAATATTTGTAATTGGGGTGACTTGAGGTTCATAGTAGCTTTTGTCATAAGCTACAATCACATTCCATACATTCTAAATTGACTTGAAGTATTGCAATTATGCATCAACATGGTTTAGCGGTTGAATAAATGACTCCATTCAATAAAAACTGAGTACATAATTATGATTTTTTGACATGTACAAGAGATAGTTATATTAAAGAAAGAAAATGCAAGAAAAAATTTGACTTTTTTCAATGACATTTATTAGTCACTAATACAAAACATATCACAATAACACTCTATAAATGTATATTCCTACATGCTTTTGGACCTATATTCCTTACAAAAATGTAAAGAAGTTGTCTCTCCAATGTTGTAAATAGCCTCCAATAACTTCATTCCAACTTTAAGTGACTACATATACAATGAAAGAGATTAATTTTTAGAGAATGAACAATATAGCTCAACCTTCAAAGGTTTAAGGCAACAAAAAACATAAAGCACAAGTTTAAAGTAAGAAAAATCCATAATGATTATATCTCTAAAAATCGCAAATAAATAAGAAAAAAGAATAACAATAGTGGTAAAGGGAACAAGAACTAGAAGATAGTAAGTGTTAAGAGGTAATAATAAGCAAGAAGAAGTAAGAATTAAGATGCCACAAGAAGCAACAAGAGACACAACTTAAGATGCAATAAGATGCAACAAATAACAAGAAGAAGTAAGAACTAAGATGCCACAAGAAGTAACAAGAGACACAACTTAAGATGCAATAAAATGCAACAAATAACAAGAAGAAGTAAGAACTAAGATGCAACAAGAAGCAACAAAAAATAGAATTTAAGATGCAATAAAATGCAATAAATAACAAGAAAAGAAAAAATTAAATAGAAATAAGAAGCACAAGTTCAAATGCATCAGGAAAATATTAAAAACAAGAACTACGAAGCAACAAGTGACAAAAACTAGGAAGCAAGAATTAAGAGGTAATAAGAAGAAACTAGAAGCAAAAATTAAGAAATAAGAAGAAACAAAAAGTAAGAATTAGAAAGCAAGAAGAATCAAGAGCTAGAAAACAAGAAGTCAAAAGAAAAACGTAAGAGATAACAAAAAACAAAGAAGAAAAAGAAGAAAAAGAGACTAAGACTGAAACACCCCTGAAACAGGGCTTCACCTTTGTCATAACTTAACTTTATGCCTCAAAGTGACTCACATCATATCGCATTACATCATAGTATCAAAACTAGATGTTACCAAATAATATATTGGGTAACTATAAGCCCTGAGATTATCAAAAGTGCCATAGCCCATCCATGTCTATTCACAAGTTTCAAACAGAGAAAAAAGAACCCAAGAAGGATGAGTCCATGTGCTTGACAATAGAATCTTGCACCAATTCCATGCTGGAGAAATCGGATTTGAAGGCTGAGCCTCACCTGTGCCCATCCCAAATCACACAACAAGCCAATGTTATGTTAGTGAGGTTGCACGAGGTGTCTTCAGCTACAACCAATTGTTATCTATGTCACAAATCCATTAAACCAAGAACAAGAATTAGTGAAACATGTCATATGGTAGAAAAGCATCAATGTCAAAGCAAAATCCTCAATCAAATCACAAAACTACAAGTGCAAGGAGACCTTTGCCATTCTCGTGTCACAGTAGCACTCCAATAGTCAGTACACACAAACTCCACACGAAATCAACCCGCCACAGCCAAACTCCAAAGATGAGAGACAAGGGGGAAACGGGAAGCTATTTCATGTGTATGGAATTTGGAGGGAACAAATTCAAACCCAGTCATAATTAGGTAGTTGGGAGTGACTACCTACCGTAGTGGTACATGACTAATAATAAAGGCCATACCCATAGTGGGTTGGGTGGGTGGTTTTTTATACCCTTAGGCCAGATTCAATCCCATTTGACCATCCCATAAAAAGGGTTAATGTAGCATTGGGTCATGGGAAAAATCAAATCACAGAATAGGCTTAGAAAAAACCTTAGAAAAAATTAAATTTTTAAATTTTTTCCAATTCCTCATAAAGCCATTTGACTTTGGTAAATTAAAGTTAATCCATGATGTGATGGACAACACCCAAATAAAAGAGTTTATGTGTTTTTGTAAATGATAAATTGGGGCATTTGACAGGACTTACAATTGATGAAAACAACATAGTGTTAACCATGTTACCAAGGCAAAAGGTGCAAGCATGAGTTTATGTGGCAAATATTTGTATCCAAAATATAGAGTGATCCTAAATTTTGGAAAAATATACAAAACAATTTGCCAAAGAAGAAGAAGAAGAAGAAGAAGAAGAAGAAATGGTGGCTAAGGGTTTAAAACCCTAGTCATGCACATGACTTGCTCTAATTATGTAACTTGACGTAGTCTTGCGAGTCAATAAATATGACTATATTAAGCAACTAAGTTATTTTAACAACAAAATTTGCTACAAAATGGATGGATGTTGCAATACAATTCTACAAAATGTCTAAAGGGAAGTTGCAAGGCCTTAAGCACCTATAATTATGGCAAAAAACAACAACTAAGCAAATGTCATGCATCAATCAAAGTATCTATGTCCATGCACTAAGTATATAAGAGCAAAAGTATTTGATAAAGGCACTATTGAAAAACATCTTTGCATTTGAAAAAGGGATTATGTTTTTATATTTTATATCCTTGTAAGAACATTCAAACAATCATCTTTTAATTGCAATTCAACCATGTGTATCATGATGAACCTCAATCTTCATATAAATAACTCTATGACTCTAAACGGCCCTATAGAGATCATTTATAAATACAGCTTAGATGACATTACGGAGAACCTTTTTAAAAAAGAGACAAACTTCAATACATGATATATGTGAGTTGTAGATGAATTTGGTTCCTAATTAGGATTATCTTTCAAGATAATAGTGAAAAGCTCGTTCCGAAGGAGGCTTATTCCAAATAGGAATGTTTCTAACTTAAGAAATAATAGCCAAATAGCCAAAACAACCACAAAAAGAGAAATACTTCCAACTATGAGTAATTGAAAACCTCACAATTATAATCTAATAACTAGATTCTTTCTACTCTACTCTTAATGGCCACAAGGGTTAAGTAACTTCCAAATTGGCTTTCATCTTCTTTCAACTTTAATTGGGATCCTCAGTCTTTTCTCCAACTTGGACTTTCACTGTTGTAGCCTCTTTTAACTCTTTGGCTTCCGACTTGGCTGAATCCTCACAGATTGTTTGTCTCCAATTTGGGGAACAAGAGCTTCTTGCTTCACCAACTTAGAATTTCTTTCTTAAAGCATCTCCACTCTTGCCCGCCCAAATTGGCTTGGGAAACTACCTATGGCGAGCTCGCTAAACAAAAAAGGGGCCCATGTTGGACTAGTTCCCCAGCCATATCCGCCCTCAAGCCTCGCCCAAATTATCTTTGTCCATTTTTTTTCTTATTCCGAATTTGTCAATTGATTGCCTTAATACTGTTGACTATTTGGCATTATTTTCTACTTAACACCATTGGCACTATTGATTACTGGACATTGTTGCATTTTATAGAACCTTAGTTATAGCTAGGAGCTCTTTTGAAAGTTTTTCTTTCCATTTAGTTTGAAAAAACCTAAAACAAAAAATACTAAAACAAAAAATTACAAAAAAGAAGCATGATTCTTTCCAATTAACAACCTTCAAGACAATATGAGGGGATGCTTTGGATGCAACTCTTCACAATGCACACACTTCGTAGTCCAATAGAATGGAGAAAATTTTAAATAAAATACATAAATCAAACAATATAAAAATATATTTAATATTTATAAATTATAAATGGATACTAATATATATAAGAATATACATCTAATTATATATGAATATATATATATATATATATATATATAAGTAAAAAGAAAAAATTTATAGATACAATGTAAAAGAGAAAGCTTTTATTTTAATGACTACAATTATTTTGTGATGCAGAGCCATGTGGAACTTTCCATCTTTTTAATTATGGAAATTGATTTCCATAAAATCCTTGTATTTTTTTTTAAATATAACAAAATTTCCTACATCTAATTTTTAATGTTCTCTCTAAGCGATTTTACAATGAATGGGGACTATGATCTTCAATTTTCTATACTTCAATTACTAGAGAATTCATGCAAGAAAAATTGAATAGCCTTACTTGAATATGAGTGTTTTCAAATCATTTTGGATCTCACATCCAAAATTATAACTTTATTAATTAAAATAAAAGATTTATCTTTTATATTTATATTTATATATATGGTTATATATATGTGCTCATATATATAATATAATATTTAATAAACTAATCACATTTCTATTTGGTTTTGGATTTTCTCCATCCTATCAAACTATGAGGTGTGTGCATTGTGAAGAGTTGCATCCAAAGCATCCCCTCACATTGTCTTGAAGGTTGTTAATTGGAGAGAATCACAATTTTTTGGTATGTTTTGTTTTCTTCTTCTTTTTTCTATCCTTTATACTTTAAGGTGTATGCATTGTTGAAGAGTTGCTTCCAAAGCATCCCCTTACACGTAAAGGTTATTAATTGGAGAAAAACTCTTCTATTCTCCTCTAGCCTTCTCCAATTATCTTTGTAATTCGTAAAATTAAACTTCAATTGCCTTCACCATGTACTATTCCTTAACACCTTCTACTCCTCAAACCATGACTGTTCCCAACTATAATTGGCTTCCTAAACTAAATCAAGAATAAAAAAACGATCATAACAAGGATCCTCTAACATGAATAGTGATATAGTGACTAGTGAACGGGCTCTAGAGGATGGCGGCCAAAGTCTTTTTTTTTCCGTAGCCAGGGTGCGAGGGCCAAATTGGGCGGTCTCGATGGAGGACCTAAAGCTTCCTGGGCCCAACGTAGCCCGGGTTGGGCCCCTTTTGAGGGCAAGAGTGGAGATGTTGTTACTTTTATCCTCTCCAACACACTCTCAATTTTAACTATCTTATAAACTAATTCCTCTCACAAGTCACATCACACATTTCCCATTCCCTCGAATTAGGAATTAAAACAGACAACAATTAGACCTTTAACTCTCTAATTGGTACTGGACTAAACACATAACAATTTACTCCTAACTTCCAATTAGGTTTGTAGAATATGTTATTATAACCACATTAACAAACCATCGCATTCTCTACAACCAATTTGGATTCAACTTCACAATTTTCCAATTATGCATCCGAAGTCAAGCACAGTCATTCCATACACAAAACACCAATTGACTAAAATATTTCTTTTATTAATTTGAATTGGTGATCAAATCACCATTAACCACTTCACAAATCTCCTCCCGAGACCATCTTGCTCACCTCCCCCATGAACCACAATACGTATTTCTATTACTTTCAATATGCATTATTGCCTCATTCTTTTACTCTTACATTCATATTTTTATTTTTATTTTTATTTTTTATTAATTTTCTTCTCTAATTGGAATACTTGATCTTTATCATCGATAATTTCCAATTAGATTTTATTCACTTCTCAGCTTAAATTCATCACTAGCTCATCTTCTCCACCCACTTTCACAACTTCCAACTTATAAACATTCTTTAAACTTAGAGACACACATCATCCTTCCATAAACACACACACATCACACACCACAAGAAAACTTGGATCATCATCATGATACTATAGGCATAAACACCAAAAACATTCACCAAGCACTCGACTTGGAATACACTTAAGCAAACACAAATACATAGCACAACTAGTTGGGACACAACTAAGCTTCACTCAACAGATGATAAAGAAAAAGACCAAACATCACAGATCAAATAGAAATCACAAAACCGGCAGTTACCAAATTAGAAAAGACAACCCAACCACCGACTAACCACCAAATTGGAACTACATAAGCAACTGCCCTAACTAGCCATAAAATTCCAAATTGGAATTAACACTCAAAACACTCAACTGGACGTGACACCCATAGCCACATACAATCCGTCTTGGTAGAATCACCACCCAATTTGGAATACAGATTAAAAACTTCGAAACTTGGATGGAAAGCCAAACTGCTCCAATTAGAAAATTAACTACCCAAATCAGCATATACACATCCACCAATCATTCATCATCCAAAAACACACCAAATAGAATCCAATCAACCCATTAAAACACAAAATTAAGACAAACAAGTCAAAAACAAGTCAAAAACAATAAAAGACACCTCAAAATCAGCCAAAAATTTACAACAAAAAATCCTAATCAGTTATCCACATGAGTGTTTTATTTATATCCTTGAGATAAAACAAACACAACTATATTTTTTGTTGTTGAGATATTTAAATATTGTTCAATGGGCATTCTAAGCAATGAACAACTTTTTTCTAATGATAAACTGTAAGTGGTTCACATCTAAACTAAAATACACTCAAACTATAAAAGTTAGAGGTTTTAAATGGTTTTGGCCAATCAAGGTCAAAACTCTAGACTTCTAAATCCTAGTTGAGAAATTTAAAAATTTGTTAGCTTAAGTTGTAGAATGTTGCAGGCCTATTCTAAAATCATAAAGATATTTATAATGAAATGTTTTTAGCAAAAAAATATAGATGAATGAAGGTTTATTTCTAATTTATCCTTCAAGATTTCATCCAACATTTTCTTTTCGCCTATAATTCTAAATTCATTCATACTTTCAAAATTGGATTCTAAATATCACTAAATTTCAAGTTTCCTCTTTTACTTGAATTGGATGAAATTTGGTATTTTTTTATCTAAAACGAATGCCATAGATTATCCAATTTCATTGTACTCTATCTTCCATAATTTTTCTCTATTTTTTAAACTGTGATACGTTACTAGAATTATCTACAAATTAACTAAGTGATCTTGAATTTAGAATTGGATTTAATAAATTCTTAGAGGTTTGATTTAAACCTCTAATTTGTAGAGCAACTATAGTTTCTACTAGAAGAGAATAAACTAAGTGCCAAATTTAAGGACATGACTTGGAATCTGTTTCCACAACATCCTCATTCTCCAACATGTATATTGTAATTGTATCATGAAGTTTTCTTTAATCCATTTTTGTTGCATTTTTGTGTTTTTGGATACAACTTAAATAACAACTTTTACAACAAGGGGTATAAATTAGATATATGATCTCATTCTTTTCTTTCAACCTAATTTTTTCTACTTCCCCCTCTTAACTTTCTCCAAATTATTTTCAATATTTTTGGTTTTTTTCCTTCCTTTTTTGGAATAATTTAGAATTGCAATCTTTGACTTCTACTATTACTAATTGATTTCTAATTACTCAAGAAATCAAACAATCGTAATGACATCAACCTCGTAAATGGTAACTAAATATCTACTTAAGACTTGAAAACTTCATTTAATCAACTATGTGTATTATAATCAAGAATTTTTGTTTAATACATAGTCAAATCCCTATAAGGGATGAAATTAGTCTCCTAACCATGTCCAAAGCTTGGAGTAGCAAATTGGAACCTACGCTTCTTCTTCAAACACTTAGAGACTCTGAACACAAATTGCACTCCTCACTTACTCTTGCTCCATGGCCACTCAGGCATGAATTTTTCGCACTCTTCTTTCTTCTCTTTGGATTAGATTTTCCCAATCTTCAAGTAATTTTTCTAAACTTTATAGCCTTCAATCTACATCACTAGTTTAAATGCATTAGATTTCGCTTTGCATTAGCCATCACAATCAATTAACATAATTAGTCAATTCTATAGGAAGTTCCAATAGTAAGTCAAGGTAGGCTTGGTTTCTATCTAGGATTCTCAGGCTTAGTCCTGCCTTGGTGCTTTGGTTTGTTTATAGGCTTTTATTCCTCTCTAATTTTTTCTTAAATACTAAAATAAAAATTAATTATCTCCTATTATTAATTGTTTTATTCTTCTCTACTACTTTTTCAAATTCCTATGAAAATTTTAAATATGTTAATTGAAACATAAACGTGTACCATCCCAAATTATTTGGACATTAATTCTGTAATAGACACATCATACAAAAGAAAAGAATTTCTTTTAATAGGTATTAAACAAAGTCATGCCTTCATCCCAAGAAATGGCGGAATGGACCCTAGGGGCAAAATATAAAAGACCCATCTTAGATTACCCACCTTTTCCTCAGGCTCCCACCAAAGAAAAAAAAATAACTACCAAAGAAATGTACCTACAAAATATGACTAGTAAATATGATTTAGCACTCTCCAAATATATTCCCCGCCCAAATTTTCTTCAAGCTGCCCAAAAGAAAAAAATGTGACTATCATAAAAATATGATTGCAAAATATGACTAAACTGAAATTATGATTGACAAATATGATTTAGCATTCTCCAAATATATTCCCCGCCCAAATTTTCTTTCAGCTGCCCAAAAGAAAAAAAATTTGACTATTATAAAAATATGACTACAAAATATGACTAACTCAAAAATATGACTAAAATGAAATTATAAATGGCAAATATGATTTTGCACTCTTCAAATATACTCCTCGCCCAAATTTTCTTCAAGCTGCCCAGAAGAAAAAAATGTGACTATCAATGAAATATGACTGCAAAATATGACTGATGCAAAAGTATGACTAATAAATATGATTGTGCGTTCCCCAAACATGTTCCCTATGAAGCTCTATGAAGTATTTTGGCATTCCCAACGAACATAAACTATACACCCGCAATATATAAGGCCAACATATGACTAGCAGTCATATTTGTAGTCATATTTTTTTTCAAAGAGTTGGCCTCTAGAAATATGATTGCAAGTAGTCGCCATTCATCCTTAGTCATATCTTTGTAGTCATAAAACACCCGTTTTCTTGTAGTGAATATGCCCTATGTCATTGCCATAGTCAAAATAAAAGTAAAAGTATTTTTCTAATTTTTTTATTCATAAAAACTCCAAAATTCAATAACTTTCACATCATACGTTGAAATGCCGCAAAACAAAGCTGATGCATCCCTCCTCTCCAAGGGCTTTTCGACTATATGATGAACCTAGACATGGGATATGAGGTTCAAGAGATCTCAACGTAACAAACAAACAAAATAAAATAAATAGCTTAACTTAAAGTATGGACTAGTGTGCTATGTGTTGTTGCCATAGCCCAAAGTACAATAATAGTGATTTTCTAATTTTTTTTATTCAAAAAAACTTTGAAATTCAATCACTTTCACACTATTGGTCCAAATGCCACAAAACAAAGCCTGTGCACCCCTAATGGCCGAGGGCTTTCCAATGACATCAAGAACACAATTAGAGGATGCACAGTTTGAGAGATTTCAATGTAACAAACAAATAAACAAACTTTTCTAGTACATCTCTAGATTAGAAAGCCAATTTGATCTTCTCTTTCTCACCTACATATTAGCTTCTTTTCCATGTTTTTTCCCAAAAAAGCTAGTGTATGAAAAAGATTTGATAATCTCATATATCATCAAGTTTTATGCCATTCAAAATTTGAACATATAACATTTTCCAAGAATTTGACAAATATACAAGTAAGTCACAAATATAACTTATACTTATATAAAATATGGAATAGGTATAGGAAGGAAATTAGAAGATTCTTCTAAATAGAAAGTTCTATTTTTTTAAAAACATACTAATACTCAGTGTAAACAATTTTCTAATATGGACAAGTAATAGAGTAGAAAGAACTCTTGAAAATAATGCTCCATAGAATTTTTGAGGAAGTATGTGCCTTACCTATGCATGTCCCCAAAACATGCACTAAGAGTGAGTTAGTGAGGTTGAAACAAGTGTTTGCAACACACACACCACTTGCTATTGTAGTCACAAGAAAAAAACATTGAATAATACATTTACAACAAAGAGCAAATATGCTACAAAGTCACTGCTGAAATTAAAATACCAAATTGGAACTTGATTGTAAGTAGAAAATTGAAAGGATTCCATTTTTTTAAAACAAAACCAAATCCCAAGTAAATCAGTAATATAAGGACTAGCTACAACAATGATTTTTCAAGCAACAATTGTGTGTTGCGAGGAGAATCAACTTCCACAACAAAGCAAAAGCATTGTGCAATAAGCTCAAGTCTTTCCAATCTCTATGTAACATAGAAGGAACACTTCCTTTCTCATACATAATCATAATGTTTAGATTGTATTGATCCACTACTTGTTTGCTTAATTAATACATTAAATTAGCCATGAAGTCTAATTACATAACAAGGCAATCAGCCCATGTTCATGAATCCAACTATATCTCCATCTATCTATCATAAAATTTAATAGTTGAACCAATTAAAAGTGTGAATAACCTCTGTTATGTATAATGGTACGTTCTCACCTAGTGCTACGTGCCAAGGCGGATGAGGGCGTTCTTGGATTGATAGAGAAACAAGTTTTCACACTAGCGGTCTTTTGTAGAAGCTGAGCCTACCTAGCCACATTGGTGGCAAAGGCTAACAATAGTGTTGACAGGATCAATAGAAGAGTCTTTTGTTTGACTAAAGTAATGAGCTACACAATTAAGTCAACAATGGTTTCAGGCGGAATTGTAGATTCTAGATGTTTAGGATCGGTAATATTTAAAGGGACCATGAGAGGTTGATTAAGTTAAAATGGCATTCTAACGTTAAATTATTTTTTTCCAAAAAATGTTGTAGTGGGCGCCTATAGCATGAAGGCAGTGGAAGCATACTACGGAATTCAATAGCACCATTGGAGGAATTAGACCAAGACTTAGAAATCCATGTGTGCACAATAATGGCCGCATTCGATGGACACACAATTGCTAGCACAATAATTAACGTCCATAGAGCAATCGAAAAATAGTTCAATTAGATGCAGTTTGCTTTTGAGAAAGTTAATTCCTTGCATGTTGTAACAATAGTTTCCAACATGATATGCTACACACTAGTTCAATCTCATTAATTGTAATCTTGCAACTTTGGTGAAAGAGACATCATAGACAACCGACTAAACTCTAATAATTACAGTGGTCCAACTCCTTTGATTGTTGCACCTACTCCAAGTGATCGAGTTTCATGTTGTCTAGTATGTGCTTGCTTTGTGCCTTTTGTGAAACTTGACATGCACTTATGAAGCCAGGTGAAAAGCGCTTACATCAACGTTTGAGTTAGTATACATAATTTGTCCAAGACTACTCAAACATATGGGGGGACTCAAAGAGCTCTCGTTTGATTTGAAACCGCAAAACTACGTTGCTTCAATTGCTCCATTAAAGCTGCCATATTTGAACCGTTGAGTCATTTTTAGTGACTTCTATCACTCCCTATTGGATGCATGTGGGACCACCTATTCAACACGCTCTCTGAAGCACCAATCAACGTTTTTTGAAAGAATTAGCTTTCTATTACTGATGCTATTGCCAAGTGCAAATGTACCCTAAGAATTGAATTCCATAGTTCATCTAGTGGAAATAAACATTAACAGAATCTTGGATAACCCTAAATGGCTAAATTAATTGAAGAGGTAGGCTATATATGTATTAGGCAATTAATTATCATTATAATTGCTACAAACGATAGTAAGATAGTGCTTGATTGGAGTGCTTGATTGGTACTAAGGTACATAAATCACATCAGTGCTTTAGTTCAGTCAAGGAACAACAACCAAATTATTATACAATGGTTGCAAAGGAATGGTAGAAGGCAGCTAATCCAAATAGGATATTTAAAGAATCTTCTAAGTCATGGTAAATCACTTTAGTTTTTTATGCATACTTTTTACTATATGTTCATCTTGTCTGTAAGTTTTAGATCAATGATGTGTCCAATCATATGTTCAATGACATGTGTTGTGGTTTTAGATAGCAAATCAAACACATATCTAGGTATCCAGCTTGAATAAAGAATGTGGACAAAACAAACAAAGCCTTTTTGGAACATCCTTGATAATTCAAGGCACAAATCCAGATGATTTATTCTATCTTGATTCATCTTTTGTTTTAGTAAGTTTGTTCCTATTAATATAATTTTCAAATGAGCTTTTAATCTAGTTGTGTAAGCCAAAGATATTTATCTTTGTGATTTTTGCTATTGACTTGTAAGAGATGTTTGAACTTCCAAGTTTCAAAATCTCAAGCACATACAAGAAATATAGAGAATCTAATTTTGTCTAGTTACAAGCTAGTCATAGATCTGCCTTGTGTCCAAATCCCAAAATAACTCATTTTCAACCCATATATCTAAATCACAAGCCAACAGGAAAAATTTGGCTTGTACAGTTAGAGGTTGGGAAGTGGTCTACTCAGTATCCAAATTCCAAGCCAAGTCTACATCAAAAATCAACATATATTTACCCCATCATATAATTAGCTCATAAACTAATTCCTGGCTATATTGACACTTCAAAGAGTATAATCAGCTTAGTTCCAAACAATCAACTATTGTAAACCAAGTACTGAACAATGCCATTTATTTTTTCAATTAGTATGATCAATGCACATTCATGTAATCAACAAGATGGAATTCTGAGAGTCATTGTAAAATAGATACCAAGCTTTGGAATTTTAGATCTTCATCAATTCCTTAATACTAAAGGAATCAAAAATAAAACTCAGATTAGGAGAAACATTGTGTCTTGCAAAAATAGTGTTGCTAATGCTTCAAAAAGCGGTAGACCTCACCTGTGCCCATCCTAACAACCACACAATCTTATGTAAGGTTAGTATGGTACACTAGTTATTTGTAGTCCACAAGTGTTTGTTATCATTGTTATAAGAAGAATACTTCAAACGCTTAAGTAAAACAATTTTCATCATGAGGTAGGAACACCCATAACCATGAGTGTACCCATAATTGAGAGTAGAGTTCCCTCAAAGTGCTCCCTAATGTACCTTGCAATCATCTTCAAAGTACCTTGAAACCATCTCCATAGGGTAGAAGGCTCCAGAATGGCACATCTAAGGAGAAAAACACATGTGTGGAAGAAACTATTTGTCCAATGACTTCCAATTTTTTTTGGTAGACAGAGAAATGGAAAATAAACAAACTACAATTTAAATTGTAATTTTCTGAATTAGAATCAATTAGACACGATTTTCCAAAGTGAAAAGTCTATATGTTGTTAATAATGTTCCTAGACTAAGCAATAATGAATTATCATGTGCCTTAGAAAAAAATAGATCGGTCCAGAAATAGATGAAGTGGGTGCTCACTATGTTCAAGAAAGTTCCATAATGTGGAAATAGAGTGTCCTTAAATTGAACAAGAGAAATTTGTACCCTGAAATTTATATTTATCATTTCTTTCTTATTGTCATCTTGAATTCTGTGTTTACAATTAAATGATGCATTCATAATTAGTGAATCACATGTAGTAGTAGTTTAAAAGCATTGCTCATTGTCCTAAAATCATGCACTTGTAGTCACATTTTCCTACCTCAAAAAATGGTGCCCATTTCAACAACCACATGCTCTATGCATGGGCTGCTTCTATGGTCGCTTCTAAATGCCCTCTCCATTTCAAAGCCTCCTACCTTACTGAGTTGTGGTTGGTGGGCTTTGATTTTTTTAGATTTTGGTACTAGAATCAAGGCAGATTTAGTAGAGTGTGGCTATGGGACTAGTGCCCTAGGGAGTTCTAATTTGAAAATTCATAGAAATTAGATGCCTTATCCAAAGATTCTATTTTTTTTAAATTCATGATTTTCAATTGCTAATACTAAAAACATATTTTTTGTAGAAAAATTTGACTCCAACTATGTAGAATTGCTTAAATTGACAATTATAGATGTTCCATTGTTCCTACCTTATGACAAAACTTCATCTCAACCTGGTGACCAATAGAGCTTTGAGCCATATTGTGCAAAGGATCCATGCAACTTGAATACCACCACCAATTTATCAAAACGAGTTCGCTTCAAACAACCTAAAACCCATAGAGCAACAACCAGTCAAAGCAAAGGAAAGAGAGCCACAAAACTTCAACTATTTCTCAATGTTGTCTCATTGCCAAGTTGGGCTAGACAGTATCTAATCTTAAAGTAAAGGTACATCCAACTTGATTAATGCATTACAACATCCTCAATCCGTCCTCTATGGATGCATTGCACCGGCAAGTTTTGAGTAGATTATAGAAAAGCAACAAAACCTTGCTCCAATATAAACAAGGTATAAACATGCTTGGGGTACACTAGTCAAGAACCAAGGAACAAGAGTGAAATAATTTTCAAGTAGTTGATTTTACAAATAAAAATGAGAGTAATTTTTATAAAACATTAGTTATTGTTAGAACACATATAGTCAAATTGTTTTCATGAATAAAAAATTATGAAATCTTTAATTTTTTTTTTTCATATTTATTAGGATTTAGTAGTTGATATCATGTCAATAGAAAATATACTTGTATATACAAGAATTTAACAATGATTATTTTTGCTTATTCACTAGTTTACAACTCAATTTTCAATTTTCAAATATGAAATCTTTAATTTTGATGTAGTCCCTTTGTGCTATTTTTGATGACTTAGAAAATAACAAAAAAATAGTTAAATATTCCATATCAAGTTATAAATCACTACAATTGGTTATCAAAACATCATAAACCAACAAAGTAATTTGAAAATACTTTCTATTAAATATTTATATTCCTTCTTCATTCCTGAATGAAAAATGGACTATGTGATAAAGTCTTGAATGGAGCTACAAGAATCAAATCAACAACTTTAATCTCTTAATGGCAATTTCTTTAGATGAATCCATATTGTATTCTATATGAAGCAAGAAAATTTGTATTAAATTCATGTTTTTTCTACAAAATTTGAAATTTAATCTATAATGAAGAAATGAATTTCAATGAAATTTATCATGTCTCTCCATTTGTGGGGTACCCCAAGCATGCTTGTACCCAACGGGATTGTCCATATGACTTTCACTGATATGACACTTCTTGGTTCCCACTTGGAAAAAGTTGGTCCTTTGTTGTGCCCTCCAAACTCTTTTGTACTTCATTGTCAACACTAATAATGGTGACGTCTAAGTCTTAAAGGGCGCAAATTTTGCCATCAAAGTAGATTCAGCACCCTCCTTACTTCCTACATGCATCGTTGCATTTTGATGGTATGTTGCTACCGCAACTAAGCTATTTAGGGTTCCAAGTGTTGTTGTTGGGTTGAGGCGCTTGGGATGGGAAGAGACATAATATAAAGAAGTGGACGTCAATGCAAATTGCATATTCCGTTGTAGTGCGCAAATATTGGTGAAGCATTGAGGATGCTCTTAGCCATCCCAATTAGATTTGGACAAGCCATATTGATTAACCACACTTTTATAACAGTGCTCCACCAACCCATGGCCATTATTCCTATGCATGTCATATCTTGAGATTTAACTAATTATAAGTTTTGGCAAGGGTGGTGGCTGGTTTGTCCAAATCACATGTACTTCATTGTAGAGGTACAATCCAATTTTCAATTTGGGTACATGGTTTCTAGTCCTTTTTGATAACGGAGCTCTTTTTTAGAAAAATGCACAAAACACTACTTAGTCATGATATTCCTTCCCAAGTTGATTGTGAAGCTTGGAATTTCAACAGACTTCTATAATCTTATCTCCATACTTGGCCTAAACCTAAGAGACAAGTCTAGACAGACAAAACAAAACAAAACAGGTAACTTAAGGTAATTATGTACTAACTGATGGATGGATAAGGATATGGATCAGCAACAAATACATACAGTACAATATAGTATGCTTACTGCACGTGTACAGTTCAGGCGCTGAGGGAGGGGTTCCAATTTCCCAAGAAGTGAACTGAAGCGAAAGTTACTGTAAGTTCGTGAAGTGCAGCGAACGGCCCCTTGTCTTTCCCTTTCTCTGTCTATCTGTTGCCATTAGGGTTTCCTCTCATCGCCATTGCCATCCCTCGTCCTGCTTATGCTTCGCCGGCGCCTCTTGCCATGGCTGCTGCTGTGTCCGCCTTAGGCGGTGAGGTGCGACCCTGCATTCTTCATCGCTGCCGCATTCCTTGCTCTCGCTCTCGTTCTGGCGCGCGTGCCCTTTGCCTTCCTTTGGTCTGCCGTGCTTGCCTTGTCCTCCTGACTCCGCGGTTTAATTTCCTTGTTTCCGTCCGTGTGCAGCTTGGATTGCGCCTATTGCTCACGCCAGCCGCTTCTCATGTCATTGTGCGCACTGCCTGGTACCTGCACAACCTTCCCTACTCAATTCCAATTTCTGGTCCGTCGCTTTGACCGTCATAGCTTGCCGCACCCCAACATCATGGACTAGGCGCTTCGAGGGGCTATGGATGAAGCCCTCTTTCTTTCTATCAAGATTTTATGATCATTATTATATCCATGGGAGGGGCACTTCGTGAGGTGTTAGGGTGATTCCGTATTTCATGCTTCTTGAATATTATTTGAGCTCTCTTCGCACTCACGACATACTGTTCTTGACGTCCTTCTTGTGGTTCTGCATTGTGCAGTACTGTGGTTGGCATCGGATTTCCCGTCTACTCCACTCACAAAGCAATCGAGACCAACAACCACACCGAACAAGAAGAGTGGCTTGTTTATTGGGCAGGTATGTGTTTGGCGGTTCCCTCCAACCCTTGAATTTGAGAAGAAGATCCTCGTTCTTTGCCCATGAAACAGCATTAAAGTATCTAATCAAGTTTATTTGAATTTCTTCGGTCCCTATTTGAACTTACGAGAATAAACCACGGCGAAATCAAGTTATGAATGGTCATGTATATCTTTCAACAAAAATAAGTGCCATGTACGACCATTTCGACTCTTTCTAATGTAATAATCCTCTGGCAATTAAGCCCTGCATGCCCTCGACTTTTTATTTCTTGGGCTCTATGAATTAGAGTATGGTTTTCAGAGGAGCCGCTGTTTGATTGAAATGAGTCAAGCATGTCGTAATCACCGCCACCGGGAGTGACGGTTGTAATTCGGCTGCGATTGGGAGACTTATCTGGCTAGTCTTCGCTTCGTCCTCTTTTTATTGCAGCACAATATCCCTATCGTGGCACTTGGAAGGCTGGAAAGAAGAGGGATGTGGTTCGAACCTACTAATTTTCATTGTGGGATGTGCAGCTTATGGGTGCTTCAGTGTGGCGGAAGTTTTTTCTGACAAGCTTTTGTCTTGGTATGTGTTTCCGATGTCCCGCACTATATTCAATGTATTCCAACTTAGTTTCTTATATAAGCTTTTGCAGAATCTACCTTCTTAATGCGACAAAACCCTGGAATGCTGATGGGCGGGCGTATAGCTAAAACACAATCTTTGGGGTTGGGTTCTGCAGGTGTCCCTTCTATTATCATGCAAAGTTCGTGTTTCTAGTGTGGCTTCAGCTCCCGAAGAATTTTGTACGTTTTATTAACGAACACATCGGCCTTGCTATCATCATCTTCTTGAAGTCTCTGATACTCACTGTTCGCTGTTTGAGTGGAGCATTGCCAACAACTCATTTACTTCATGATATTAAGTCTTGCTTCGAGAATTTCTGTTTGTGGTATATGCTATGAAGGGATATTTTTGTGGCTCAAAGGGTTGGTTTCGTCTGTAAGTGCTTTTTGATTTTCACTCACCTGTCTGTTGATAAGACCCTTCACTTTGTGTCGTGGAAGGAAACGTTTTTGTTGGACTGATTCTCTTCACACTCCTGATGTTCACTGTTCCGATATTGTCACCTGCCCTTCTGTAAAATAACGCAGCTAATGTTCTGTTGCTATCTTCCAGGGCGCTCGACATTTGTATTCTAGTCTCTTACGCCCATTGCTTCTGAAGCATCATGTCAGACTTGATCGCATTGTGGACGGCACTCGCAATGAGATGGTGCGGCAATTTACCAAGTTACTAGGTGTTTCTTATTGAAAAAAAATTGTTATATAGAGTATTCCTGTCAGGAAATCTAGAAGGTTTCTGGATAGTTGGGTCCACACCATGGCTGATTTTTTCTTGATATTCTCTCTAGTTGGGGAGCCATTGTTTCTCTGATATCTGGGCACTAATGATTGCAGAATAAGTTCTTTGTCAGCCACCAACATGAGGTGCAAGCAGTGCAGCGCATGCTCAAGAAGTTCTCCATTGTAGGCAAGTGTATTGAATTCATTTTTGGTCGTGGACGTGCAGTAGCAGTCCGAAGACAGTATTTCCATTTTGTATGGTCGGCTTACAAGTTCGATGAATTACATATTGAGTAACATGAATAAAAACAATGTGGCTGCAGTGTATCAAGCTGCACAGGATGCTTTGCAATCTGCAAGAGCTTTAGAGGGAGGATCAAATCCAGCGGGAAGCAGGTCCAGTCAAGAGAGCATCACCCCACCACCACCGCCATCACCAGCTGATTCAACATACGATGAAAGTACTGATGATGCTGGATGGATCTACACTGATCATCCACGACAATCGGATCAGTAGACTGTCAGACGTCTAGATGGCGTGCAGTACCGGTTCCTAAATTGCTAGTGGCTCCCTGTTGCTGTCGCAGTTGATGTAGAGTGGTTCTGTAGATGTCCTTAAGTTTGCGATATTTTTTAACGAGAAACAGAGATGGGAACTTGATTCTACTTCGTCTTCACCGAGTCAGTAGCATTTTCTTGTAGAATTAGGACTTCTGATTTGGCTTTAAGTCTTTAGTCTGTAAGTAGTCTAGAGTCCATCGCGACATTCGATTGACAGGTCGTAGGTTTAGTTTTCCATGTAATTACTGTAAAATTAGTTTTTTTACTCGATCGCTTGTAAGATTTGTTACGATCTTTTGAACAGGTTACTTCGAGTACGGTCCCAAAGGTCCTGAAGATGATTTGTTCCTTAACCTCTCAACGCCCCAGCTTGGATGGTATGTCTGAGACGCTATGAAGGACCATTGTACTATGCAACGTTTTGTGGAAAATGTAGGTGCTTGCTGGACAATTCATCGTTGATTAGCATTCGCAAGTGAGTTCTGAATCTGTTGTGATCATTTTCAGATCATTTCACCGTCCCCACTCCCGATCTCGAGATTATAACAGTTGAAGGGCCTCATCTCCTCAGCTTCGGAGACAATTTTTTTATGGTCTGCAGCACTTTCGGGAGAAGTAGCACCCAATCCTGTGTACATGAGAGCGCAAAAATTTGTGTTGTAGTGCCTACTGCAATTTGCAGCACATTTGGTGGAAACACCATATTTGACGAGTCCATGAAGTTCATGGCGTCTGCAAAAGAGAGGTTGTTTTTGACCGGCTGATGGCGTCCACAGTGTAAGCGAAGACAAGCGCGTGTAAGTCTAACACCAAAATTCCCAGGGAACAAGGTTGGACATGAGAATGCATGTGGTTGAGTTCTGCTCTGTGACACATAAGTGGATGCTCCAATACAAAACACGCTCTATCCATCAACAAAATTCAACCCCATCAATGCAAATCAACAATGTTGTGCTTGTGATTGACAAGCTTGTAACTTATACACAACATTGTATGGGTGCAAAATTTTATGATTACAACAATAATCCATGAAGCTGCCTTCTCCCCTTCTCCACTCCCAATATGAAATGCAGGGGTGCAACAATCCAAGAGTGTGTTAAGCGGCTTTACAGAATGTGTGTAGTGAGGGCTGCACTTCGAACATTGGATTCTTCGTCAAAAGGTCTCAACGGCCAACTATTGGCTATAGCCGGTAACCAACGCCAAACTGCCATGTTCCGAAATACATTTGGCATCAATTTCTAATGCAATTAGGAATTCTAGCTTTCAAATTGAAAACTGCATTGACGAGCCACGCAAGAGGAGGGCCCGCCTAACAAGTTTTCTTTTCAACCTCCTCAGATTCCACATCATCCTAAATCGCAATCCTTGATTGAACATTTCTCTATGGCATTTTCTTCACTACTTGGGCATTGAGGGGTTAATGCCTCAATAAATTTGAATATGTTTTCACCAAAAACGCTCCCAAACTGCCATTTCTTGTACAAGTACCAAAATTTAGAAAAAAAACATCTTTAGACACATGTAACCATACAATCTTGTTGTACAATGGTTTGAGAAGATGTGGAAAAAAAATTTAGAAATTTTCATCGTGTAGGTTGGGAGAATCCTTTTCTCGGCCCTGCAAAAGAATTGGTAGTTGCACTTCATAAGGTTATATTTGTATGAAAAAAATTCCAAAATGAAGGTGCTTATTTGGATTCATTTTTCAAGGCATGTTGGCTAGATGCTTGAAAGAATTCAGATCATTTGGAATTGTACAACATATAAGAGAAAAATAGCAAATAGAAAGAACTAGTGAATGATTCAAAATACTAAATTTTTAAGATTTTAAATATGAAATATAAAAATGCCAATAAAAATGGTTGTAATGTTGTTATTAACAATCTACATCCTTTCATTTTAATTTTATCCAAAAATATTGAAAATTGAGTCAAAGAAAGGACTTCCAAGTTTATTTTAGAGTAGAGAATCCATAACTGACCTCAAACTAAAACTCCTCATAACTTTCATCTCATGAATAAAAATGGAACAATTTAAAGCTTTCCATGTATACATAAATTTAGAAAACCAATTTCAAATTTTTATTTCTTAAAAAAGTGAATTTTAAAGAATTTTTTAAGGTTACCTAAATTGCCCACCGAACAATAAAAATGATATATCATACAAAAACTTTTGAACCATGTTATCAAAAGTTATGAAAAGCATTGGGCCTTAAAGCTACTCCTTGGCCACATGTTGTGTGGATTGACCCCTAAATATCCAAACTACATTTTTAGGCAACATAGCAATTTTGCACAGTTCACTACAAATGGAGATTTTTTTTTTTTCTTTCAAATTCTCACACACATGTGGCCAAGGAGTAGCTTTAAGGACCAACAATTTTCATAACTTTTGATAATATGGTTCAAAAATTATTGTATAATATGTCATTTTTATTGCTCAGCAGGCAATCCGTGCAACCTCTAAAAAATTTCAAAAGATTCACTTTTTTAAGAAATAAAAATTTGAAATTGGTTTTCTAGATTTATATATACTACAAAAAAGGGGGTATATATGATTGCAAAGAATGACTACTAAGAAGTCACTCCAGACAAATTTGACTTCAGAATGACTAGGGGCTTGAAGTCATAAAAGATAAGTCATTCTTTTAAATGACTATAATTCTATTATCACCATCAATTTCAACCTTGGATGAAGAATGGATGAAAGGGTCTATGTGGCTAATGAGGTGGCCAAGCTAATTTTTAGGAAAGGTCAAGTAGCTACCCATTTTCAAAAGATTTTTTGCTAACGTGGACATCCATGTTAGCCAATTATGCAATCATTATATAGTCATGATCCAATCCAAATGTAGACACCCATGTCAGCCAATTATGTAGTCATTATATAGTCATGATGTAGTCCGAGTGATGCTGACATGGATATACACGTCAAAGTCATGTGTAAGTCATTGTAAAGTCATTATATAGTCATTCTCAAGTGGCATGGATTTAGTGTTAAAGTTTCTCTCCAAAGATGTCAAAAGTCATTTTCTAATCATTTTCAATTCATAGTGATGTACACAAAAAGATTATAATGACAATTGTACCAAGAGTAGTTGTTTTGTAATCACATATAAGCACATTCAAACTTCCTCGATGATATACCATATACAATATACCATACAAAATACATCATATGTAATACACCATATTTCATACATGATACACCATACATCATATTTGAATACATGTTGGATGGCTTTCAAAGCTAGTGAGTGGGTGATTTCAAAGATATAAAATGACAAGCCCTTTATAGAAGCACGATAGTGAGATAGTCAGAGGCAAGATAAACCATGTGGGATATGTAAAATGCAGGAATTGTGTTAGAAGTAAAATTTCAAACCTCATTGAGACATAGTAGATTAACTTTTTTCAAAAAACTTTTTACTAATAAAAGTTGGAAAATAAATTTCACTTTCATCTCCAAAAATCTGTTTTAGATTTTGTCCCTCAAATCAAAAGTTATAGAAAAATTAGCTAAAGGGATTAGAATGGATTGGAACATGATGAGTACTAAGGTCACCTATTCAACTTCCCTAAAATAAGGAAGTATATAGTTGTCCAAATCTCCTCACTTCATGCAGGGAAAATGACTACACAAGATGTTTGCAAATTGCATAATGAATCAAAGTGTACAACGTACCAAAGTAGTAGTAGAGTAGGTGCACAATAGTCCAAGACTTATGAGTAGTCATTTGGTAGTCGCACGAAGTCATTCTATAGTGGGACCAAAGTTGCAATGTTGTCATCTGTATAAAGGAGAAATGGGACTCAACAACTATTGCTAACTCCATCTAAATACTTTAGTATATATTTGTTGGGACCCTAGTAATTCAAATGTGAATCCTATGAAGTATTCAAAAGTTGTATAATGGCAATGGTGCAAGTTTCTAGAAGTAATCATTGGTATATCAATAGGAGTTTAAACAAATTATAGAAATGGACCCTGAGGACAAAGACAATATACACCAACAAATAGAAAGGCCAGCCATAGACAATGCATGATTTCAAAGAAAAAGATGTTGGTTGACTACAACAATACATGTATGTGCTATTGTAGTTGCTTTCAGAATATGTGTGAAATAAGCATTTCATGATACCAAATTAAAAATCTTCTATTTGTAGAGCACTATTAGAAGAAAGGAAGCAAATATATATTGTGTAGTCATATATTGTGTGCACTTTGATCTTTCTCTTGACCCACAAGGAGTACCTACTCTTGCCGGTGCAAGAAGAGTTCAATCAAAAAATCAAATTCTTATAGACCCACATGGCATGTTCAAGGGACGATAGAATGAGACCTTAGTAATGTCAAGTAATACACACTTGCACAGCCTAACGACTTGGCATGCTTTTCTATTGCCTTGGCAGTTGCATTGTAGTCATAGGAGAGTGACTGAAGTCCACGTCAACAAACTGTTCTACTTGTCCTTAAATTGCATAGAAAGTCACAGCCTACCAAAAAAAAAGATGTTGCAGTTCTATTGGAGTCCTGTAAAAGTCACCTTGCAATCGCATCCCAATGCACCTTTGTAAATGTTGTTCCAGGCAATGATGTGCCCTGCCTGCACTCTTTGCAAAAAAACTCAAGGAGGCCTCCTTCCGACCTGAAGTCATTTTGAAGTCGCAAAACAATCGTTCATAGTCGCGGGCAATGACAATCCAATTGTCATTAATGACTTCAGTGTCTACATAGGATAACCCACTTTTCTCGTAGTCTTGTTGACACCATTTTGAATGAATGTCCACAATTCATATCACACTTCGTCATGACTTCATCTGCTAGTTGTGATCAATGACTTCAAAATGACTTGGATAGCAAGACTCTAGTGCAATTACGGAATTCATAGTCATTTTCTAGTGAAAGTGGACACAAAGTCATTTACTTGTAGTCATTTATACACCTATTTTCTTATAGTGTATATATGTGGAAAGCTTTAAATTGTTCCATTTTGATTCATGAGATGAAAGTTATGAGGAGTTTTAGTTTGTGGTCAGTTATGGATTCTCTACTCTAAAATAAACTTGGAAGTCCTTTCTTTAACTCAATTTTCAATTATTTTTGGATAAAAATAAAAGGAAAGGATGTAGATTGTTAATTACAACATTACAACCATTGGGATTGGCATTTTTATATTCCATATTTAAAATCTTAAAAATTTAATATTTTGAATCTTTCTCTAGTTCTTTCTACTTGCTATTTTTTCCTTATACGTTGTACAATTCTAAATGATCTGAATGTTTTTAAGCATCTAGCCAACATGCCTTGAAAAATGAATCCAAAGAAGCACCTTCATTTTGGAATTTTTTTTGTACAAATGTAACCTTGCAAAGTGCAGTTGCCCATTTTTTTGTGAGGCCAAGAAAAGGATTTTTGTTCAAGTTCATTTACCATAGATCATAGCTCAAGGCCAAATCACAACTTCATTGGGTTTTAGAAAATGAATAAAATACATTATATGTAGGATTTGGCCATGATTTGTAAAGCTTCTTAGTTCGAAGACCAAAGATCCAATTCTTAGCCCCAAAAATTTTCATGTATAATCTTAAATGATAAAAAACGGGTCAAAAAAATATAGAATACATTCTAGGGGCACTCTCAATATAGACATTGTAAGGGACAAATTTTTTTACAAAAATTAGCTAACAAGTGCTTGATGTAGTGTTATTCTTCATACGTTACATTCATAGAAAGAGTTGGGACTTTAATTAACACTCAAACGCTCAATGCCTTTTTGGATATAAAAACATCATTGCTTTTGAAGTGTTATAGGTTTAAATCTCACTAAGGTATAGAAATCTAGGGGAGTCAATATATCTACAATAACTTATCCATTCATCTCCTTCCACAAGCATTTTTTCAATGAATTGAGGGAATTCAAGATCTCTATTGTGACTTCTTTTGTAATTGAAACTTATATATTGTTCTTTTAACTCCTAAATGCCCAAAGCCTTTGGGGATTTGAAAACATCATTGTTTTGAAGTATTATGGGTTTAAATGTCACCACTACAAGGGAAATTGTGTCCTATCTGACAAAAAATTGACAAAAGTTTGTCAATTGCTTTGTCAGTGGAAACCTGTAGATTCAGCCAATAATTTGACAAAATTCTGTCAACTACTTTGTCATTTTGCTAAAATTTTTGTCAACATCTGTTCCCTAATACCTTCCTTTGTTAATTGTCCCATTGCCATACCAGCATGATGGCCTAATCAATGGTTACAAGTGCCCTTATTTTTTGTAAAAGATAAAATATGGAAATTGAAATTGTTTAAAATTTTAACCTTCATATATTAAGTGAAAATGCAAGTCCTCACAATTAATTGCCATCTTAACATTGCACTTCATGAATCACTTTTGTTTTGTGGATTCAAAAAGAGAAGAGAGCTCTCCATATACACATGGGGTGATAGGAGGTAGAACAACCCATATGGGATATGTCATTTAGAAGTTGCAAGAGTTCAACCGCTCATAGTTAAGTTTGAAATAGGATTTGTATTAAAACTAGAATTTCAAACCTCATTTAGGCATAGTAGAATAACTTTTCAAAAACACTTTAAACAAAAAAAAAATTGGAAAATCAATTCAAGTTTCATGTCCGAAAATTCGTTTGATATTTTGATCCTCCAATCAAAAGTTATGGACAAATTTCAAAGGGGCGGTGAAAGGGAATGTTTTTTTATCTTTTCAAACATCTTCTCTGAAATTTGTTCATAACTTTTGATTGTAGGATCAAAATATCAAACGGATTTTTGGACATGAAACTTGAATTGATTTAGGAAATTTTTTTAGTTCAAATTTTTTTTTGAGAAGTTATTCTACTATACCTAAATGAAGTCTGAAATTCTAGTTTTAATACAATTCTTATTTCAAACTTAACTATGAACGGTTGAGCTTTGCAACTTCTAAATGACATATCCTACATGGGTTGTTCTACCTTCTACCACTCCATGTATATACAGAGAGCTTGACTTCTATACATAACTCAAGCTAAGATATCTATGACAATGGATGAAAATGTAAATGTATAAAGAACCTAATGGAATATTTGTGTTTTTGGCAAATAGGGAGAAGAGAATCAAACATCAACTACAAATTTGACAACAACTTCACAAAAAGTTGACAAGTTCTCACAAATTGACAAGATGAGTTAGCAATAATATAGCTATTGTCATTTCAGACAATTCTCTGTCAAAAACTTGTCATCTTGGATTACATTTCCTTGTAGTGCACTAAGGTATAGAAATCTCAACCATACAATCTTGTAGTGTATGTGTTGTAAATAATGGGAATCAAATTTGAAGTCATCTCACCTCATAGATTGCAAGATTATAATGTTTTAGTGTTGAAAAAAGATACTCAAATTTTCCTAGAAACACATTTGCAAGTGAAATTTGATTTTTAAACCTACTCAAATGAAAAAACTTTAAACTAGAGAGTGATTCAAGAACATACAAACACATTGGTGAAAAAAAGTTGTAGAAAATACATCTAAGGTTGAACCTCCTTCTACTAAAATGCTTCTTAGTCACTTATAACTTCTTGGATTGATATGAAATTTTAACCATACAAACTAGACTATTGTGCACAACTTTTTCCAATCAAACATGGAAACACACATTGTGAAGAAGAAACAAGACACCAAACTATTCACTTACAATCCAAAAATGTTTGGATTTTGAACTTAAGATTGCCACGAAGCATTCAAAACAACTTGGATTGAGATGAAAATTTCACCACAACAACTAGACATTAAAGGAAATATATCTCAACAAATTTTATTGGAAAAAACATTGGATGAAGGAGATACAAGCCCCAAAGTTGCAACTATCAAAATGTAATTTGGTAAATTCAAATTGGACCTGTCAACTTTGAATGGCTTCCAGAAAATGAGTACATCTTGAATTGATCTGAAAAATTTTCTACACAAATTAGAAGAGAGTGCACAAATCTCCCAACAAGTTTTATTAAATTTTGCCATTGGATGCCAAAGTTATAGCACCTTGACTTGGACTTCTAGATTATGTGAAGACACTTTCAATCCCCTTGGGAGTGCTTAGGGGTTAAGAATTGAGTCTAGACAAACTACAATCTCAACTCTTCTTCTAAACCCCACTTGTTAGGCACAAGAACTTTCAAAAAGTGTTGGAATATAGGCATTTTTTTGTACACCAGGATTGAAAATGTTTTGCGTAACCTCGAGTCATGGTTTTTAGTTCTCTACCAATAAAATTTCAAGAATTTCATAGGACATGGGACAAAGTTTCAAGCAACTCAAAGATGGAAAATCATACAAAATCATGAGAAAAATGTCATGGCATCCAAATAATTTTCCATTTGTAGGTATAGTTTGCTTGAGCTACTATAATTTTTGTTTATTTTCTTGCTTGTACATAATGATTTTTATTTTGGTAATCCAATTTCCAAATTTGACTTTGCTTGTGTATATTTTTAAGTAATCTTTGATGTGCTTCAAATTACAGAATTTTTAACTCCTAGAGGACCAAGTATCTCTTTAGAAGCCATATTTGTTAAAATGAGACAATTTGCAGTTGCATATTATCCTTGACCCTACATTTAGATGATAATAAGTGTTCAATATTGAAGAAAAGTTGGAAAATTGAAACTTTAACATATTAATACATTTATAAACCTTTGATTCTTCGAAGGTTGATTTGTTCATAAATCTTTAATTCATTAAAATAGAGGTCTCCCATAGCAGGATTGAAGTCTCAAAATGTACGCTTTGTCTCAATTTAATGAATATGGCCTTCTAGCCAATATAGAAAAGTTTAGGTAGATTCATATAATTACAATTTTTTTGCATGATTTTTTTAATTTATTTTGAATATAAAAAGACAAATGAGTTTTGGAGGGATATAATTTATATTCCAATTGATTTTGGGGGGTAAGAGTTATGCCACACTAAGTTCAAAATACTCAACCCAAGATGCCAAAAAAAATCACAAAAACAAGAGCAATGTTTTTTAAGGTGTTTCCAATAGAAAATATTTTCTATTGGAAGTTGCTTCATTCTCTTTTTCTTTTACGCACAAATGAAAGAGACTCTATTGCATGAAAGTAATGAGTAAAAGACAACTTACTCAATGTCGGACAAGACACTAAAGAACAAACCAAGACCAAAAAGGAAAAAAAATGAGTTCATCCTATCCCAACAAGGTTCTTACTACATCACCATTTGATCATTCACTACAAGAAAACCTTGTTGTAAAATGTCACAAAAGGATCAATGTAGAGAAGCTTTGATTCAATTTGAAAAATCAAGCTAAGAGTATTTAATTTGTTTTAGGGAGGCAATTCAATAGAGATGCTTCACAAAAAACCTAAATGGCCATTGCAACCAAAAATAATAAAGAAAATGTTCCTTCAACACATTGGGCTAATTACTAAATTTTGCCACTCCTCTCTTAAGGGCCACAAAGGTATAGTATTCTCTCAATAGTTATTTTCTTAATCTAAATATTTTTATCTCTTATCCATTCCTCCAAATTGAAACCACTAATTGAATTGATCTTGAGTAGATTTTTCCTACTTCCATTTGGAACCTTGCTTCGAAGCTTGACTTAGCTTGGAGCACTTTGTACTTAGATACTTGTCTCATTCCTTCAGAACCACCATATTTTTTTTACCAACTTGATTTGGTTATCTTATAATCTACAAACTAGTTTCATATATCTTCAACAATTACAAAATTTGTATTCTTTTCTATCCAACTTGAAACTATTCTTTTTATTCTCAACATTTTTCCATTACTCATAAATCACATTGTCATCTCATACATAGTCAAAAAGACTCTTCTAATTGACAAACATGATGCTCTCAACACTAGACACAACTTGGAATTAATCAAAAGACAACATTCAGAGTTTATTCAACCAACTAAATTGTTGCCACAATTATCCACCGTCACTTCCAATTGGTTAAGAGATTCATGGCATGCATTCATCAAATCAGTATTTAAAACAAACTTTCAACAAGAAACTTAAACTCACGTAATTAACAAATTGACTCAATAAATATTTCTCTTAACCCCTAAGTGCCTAAGCCTTCCAAGTGTGTTTTGACTAAGAAAAAAGAGCATGGGCTTGTAGTTATCCCCAATGAAGCACAATGTTTTATTTTCCAAAATCTAACCATATAGATGTTTAAAGAGCTTGCTTATCAGTATGCCTATCAATTTTGAGTGCAAAATTGCATAGGAGCTGTGAGATTATAGCAAGAGAAACGTACATCTTCTATTTTCAGTATCTTGCCCCTCTCTACAATGTTTCAGAAATTTGCACATAAAAGTTTTTAGAATTAGAGGTGACATGACCAACTATAAATCATGTTAGCACATTAAAATGCACTTCCCAAAACCTTAAGTTCAATGAAGAGCTATCAAACTCATTACACAATCCACCTTGCAATTGTTGAAATGTAATTTTTTATAAGTAGAAATTGCAATTAACTTTAAATCAACATTTGCATGTTTAAATTTTCAATAGTGAAAATCATGAAAACACTTTACTCTTTCCATTGGGACTATTTTCAAAGCAAATGGATACATATAATTTTTTAGATCTCAAATCAAGTAAAATTTGCAAGCTTTACTCTTTCGCTAAGATACATATATGCCTTTGAAGACCTCTCAAAAATCTAGTATTTACCTTTTTTTAGTAAAGAATAAAAAATTTCAATAGTTAACCTTTGAAACTACCCATAAAAATTTTTTAACCGATCACATGAATTTAACTGCCCATTTAAAAATGAACCTAAAATTTCAGATTGATCATAAATGATCGGTTAGGCAGTTAGATGTTAATACACACAACTCAAGCATAAACATTGCTTTCAACCTCACTCAATAAAACTTCAGACATGGAGTCACATTTAGCCAAGGACTTGCACATGACATTGTATACACCCACATAACCCAAATAACTCATAACTCCAATTTGGACTTTAATTTCAGTCCAAATTGGCATACATCTCAAACCAGCGTGGATGCATATACACAGCCAACTTACCAACCAACCAATGGCTTAAAATAAAATTACATTAACTGAATTAGAGAGCATATCACCATTTCAAATTTCTGAATTACAATCTCTATTGGTTCATCGTCTTTCAACTTCTTCTCCAACTTGGACACTTAAATAGTTCCTCATCCAACTAGCCTTCCACTCCATAGCTCATTACCAATGGTGCTAGTTTATAAGCATGCAAGCATGAGCCTATGAGCATTGAGTAAGGATTATGTGAGTGTTGAGCTCAGAAATTTGAATAAGCATTAAAAACTTAATAATCTTTCTAAAAATAGATTCCAACTTAAAATTTGAATCAAAATTTTTTTATTTTTAGCAAATTTTAGTACCTACTACCATGGACCTATTATTGTGGATCTACTACCATGGATATATAGAATTTAGATGAAAATTCTAATTTTCAATCTTGTCTAGAAGTATACACTACAAAGATAAAGAACCCAATTGATGTGAAAGATGAATGGAGAATTGGAGATGGAAATAAGTTTGTTTAGAATATTGGTTGATCATTGTCCTATAATAGGATGAATCCTCTCAGGTTGATGGGAAGGTACTAATAATTTTTTGTTGATGTGTTGTTATCGGACTTGTCCAGATTTTAGAAAAAAAAATTATTGATAAGATTTCATTATGTGTAGAAAGATCTTAGTTGCCCCAAATTTCATTTTTGTTGATCACTATCTTGTAGTAGTATGGATCTTCGCGAGGCCAATGGCGGGGGTACCTATACTTATGTCTAAATGTGTCAGTTATCAAACTTGTTAAGATTTTAGAAAATATTGTTATGATTGTTGAGATTTTAAGATGATATTTGGTTGGTAGGGATTATTCTTGTAAGGAAATGAGGTTAGTTACACCAATATGATAATTAGTTGATCATTGTCCTCATGCAGGACCTCCTTGGGATTCAATTCTTCCCTCTTGATCAAATGGTCACTTGATTGATCACTCCTCTCTTGCTACTTGATACCCCTCGGTGCCAAGGAGAGCCCCCCAAACAAGTTTCTTTTTTTCTTTTTTTTATTATTCTTTATTTTTCCAAGGCTAGGGGGCTCTTTTTAGCACCAAGAGATACCAAGCAACAAGAGGGGAGTAATCATAAAAATCTAAATTTCAATGGAACAACCTAATTTGATTTCATAAGAATCCTAATTAATAACCAATTTTTTTCTTCTTAAAATCTAGTGAAGTTCAATAAATGGCACATTGAGGTTTTTCAATGGACCATGGTAATATGTATTAATAAAATTTATTAAAAGAAGTAAATTTGAACCAAAATTTTTAGATGGAATTTGATAAAAATTTATGCTCACAAGCTCACGTTCATAGAATAGCAACCCTAGCTTCCATCACAATCTCCATAACACCATATCACTCACTCACTCATCACACAAAAGAAATAAATATTCAATTGACTTGAAGATAGGACTCACACTAGCACTCTCAACAATAGGTGCCTTCCCAATAGAAAATCAAAACCTAATAGGAATCAAAGAACAAATAGTTACTAGACAACCTAAGTGGCATAGCATAGAAAATAACTACCAAATTGGAACACAACACAAAGAATAACTACCAAATTGGAATTGCATTCCAACCACTTGACTTCCACTTCAAACAAATAAAACTCAAAGTTGGCATGAACACATGTCTCACTACAGCTAGACTACATTATCTACCTACTTGGAAAAATAACCACTTCATCCTTCTAAACCTAACAAGCCACTTGCCACAAAAGCAACCTCCAAATTGCCAAATAACATTCAAAATTGCCAAATTGAACACAAAGCTTCTAAACAACTTGCCAAAAATAGGACAAACGCACTACTAAAATGAACACAAAATTCAAAAATAAATCCGACTAGGAATTCTACAATCAACAATAATGTATTGGCTTTGTTCCACACTGCCTCAACATAATCACTATGACCACTCTAAATCAAGCCAACAACATGTTCCTAAAAATAAAACTCTGCATAAAGTCAAAATGATTCCTAGAAATTCAAATACACTAGAGGGTGATGCCCTAGACCAATAACTATAGTGGAGAGGTGAACTAGAATCTCTAAGGAACAAAACTCAAGGAGAAAGGGCTTGAAACTAGTAGGGGAGATCCTACCCAAGATCTTGGTTATAGTCTCATTTCGTCAATTGGTTAAGGAAAGTGGTTGTGTAGTGCCACAACTTTTGAGAAGCTGCACAACTACTAAATGACAGACTCTTCAACCTAATCTTCACTTATACAATATGCTTTATCAATCTAGTATGAGAACTAGACCCTCCATCCATTGACAAGGATGGCCTTACGCCATAACTGCCAAATCAACATTGCTTCTTTCCTTGTGCATTTGCCATCCCAAAAGTTTTGCCCACAATTCATTCTATTTGGATTAGTGTTGATGAGAATGTTATGGAACATCTTATTTTGTGGCCAATTAGAGCATCTTTCAATAAAAATATTGGATTGGATTATTATTATTTTAATTTAATTTTCATAATTTTGAAAATGAAAAGTTTTCCTAGTTTTAGTTTGTTTAGTAGACCAATCTCACCACTAGAATTAGTGTATTTCAATTTCATCTTAGAACTATTATGAATTTAGTTTTTCCTTCTATCTTGTACCTATTTCTATTCTTCTACTTCAAAATTTCTTAAAGATTGAAATTCAAGTGGGTGTTTTTTGAATTTTTTATCCTTTATTTCAATACAAGTGTAGTATAAGATCAAATGGTTAGATATCCAAAAGAATAAATAAATTTACCTATAGTATTGTTGACTTTGTAATAACAATGGCAACTTTTATTAGTGTTTTTTGATGAAGAAAAAACCTTAGTCCTTCAAGGGTTAACCCTAGACCGCCTAAGGAGACAAATTTTGGCCACTCAAAATTAAAAAGGGGCTTGTTCACGCGCTTAGTGAACAATAGTTGCTAGGACAAAATATGGGGTACATTCTTGACTAAATTTTTAGAGTGATCGCGTCTTGCTGGAGCCATCGCAATTTGGCAATATTCGAAATGGATGTCAAATGTAGCCAAAGTAGAATGCAGGACTTGGCGGTTGCCTTGAATGTCCCAAATATGACCAGGACGAGCCGGTGGGAGACCATTGACCTTTGATCCACTTGATGATGCGGGGACAAAATTGTCGTAGCAAGGGTTTACAACTCCTCACACACACTGCAATCCGACTTCAAGCTAAGGCATCCGCCTTGTTCCCTTCAGCAAACCTGTTGTCGTTGCTCTTGTTTCTAGTAGATCATAGGACAAAGACAATGCTTTTTCCTACTGGACTTATTGGCCAGTTTTGATTTTGTTTGAACATAGAGGGGTTCAGTTTTCACTTGCTATGGATATTGATTTTGGGCAATGCTTGAGCCATCACAAGCTCCCTTGCTTTCACGACTAAATTCAATTTTGGACGCTCTCTTTTTATATTCTGTTTTTTGTATGCGTAATTTCATCATTTGTTGTTGTCTCTGTTCATTCCCGAGATTGAATGGTGATAGTATGAAATTTGTGGTAGAGAACATGGTCTCTGTAATCAATTGTGTGAGAAGATGGTCTTTTTTTGGTCCCTCCCCTGCATCACGGGAGCAGTCTGTGTCAATCGGCAGTAGATTGTGACCACCTTCCAGTTTGTTCCAGTCACTCATGAGCAGGCTGGACCAACTACTCGCCTTCCATTTCTTCCCGTTCGCCCATATTGAAATCTTTCTCACCAATATTTAAGCTAGGGTATTGCATTGGCAATAGTCAGTGAATCCATAATGCACTTGTCCCTCGACAAAGTTTTTTTCAGTCACAATTACCCGAAATCATGCGGTGATACTCAGAAAACAACATCGAACTACAGTAGTTCCACCTTCATCAATTGCTAAAATTTGGAGATCTGACCGTTAAATTCAGACATTTCCTTCTAATCTCGCATCGTCCCAGCCTTGATGCTTGTAGCCAGCAGTGGATTGGCGCAATTGAACACAGATCACCGATTGGGGTTCGGTTGTTAGCTCTATCATTGTGGAGCGTGTGCCTGACACAAATGAGGGCTAGGCGGTCTAGTGTTAAGTTCCAATTTCACATTGGTCAAAACTTATTTATGAATAGTTTGCCAAATAGTTTTGCAAGATGAATTGAGGATGGTCTTAGGATGATTTCAAAATTCAAATCAATGTGAAATTTTGGGCTTAATCAAATAACTATTCAAGATATTATAGTGTTTGAAGTTGAAACAAAAGGAATTTGAAATCTCAAACTACCATGTAGGTGCCTACCATGTTTTAAATCATCTTTTATAAGATTAATAATCTTTTCCTAGTGACTTAATTTGTTGTTACAAAACCATATTGAACCATATATGGAATTGAAGTCATTCTACATGCAATGATAATTTTTCCTTTGACAGACCAATATCTGAGGGGGAGGGGCATTATTTTGGGCAGCAAAGAAAGCAATCTCTAGTGGAGTGGTGAAGCTATTTCCATCCATTAGCATGGATGAAACATACAAGATGTGGATAAAAGTACATATATTCATCTAAAAGTTTATAAATTCATCTATAATTGTAGAGCAATATCATCCCTAACTTTTGTAGCAAAGCATGATTTCATCCAATGAAAATAGGAAAATCTATTTCTAAATATTTCCTCCAAATTTTTTTGTATATCTTTAGAGTAGTAATTTGCCTCCAAAAAACACTGGCAAATATATATGAAGTGGAATAAACGCAAGTGATGGTGGAGAGTAAAGTGACACTAACTACATCATGAATGGTCATTCTTACAATAAAGAAGGATGTATATCCTTTGTGGGTCATGTGGGTCATATGAAATGCACATTGGACATTCATTGAACATCTCAAAAGCCTTGAATGAGCTATATTATGGACCTCAAATTCCACAAATATATACTCTAGAGCCTTTCTAAGTCATTCAATTAATAGTTATACTATTTTCATGTCACACTTTGCACATCCAAAAAATTTAAAAGATAGTGAATGTTATTTTTCTAGATTATTTAAAAATCATTTTTTATTTAAGGTAAACCAGTCTATGACATGCAAAATGGTTGGTTTGCCATGTTCACATTTTTGAAAAAAATTAAATTTTTTTGCATATGATGATAAACATGAGAAATGCTGAGAGAAATTGTAATTCTTTTTTTTGAAAAATTATCAATTTTTTATTTGAAGTGTGCTTCACAATTGGCCTAAAACAATTTGAAGACTACCCCAAAATCAGCATAGAGTGTACCCATAATGGTCATTTGATCACCTAAAGTAGTCTCAAAATTTTCAAACATGGTCACAATATTTTTTAATATGGCCATGACAAAAAGGAATAAAAAAGTTAGCTCTTGAAATGCATTTACACTTAAAAGGTAGAAGGTCCTAAAACAATCACTAATAACTCCATCAACATCAATTAAGGCATTAATTTCGGCCACTAACAAACCTAATGAAGTCTTCATCCCATTTATTAGCAAAAATCTGCTATGGATTGATGTAAGACTTAAATGGGTGGTTTTCTAGGTGTCTGCATTGGGCAATTTGTCTGACACGGTTTGGTTAACCTTAGTGTACAATTTTGCAAATTTGTCAAACTTTCAATTTTTATAACTTTTAAGGATTTTATGTATCCAATATTAAGAATCTAGAAGTCCATTTTTGAGATTATATTTCCTTGCATTGTACAAAAAAACTCCTAATAAAAAATCCATATATAGGTGTATAGAAGGCTACCTCTACCTTGGGAGGGCTCTTGAACATTAAGGAATAGTCTTCTAGGACAATTGCAAGAAATACTTGAACTCTTTTCTTTCACATCTTGCATGTTAATTTGTTTTTTGGCTATAACTTTTATATTATGGCTCCAAAAGACTCAAGATTTGTAGGTAAGGTACTCATGCGCATCATACACCTCAACAAATCTTTTTCTTTTTTCAAAAATATTTCACTACCTCAAAATAGGCCTCAATTGTCCACACTTTCCAATTCAGGGGAGGATAGTCCTATTTCTAGATCCTAGAAGCAAATTTGGAGTTGAAATCAACATTGGGTGGGTTTTCTAATATTTAGAATAGTAGCTATTTTTGAAGGAATTTTTCAAATAGTTAATTCTACATTATATGAAACTCTATAAAGTAAATTTCTTCATGCTTGCATTTCAAAATATGTCAAATATTTTTTTTGGTGGTTCTTTTGGTGAATGACCATCTCAACATAATTGTTGTGAATGCCAAAATCATTATTTTATTTCTTACAAAATTTTCCTATTTTTTCCAAATTAAAATGTCAAAATACCTATTATCTTGAGATTTTACACTTTTTTAGTTCTCCCTCTTAGAAAAATTTTCTATGCTTTATCTTACTATAGTACAATATTTTTAAACGGGAATACATTGACCACAATTTTTTAGTTTTTGTTTAGTTTTAAAATACTCCCAAAAAATCACAATTAGAGAGAAAATGCAACAAAACCAGAAGATGTTTCTTGCTATCACCAACATTCCTTTTATTAGTGAAATAAAAATCTTCACCAAGTTCTAAAAGAGTGTCCAATTTTTTTATTTAGTTTTTTTAATTTTCAAGGTTTCTAATCATTGAATCATCAAACTAAATTATCTATTTTCTTGAAATTTTTCACCAACAAATTATGTTCAGGAGTTATGGAATAAAGTTCTTTGTTGTAAAAGTTACGACATGACTAGGTGGGTGGTCTAGAGCCCCAATCATATTAACACAAAAATCAAAAGAAGATGGTTGGCACAAATAAAGTTCTTTGAACCCCAAATTTTTTTTGAAATAAATGGGTTTGCACATGAATTGTATATAGACATCTTTTGAGTACATTGTGACAAATTGTCATTTTCAAAGTAAACCACACATGATTTCAAAAAGGGGACACGTGGCATTATGCCATTAGTTGTTAAGCTTTTACAAAATTTATAAAAAAAGATACACACGTAATTTTACTATTGTTTGTAAAATTTTGCTCAAAATTTTAAGCAAATCCCATGTGTGAAATGAATTCATGAATTCAACATGTGATACCAACCCCAACTACCCATATTTGCATTACTAAGGAATTTGTGGAACTTGCAAACTATACAGGATATATTTGTATTTTTTGCTTGTTCCATATTTGTCTTCTATATTCGTATTCTCTGAGCATAGCCATATCCATGTCCTATATTTTGTAGTTTAGAAATGCATATGTATCCTCTAACCATATCCATATTCTGTATCCGAATATGAACAGACAAGATCGTTTGTTCCACAAGCATCAATGGCTTTGTTTTTTCAAAATATTGACAACATTTAGAGGGGGTCCTAAACTCAAATCAACAGCTCTTGCTTTTTCCAAAGGGAGAGAGGGGGAGGAATTGAAATACAAACATAATGTTTGCATCTTTCGGTACATTGTTTGTAGTGTTTTGCAAATGAGACATTTCTAATTTTGTTTCCAAAGCTATATGTACTCCCATTATCTCCCTCAACACAATAAATTTCATTCTTGTCTTTTGAAATCATCTAATTCTTGTTTTTTGTGGCATTATAGGATTCTAATCGTATTGATAATGCTTTAAAAAACCCTCCTATGATAGAAGAAGTGACAATTTAAATACTCCTACTAACTTAGTCACTTTTATGTATATTAGTACTCCCTAAGTCTATATTGTCGAGGACTATCTTAGCAATGGATTACTTGACATCACTAGATCCATATAAAGTAGAACAACCTAATGTTGCCAATCATATACTCAATTCCAACATCTACTAGACCTTCCCATTTGCATCAATTAGCTATCTATTTCATAGAAGGTATAGGGCATTTTCTTTGGACAAGCAATTGGTGCTATTGTTAGAGAATGATATCAAGTTCACATCTATTTTTGGATGCTCTAAGAGTGATAACAATGTGGTTCACTAAATGTTGGATTAGGTGGATTTAGTTGTAAATACCATAGTTGTAGAAAAAGGTTGGTGGATTGGAAAATAATTCTAACAATAAATGCCAAAATTTTAGAAAAAGTATTTTTCAAAATATAAAAAAATATGATGAGAATAAGAAAATTGGCAAAGAAAATCTATTTTTAGCACCTATCAAACCTTATTTTCCAAAAAAAGAACAATATATGGCAAAGAGGTGCAGACCTTGCCCTACACTTACAGTAAATGCTTGTCAAAACAAATTGTAACTTCAACCAATAAAAGAGGTACTTTTAGAATGTTAAACTTGTAGTTCCAAAACACTCATCAAACAGAATTAAGGTGATGGGTCATTGATTTTGAACCTTTTGAAGATGATCATGACCCCCACCTATTGACAGTTTTATATTTTTGCACCAAGTGTGTTTAAAAATTCATTTATCAATTTTGATTCTTATCATATTAGTATGATTCTACTTGTATTTCAATCTACTCAACTAATTATTTCTTTGAAAAATACAAGCAACAATAATCTTGCATAAGGTAAGGTAATATATTCAAAAAGTGCGCATCTAAGGGAAGAAAGACCCATGTGCAGAAATGGGTGGATCCAAACACTTTCTACATTTTTGCGGGAGAGAGAAATGAGGAATTCAAAAGTAGAAATTTTCATGTTCATTTTTTGACTTGGAGTGAATAACATATGATTTTCCCAAGTCAGAGGTGCTTAGGTCCCTATTAATACTCATAGGTACAACTTTGATGAATCAAAGCATGGCTTAGAGCCAATGAGTCTAAGAATGATCCACTATTCATTTCCATTCAATTTACTCCCTATAGTAAATCAAAATTTATTGCAATCCATTCATTGCACTTGTATTCTAGCCTCATGTACCAAATTCAAGACTTTCTTATAAGCAAAGTTCACACATAATAGTGACCCATGTCACCTTCTTAATAGCCTAAAACCACACACATGAGATAGTAGTTTCTCACCACACAAAGTCACTTCCATTTCTACATCCCTTTACATTTTTTTTTGGCACTTTTGTAGGGGTGGTTCTTAATCCCTCATTGCCTAAGGGGTGAATGGGTTCAAAAACATCAATGCTTTTGAAGTGTTATAGGTCTAAATGTCATGAAGTTATAAAGATCTCAACCATAAAATCTTGTAGATGACATAAATCAAATTTGGAGTTGTTTGGCCACATAGATTGTAAAATTATAATATTTTAGTGTTGAAAAAGGATACTCAAATTTTCCTAGACACGCATTTGTAGGTGAAATTCAATTTCTAAACCTACTCAAATGAAAAACTTTAAACTAGAGAGTGATCCAAAAACAACATACAAAATACATTGGTGAAAAAATATCATTCAATTGACTCATCGTGTCTACAAAATGACTTTCGATTGTCAAAAAATAGCCAAAAAAAAGTTGCAAAAAACACATCAAAACCTGAACATCCTTCTACTAATTAAAATGCTTCTCAGTACTTCTTGGATTGATATGAAATTTTAGACACAATAACTAGACTACTATGTGCAATTTTTTTTAAAAATTATTGGAAACAAACATTTTATGAAAAAGAAACAAGTTGCCGAAGTTCACTACAATCCAAAATTTTATAGAGTTTGAACTTTGAATTGCTCATAAACATTCAAAACAAGTTGGATAGACATGAAAATTTTACTACAATAACTGGCCTTTAGGGCGAACATAAACCAATAAATTTTATTGAAAAAAAACATTGGATGAAGGTGATACAAGCCCCCCAAGTAGTAGCCATCAAATGTAGTTTGGTGAACTCAAATTGAACCTATGATCTTTGATTGGCTTCCAAATAATTAATGCATCTTGGATTGATCTAAATTTTTTACCACACAAACTAGAAGAGAGAACACAAATTTCCCAACAAGTTTTACTGAATTTAGACATTGGAAGCATAATTTACAGCACTTTGAATTGCCTTTGAAACTTTGTGAGGACATTTTTGGTCACCTTTTTTTTTTTTTTTGAAACATACAGCCTGCAAGGGATGCAGTTGGACTGACACGACACAACATCCAAGGCAACCCAGCTTCACGAGAATTACAACACCTTGGGTATTTTTGGTCACCTTTGATGATGAGGGGTTAATGCCTGAGCATTTTTTGAGCCTTCTCTTATACCCTGATTGGAAATCTGGGTGATCATAGGCTGTTCTACCTTACTCCAATCCAATCTCTTTCCAACTTTTACTGTCTCATGTAATATTTCCAGTCAAGAATTTAAAACTAATGACATTCCTTAACAGTCTGACAATCCTATTAATACATGTCTGGCTCTAAATACTCTTGAGAATCATTGCTGAATAAACAAAGTTGTAAGTTAGTTGGACCTTTGGATCCTAACTGCTACTTCAATTTGTCATTGAGCATTGAATTGAGAAAACCCTAGAACATAGAAATTACAAAGAGAACTTGCAAAGTTGATTAAAGGCGTTTTGATGGTCCCATTTGTGAAACATCACAGTATGACATCACAGGTTTGGAAGACACCATTACATCTGAAACATATCAGCATAGCATCTGACTTATGGCCTACAACCTTCTGAAATTTAATCAATATTATGGTGGAAACACCTAAAACCGTCAAAACAAGCAATTCTAACATAGTTGGAGACACCTTTTTCTAGAAAACATATTTTTGTAGTATTAGCAATTGAAAATCATGAATTGAAAAACAAACAAAAAAACAAGACTTTTCAGATAGGTCATGTAATTTCTAAGAATTTTCAAAGTGGAAGCTTCCTAAACCACTGAAACCATTAGAATTGAAATATGACAAAATCAACACTCAACTAATCGTAGTTAAATTAGGAGAGATTTAATGACACTTTTGAGAGACACTTTCTTCAAAGCCTAGAGACACTTCAAGGAAAATCTATTGTGCATGAATGGGTACAAGGATATTTTGGGGTGTTTCTACCTTAGTCAACCCTATAGGGACAAGGCAAGAGACAAGGAAACATATACACGATGCATTCTTGGTTTTCATTGTGAACGTTGAATGAAATAATTGGATGATATTTCTCCAAGATGAAAATGTGACAGATTTTGTGATAGGGATCATGACAATACATACTTAATATAGTAGATTATCATTATATTATTTTCTATCAAACTAAAACTTTGAATTTGCTATGGCAAAATTCTTGAAGTTATTTGTATACTATGCTTTGTATAACTATTGAAAAACTACAATTTGGGCAAGGAGAGTCATCTACATTTGGTTGTTTTCAAAAAATTGTCACATGGGGCTTGAAGGGGGAGAATTTCAAATCTCCTACAATTAATTGGTGACACTAGCCTCAACCTCAATGATAGGCCTTGGTTTAACTTCTAAAATATTGAGGTGTTTTGAAGACCAAATCTACTTCAAAATATATACTCATATCTAAAGCATGGCTAAAATCTTCATCTATATTTATTCTCTAATAAATCTGACCATGGAAACTTTTAGTTAATTTTTATAGGTACATCCTCCAAAATTTTAGAATGAAAAATCTACAACAATTATTTATTCAATATGCCTAAACTTCATAAAGTACATTTTTCTAGTACTTTCAGAAGGTGAAGTTTTGTCTTTCAACATTTTATTGAAAAAAACATATATCCATAACTTGATGGATTTAGCCAAGATTTTGGGAAAATAGGTTGAAAATACATGAAAAAGAATTTAACCAAAACAATTTCATATTCATCTTTAAGAAAATGATGAAGGAGAAGGTGGTACTAAACAAAAGAAAAAACCAAACTACAAGAAATTTCTATAAGAAATTGAGGATTATTAATCTTAGTAGTAAGAATGCTCTAGAAAGAAATATATATCCTATCTTTTATTTTTTATTTGAAAAATTTCAAAATTGAGTTAAGAAAGACCTTACATGTAATTTCTACCTTCATAGACTGTAAAATAGAGCTCTTCATAATTCACCTCATTATTTAGAATTGAATGGTTCACATATATTTGAGAAGGTATCAATTTATAATATCTGATATCTGATAAAAGTACTTTATAGAATATGTTTTTAGTTGCCCTATTTGACATTGAAATAAATACAATAAAACCTTATAACTCTTGTAACATTTATTAGAATGAAGTGAAACAAAACTTCACATGTAGATTGGGATTATTTGAATCCATCCTATAAATCTCATGAATGACAAAATTCCAAATTATGAAAGTAGTATATCATGGCTTGAGTTCACTAAAACCGCAGGACGCTAAATCCTACAAACGAACTGGGGCCCACATTGATGTGGCCTGACACAATCATTGGGCCCCGTAGAGATCGCGGGTCATTTGAAGCATAGTTGCAGGACTATGCCCCCCAATGAAATTGTAGGACCACGCCCTGGGGGAATTGCAAAACCGCTATATGAATTTCATTGTTCAACAAGTCTTGTACATAACATACATAACGATGGTTCTAGGGTTTTAGACGGAGGTTTAGGTTTTAGGTTGTCTTTTTTTTAACTATGAGTGGTTGAGCCTCTATTACATATCCCATATGGGTTGGATTCCCTCCTACCACCCCTCATGTATATAAAGCCAAGATGTCTTCTCAATTCTAAACAAAAAGTAATGAATGACTTTTGAAGAAATGTGTGATATCTTGCTGCATCACTGTGGGCACATTTCAAATGAGTGATCTAATGTCATATAGAAAAGGACAACATTGAAATAACTTTTTGAAGTTCTACTAAAACAATATTTTGTGGCGCAATTCAAGCAACATTTTCCAAAGTTCCTAAAGGATGTATAAGTACTAAGTTCCACACACATTTGTCTCCCAATTGTGTACTTCATGAAATTTTCATTATTCTACGGGTCTTATACAGAATGAACACTTCAATTGTTTTAAGATTGTGAAATTTTTTATTTTTGGGGGGGTGGGGGCTTCGTATTTGTATGTCCATTAGGAACTTTGAAAAAGTGATTGTTTTGGAAGAACTTGAAAAAGTTATTCAAATGTTGTCCTTCTCTACATAACATTAGATTACTCATTTGAAATGTACCCACATTGATGTAGCATGACATCACACATTTCTTCAAAAGTCATTCATTACTTTTGTTTAGAATTGAGAAGACATCTTGGCTTTATATATAGGAGGGGTGGTAAGAGGGAACCCAACTCATATGGGATATGTAATAGGGGCTCAGCCACTCATAGTTAAAAAAAAAAAAGACAACCTAAATCCTAAATCGCCTCCTAAACCCCTAGGACTACCGTTATGTGCAAAACTTGTTGAATAGTGAAATTAATGTAGTGGTCTTGCAATTTCATCGGGGGCGCAGTCCTGCAATTGTGTCACGAATGACCCGCGATCTCCACAGGGCCTAGTGATTGTGTCAGACCACATCAACATGGGCCCCAATTCGTTTGTAGGATTTAGTGTCTACCACTAAAAACCCACAGAAGGCCCTCTAGTCCTTCAAGGGGTAATCCCCGAATCTTCAGCATTTTGCAGATTTCAAAGATCTCTACTATTGTCTTATTAGTGTACATCCCATGAGAGGGATCAAGTTAGTTGTACCCATTACGGACCTTTTGCGCATTATGGAACTCTATAAATGAGCCCATTACAATTTTCTTTTAGTTTTTGAGATTTGGGCCACATTCAATGTCTTAGCTAACTGAATGGAGTAATTAGTGACTGCAATAGGAACTTTCAATTTTTTAGTGTTAGTTCATTGCAGGAAGTGCCTTTTTCAGGTCTTCTATGATAGAAAATATTGTGACTATAATTGGTAAATAAGATGAGTGTTATAAATCAGTTTTTGTTGGTTTTGGGGTAGTCTACCGGCTGTGATGGGTTGAATACTTCAAAAATTCATAACAAATTCACACTTTGTCAAAAAAATATAGTTTCAAATGCTCTCGCCATTTCTATCACTTGACTTTCTCTGGAAAAAAAGTAGAAAATTTCAAAAATGACAAGAGGACAAACCCCCCATTTGGTCCATAATGGATTGTTTTACCTTAATATAGTGACATTGGATGCAATATCAATTGACATATTATTAAGAAGTGGTATATTCAGTTAGCTCCAAACTTGTAGTGTTCCATTAGAGCATCCCCACCCGCCTAGGATAATAGATGGCTTTAGCGAATTGGCCTACAAAAGTGCCCCACCCGTCTAGCACTTCAGATGTCTTCTTAATAGGAAGGGGCAACAAGCACACTCCAGTTGGAAAATGGAGGTCATTTTGCTAGCCAAGTTGCGTCTGGCAAAACAAGACATGACAAACTGAAAATGCCTTACCACGACTAAAGTAAACCTGCCTATGATACGCAAAATGAGTATTTTGCCCTATAACAATTAGCAAAAAAACTTAGAGTTTTTTTCCATACAAAGACATTTTTGAGAAAAGAAGAGAACAATTAAAATTTTATTTTTCTAACAAAGTATGAATTTTTGAAGTGTGATTACCAATTGGCCCCAAAGAGCCTATAGACTATCCCAAAACCAGCAAAAAGTATATGCATGATGTCCATCCTACACCTCAAGCAGTCAGAATATTTCCTAACATGGTTAGAACATGAAGAATTAAAAAAATCACTTGCTTTGATGAATTTACATTGAAAAGTTAGAAGTTCCTAAAACATGCACTAATAACTCCATCACCATCACCCAAGCCATTGATTTTGATCAATAATCAACCTAATGTAGTCCTAATCTTATTTATTAGAGAAAGTCTGTCATGGATTGTTGTAAGACTTTAACCCCTCACCGCCGAAGGGGACGAAAAGTGTCCTCATGTCAAATTCAAAGTCTTGTAACTTTTGCATCGGATGTCCGAATCCAATAAAACTTGTTGAAAAAGTTGCTCTCTCTCTTCTAGTTTGTGTGGTAAATTTTTCAGGTCAATCCAAGATGTACTGAATTTTTGGAAGCTAATCGAAGTTCACAAGTTCAATTCAAGTTCACCAAACTGCATTTGATGGCTGCAACTTCAGGGGCTTGTATCTCCTTCATCCAATATTCGTTTTCAAGAAAATTTGTTGGGTCGTGTTCCCCTTGAAGTCTAGTTACTGTGGTAGAATTTTCATGCCAATACAAGTTGTTTTGAATGTTTGGGAGCAATTCGAAGTTCAAAATCCCAACATTTTTGAATTAGAGTGAACTTCAACGGCTTGATTCTTCTTCATACAATGTTTGTTTCCAATAAATTTTTTGGAAAAGTTGCATATACTTGTCTAGTTTGTGTGTACAAAATTTCATATCCATCTAAGAAGTTATGAGTGACTGAGAAGCATTTTAGTAGGAGGAGGTTCAGTTTTTGATGTGTTTTTTGCAACTTTTCTTGTTGTTTTTTGACATTTCAAAGCCATTTTGCAGATACAATGTGTCAATTAAATGATATTTTTTTCATCAATGTGTTTGTATGCTGATTTTGAATCACTTAATAGTTTAAAGTTTTTTCATTTGAGTTGATTTAGAAACCGAATTTTGCCTCCAAATGTGTTTTTGGGAAAAATTCATCATCTGTTTTCAACACTAAAACATTATAATCTTTCAATCTATGCAGTCAAATGACACCAAATTTGTTGCAAGCCATCTACAACAAGTTCACTACAAGATCATACAATTGAGATCTCTATAACTTATTAAAATCTATATTTATAACATTTCAAAAGGAATGCTGTTTTTGGAGCCATTTGGGCCTACATCGGTGAGGGGTTAATGGATCATTTCCTAAGTGCCTGTTATGGGTGATTTGCGTGTCATAGGCAGGTTTACCTTACTGGCAGTTGCTACACTCCAAGTCTTTTTTTTTTGAAACAACTGGTGCAAAGGCCATTGCATTAAAGAAAAAAAGGAGCACCAACAGAAACATAAAACAACAGCCAAGCCACAAGGCTGGACAATGAAGAGAACACGAGCAAGAGAGATGACAACCAGACGAGAGAGCTAAGTGAACAAGCAAAGAGAGGGGCCCTGCTTGCTCCAAACAACAGTATCACCATGTCTACGACTTAGAATGAGGGAATGGATCCAGATATTGTCAAATTTGGACCAAAAGGAGGCAGCTCGCTGAGGAAACTGACGGGCATTGCGCTGGGTCTTCAGATGGGCTGCGCGACCTGAGTCTAATAGGGAGTTCCACAGGGTTTCCTGAATAAGGCCCAGGGGCCATGAGCTTTGGGAGAAAACTTTGTGGTTTCGGGAAATCCAAATAATCCACAGGGATGAGCCTCTGAGGAGGGACCAGACGGTACGAAAGTTGTTAAAGTGTCGGGGTGTATTGGTCCCAAAAATGCACTGGGTGGAATTGAGTCGATTGTGAGGCCCCAGGATGGGGTCGATACCGCAGAGACACTCCAAGTCTTTTCACCTCCCCGCAAAGGCTTTCACCTCTAAGGCGGGTTGTTTCACCTGCACCGGTGTACAATTCCACATATACTTTGAGTTTCAGTGAGTAATCCACATACCATCATTATTATTTTATTGAATTTCCAAGTCCGGGTTGTATGGGATTGAGCACAGTGAGAGTTGAACTGGACCTCACTAATTTGAGCCACTGAGTAAGATCCTTGCGAATAACCTGGTTTATCTGGACACATTTATCTGCGAGTATCAATATTGGGCCGGGGTGGATTGACCCCCTCACTTGTCCCAAAGTAAAAACCTGAAATTTTTTATTTTTCACACATGATAAAATTTGCAAATTTTGAATTCATATTTGCAATGAGAGGCCCCAAATTAGCTAGGAGAGGTAGAGAAGATAAATGAATGAAGCACTAAGTAGGGGGTCTTTTTTTTACATGCACCCCTGGAATGACTTTGGGGGGACGAGCGAGGGGGTCAATCTACCCCGACCCAATATTGATGCTCATAGTTTCTAATGCCATTTACTATTCGTAATATTGTACTCATAACAATAAACTATGGAATTGATCTATCTTTGTATTCTCTAGACTTACTAATAAGGTCACATTCTCAAAGTTCTTTAAGGTAGGAGGCTCTGAAAGTGAGTGGGCATTTTAGAACCACCTATGTAGACTTGCCTGAAATGGAAGTGAGGTGGTCTTTAAATGGATCTTCACTAGTCATTGAATGGATTGATAAAAAAAATATTATTTATTGCAAGAGACAATCATTCTCTTTGCTTTCCCCATTTCTCTCTAGAAGTTGCAAGTGAATGGTTTATGGAAGACCTAGGGACATAACTAGGGACCTATGACTCATCTTGTTTGAAAATTCATAAGTAATTCCAAAATGCTTCAAAAAATACCAAACGATTTGTGTTACAATTAGAATCTATTTCTCTTTGTCTGAAAAATGAGCTAAAAATAATCCCATCTAAAAAAATACATGAAAAAGGCAAACCAACCCTTACATGGTCCATTCATGAGCCTCCTATTGTAGACCTACTAGCAAGGTTTAATTTCTAAATTCCTACAGTCTAGGGTAATGTCACACATACAATAAGTGTATTTTCTTCCATAGGAGGTTGATTCTCTTTCAGAAAATTTGAAGTTCATCTATCATTGTAGCATTTAGACTTCTTCGTCTTATTAAGATAAGTCTATTGTTGAGATTTTTACCTCCTAGTTCACTCCTAGTTTGGTCTATTAACAAGTCGTAGGTGGGGCATAGCATATCAACCCGGCTTGCAAAATGGATGGCCTGGCATTTTGCTAGCCAAATCACCCCTACATTTTGCAAGATGTTTGGTGATGCTCTTACAACCTTCATTCATCCTCTAAAATTGAAGCTGTCAAAATTCACTCCATTAAATAGGCATGTGGTTGCCAAATAAGAAGAAAATAAGAAGTTGAGTTAAGTTAACCCCTAAAAGTCCACTTTCATCTCTAGAATTGACGATTTGAGAAAAATTATTATAAAGTGCTATTTGGAAGTACATGTGTTTGGAATTGGTATACAAGTAAAAGTTGTAGGCTAAGAGTTGTAGATTCCATCCGCAGAGTTAGATTCACCAATGCTATCACCAATATTTTATTATAAATTTTAAAAGGAAAATTTCAAAATTCCTTCAAAATTCAATTACAAGCAAAACATTACCATTTTTTGAATAAAATTTGTTGGAATGGATTTGAAATGAGGTTTTCTTCACATGGTGATTTTTTTGAAAATTTTCTATTCTTCAAATCTATGACCTCATTTTTGCAAATCTAGTTTTGAACTAAAGTCAATGCAATTTTGGCTTGGCCAACCACTTGACAAATTTGCACTGGAAATTTTAGAAAAATATGTATTGTAGTAATGCCAAATCCAGCACTTAGATAGGGCAACAACTTGATCAAGTATCTCTACAAATTAAAATAATTTTCATCCAAGTAGGTACTAGGAGGATGAAACTTCAATTTCAATTTGTTCATCATCTAAAAAATGGATGTTGGAGCACTTAGTAGGGGTTAAGGTAGAAGAACTAGTAGTCAATCATTTAAGCAATTTTGAAGCAGAGCATGTGGAGTATGAGGTGGTGGAAATTTTTCCCATGTAAGAAGATAGGAAATATGGGGATAGCAAAATTTTCAGAATTTATTCCCAAAATTGAAATTACTATGAATTTTGGGAGCCAACAAGTGCATTTCACAAGTAGCCAATGTTTAGAATCTTCCAATTCCAATCATTCAATTTAGCTCATTACTTAAACATGTGTCATAACCTTACTAGTCCCAACTTTGAAAAGGGGAAAAAAACCCCATTCTAATCTTGAATTTTAGCCTAATGTTGAAAATAGCGCACCCTACAGGTTGGACAACGGTGCTAGTATGCGAGCCTAGGAATGCGAGCTTATGAGCATTGAGTCTACATTATAGGTACCTATAATATAGATACCACACACTATAGAAGGTGTATGTATTATAAACACCTATAATATAGGTAGTTGTAATATATATACCCTATAATCATAGCTGATTTCTATGATATCTACACCTATAACATAGGTGTGTAGTATTGTAGGCTCATGGGCTTACACTTCTACACTCACATCATAGCAACCCTCTCCAATTGTACCCCTCTTAGCCCCATACCTCTTTGATTGTCCATCTCTATACGTATGTGAGGTCATTTAGCCAATCATGGCTTCCTAATGCTCCCCTAGGTTGTCTTTTCATTTGCCCTTCCATTTTGTTTCTTGCCCTACCATAGCAAAGTCCCCATTTTGTTGGGCATTTAGTATAGTGTCAAGGTTCCATTTTTTGCCTTTCTTTTTTAAGGGCTCTCATTTCTTTTTAACTAGCTTCGCTTCATATGGAGTCTAATTGCAATGAGAACTTGGGCATTCCAAGCTTCAAACTCATGCTGCATTGATGGCTACTACCATATTCATACTTTATTGTGCTAAGTTACTATGAAGTAAGGTATTTGTATTTGTGCAACACATTAGAGCATCCGCACGCCAACTCGCTAAATAGGCTCAACACGTTGTTGGGCGTGTCAGGGTTGATTTTCTTCCCCATGGCAGGTGCACCAAGTAAAAGAAAACCTAGCCACGATGAATTCTGAAGAGGCCACTATGGAATAGCGTGGCTTTAGTGTGCTACACCAAGAGTTTTGCATTTTAATTTCAGTCCAGTTTTCAAGGTACCAACCTCCAATTGGCTACTGAATGGACCCAATGTCATTGAATGTTGTAGTGAGTTTCCTTCACTAACGTCATACTAACTCAAAAGAATTGCATTTAGCATTGCAATAACATTTCCTTTACTTGAGTCAAGTGAATTTTGATGAGATTAGATTCTAGTGGTTTTGGTTTTTAGATTAGAATGGAAGCTCTTTATATACACATGGGGGGGTAGGAGATAGGCCAACTCATGTGGGATATGTAAATTAGAGTTAGTAGGAGCCTAAACCACTCATGGTTGAAGCTCTTACTAACTCTACTTTACATATTCTACATGGGTTGGCCTATCTCCTAACACCCCATGTGTTTATAAAGAGCTTCTTTCCCTAAAAAGAAAACTCAAATGAAGTCGAAGATGCCTATAGAACATAGTGAGGTGGATGACATTACTACTCTCAACAAATTGTCGATTTAACTTTTTTATAGTTAGATTTTTAAGAAAAGAAACTACCCTTCAATTAAATGGTTCGTGTGGCACCCCTACTTGGCGTGTTTGCCGTGGAACATAGGAAGAGAAGCGAAGCCAAATTCTTCAAACCTGCACCCCATAATAGCACTTGGCGCCCCTATTTGGTGCATCTGTAGAGTGGATGCTCTTAGCTAGCATTTTGAAGGTGACTTTACATTAGGGCCTATCTCCAATTCCAAGTTGACCCAGCTTACAAATATAAGGCTACTTCAAATTTGGCCCAAGTGGTCCAAATACTTGGTCACCTAAATTTTAGCAATTGGATTCAAATTTTGGGCACAAAAATACCATCATACAATTGACTATGTAATATAAAAGAAAATTGGGTTGGCTTTTGATATATAGAGTAAAATTTTGGATTTGATTGATGACCTAATTTAAGAATCTAGGCACTCCTATTGATTGATTTTGGTGGTTTTGAAATTGGAATAACAATTGGGACCAATTGTGAGGTAGGAGGTTCACAAAAAACACCATTTAAGAGTTGAAAATTAATTTAGAGAGGTTGAACATCTTCAAATATTCTTTAGTTAATTGTTCTTAAAAGGTAAATGGAATTGGCATCTAACCCAAGTCATTTCATATTTTTTGGAGCTTTGTGGAATTAGTTATGAATTTTGAAGTTGAAATGCACATCACTAAAAGCATCCACCTTTTGAAATGTACACTAATTAGTCTATTGTTGAAGCAATGAAAAAGAAAAAAATGTATAAATCATGTCCATTTTAGGAGGTGGATGCTATTAGAGGACTCTATAAACTATAGTTTTCTTAACCCTAGAAGGACTAGCCTATAACCATTGATTTCAAGCTTCATTGTGTATCACTCTATTTACTGCCATTTTGTAATTAGATATGAATGAAAATTTTTATATTCATTTTTCATGGTATACATCAAAGTTGTTGTATTGCTCTAAAATTAGAAATTCAACAAATTATAGTTACATGCCCAAAGTTCATATTGTTATAAAATATTGAATATATTGCAAATTTTTCAAAATTTCCAATTGGAGTGGAATTGACACTTGATAAGCTTAATTTCATTAGTTGAACCCAAATTCAAAGAATACCCTTTTCATATTGCAAAAGTTCACATGAGCAATTAGCAAGAAATGGCCAAAATACACTACAAAGGTAATCCGTGGAATAAACGTCTTCTTCTATAGAAAAGTCAATAATATCGTAATGAGAGAATTTTCTATTCTATTCACTTCAAATATACTCAAGCAATTTCTAAAATATATTGGATGAAAAAATATTTTTTTCCATCCTAAAGTCTAATATGAAGTCATCCTTCGGACACTATCTTAGTGTCCACAACACTCTTACATTAGGGATTGACATATCTTCTTCTCCCCATTCTCAATCTATAGATAATGCAGATATGACACTTTCTTCTTGAATCTCTAAGGGCCACTAGTTTGAAGATTGAGAAGTTTATTTTTTCTCTTCTGGAATTGCAAAATGGGCATGAAGAAGTTCTCACCCACGAAGTTTTCAGTGCATTAGTCTCTCCCTTTCACTCTGCTTGCCTAAAGGTGTGTTCCCACTTGGCCTTACGTTGGTGATGTTTGATTGGTAAAAGAGTTTTAAATGGCTGCGCATTTCCATATGGGTGCTTTAGTAGCCATCAAACCTACTTGGCAAGTGATGTGGCATGCACTTAAGAGCACAAGTACGGCTATTTAACACCTGCACTTTTTTGGCCCACCACTACCAAACAAGTGGGTAACAACAACTTGGATATCTTCTCAAAATGAAGATTTCAGATTTTTTAGGCCGCTCTTATCAAAGGGAGGTCTTGACGGCCCATTATGGAAGAGTGGTCTCAAATTTGGCCCGCAGTTACCGAAATTTGGGGCACAGTTAGTGAAATTTCATGAGACCATGCCAATAGCTTCAATATAAAGCAAAGCCAACTTTTCCTTCTAATTACTTCATATATTTGGAATCAGCTAAAGGTATGTTCTCTTCTTGGTACTTCAATTGTGCAATTTATTGTATGAATTTTTTCCTTCAATTGTCCTTCCATTTTTTAGTAACAAATTTTTTGTGTGTGATATGCTTGATGTGGAGTCCTAGTGTTTTCTTTTAAAATTTTGTAATTGCAAATTTAGTTTTAGTACTCCTTTTACACTAGAATGTGTACTTGGATGTCTGCCTTTTTCGTCATTAGAACTTTGTCCTTGGAATTATGGTACCACTCTTTGCTTTCAACTAAGAAGCTATAATTATTGTGGGCATGCGGCCACTTTTTACTTCCAAGTGATGAGTGCTTCTAGCAATTTCCATTAGAGACAGTAATGTTCACTTGTTTTGTCTCACAAGTGCATTGCATGAGCTTCCACTCTTTATCCCATCCTATTTTCTAGCTGAAGTTTAGCTTTTGTACTTATCAGAAATCTAAACACAAACAATGGAGAACTGCTTGATTTGTTAGCAATAAGGAGCCCCCCTGCAACCTACAACAATGCTCGTGGATGGTGAGTATTACTTCTACACCTCTCCTTGTACTAAATTTTGAATGTGGGGTGAAGTAGGAAGGAACTCGACCTGCACAAAGACAAACAACACTCTGATGCCTAAATGAGAAGTTGTATATTGAGAATGTCACATTTTCTTTTTTCATTTAGTATGTTAGAGCATGAATTCATTTTAGGATCATATATTTATATGAAATAATTTTGTGTGTATCATCTTGCAAAGGTGCACGTTTTTCCATTTCTAGTTTTCAAGACATCATTGCCCTACAAATGTGTTACATTAAGTTCCTCCCACAATCCTGCACATTTGTGACCAATGGACCTGCAAAACAACAGAAACTACTCTAATGCTTCAATGAAAAAGTGCAATACTACTAGTAACAAATAGTGCAATCAAAATTCATTTCCTCATTCATTGTTTTAGTTTCCTCATTCATTTATCTCTATTCATTTATTCTATTATAGTTCATCCCATCCTCCCTCTAAGAAATTTTCATTGAAGTAACTTCCCTTCCTAGACGACAGTGTGCAAGCTGCATTGATTCCTTTTATTCTCACTCATTATCCTATTCAAACTATTTGTAGTGGCAAGACGAATTCCATTACCTCCCTTCACACACAATCACAACAATGTGCATGCCAGAAGGACAAGCTCAACAACACAAGATGTATTAAGTGGAACTCAAGGAGGACCTCTACCCAAACGCACTCATAAAGATAGAGGCCCCAACTGGTTGCCCCAAGAGATTTTTGTTCTCATTTGAGCAAAACGTGAGATGTACCTACAAGAATTGGACACAATTGATGGATGGGATTTGATGACTCCAGATACAAGCAAGTGGATACGCATCTCTTAGGTAGTGATGTGGGTAGGATTTTCACCATGTGTGCAAGATGGACCATCATGCAAAATGAAATGGAACCAACTTTTGCCAGACTACAAAAGGATTGCAAACTACCTAAGTTGCACGGGTCAGAATGTACCAGATTATTAGGATCTTACATTTGCAAAGCACAAAGCTGAGGGACTTCCTCGTCAATTTGCCCAAGAGTTTTTCGACGCCATCCATGAATGATACGGAAATCATCCGCAAATCCATTCACCCCACATTTGGGATTTATTGTCCCCATCTTATATAAATTATTGTCCACCCCAAAACCAACAGCAAGAAGATGTGGAGGAAGGTGATAGTGACCTAGAGACGGAGGACCCTATGGAGATATCATAGTGTGAAGGCGTTCAAACAACGGGAGACACTTCAACACCTTTGTCGCCTCGTCGAACCACCTCTTTTGCATCTCGTGGGACCCCCCGACAACCTAACGAAATACGAAGTCTAGCTTCCAGAGCTTTTACCGGGCTACCCCTAGGCATCACCCCACAAGTCATTAGTTCCTCTAAGAACACACAATACACTTTGCACAGACGTCTAGGCAACACAATAGTAAGATGGAAAAATGTATTAGGTCACATAGTAATAGCGGAGGCAACAAAAGCGACAGGAGCTGTCATGGCATCCCAAATGCAGGAGATTACAGATGCGTCACTACAATTGGAGCAATCCAAGATTGAGGTGCAACTCAAATTGTTCACGGAACAAATGGAGTATCAAAGAGAGAAAGATTGGCACTTATATGAGAGTACTATAATTGCCAATGACAATGCAAGATTGGCCATCATGAAGCAAGGTGAAATGGTCACTTGCCTATCCCAACTTTCTGTTGTGTTAGGGAGAGGATTGACAATGTCAAATAAAGAAGTGTTACAGAAACAAGATCAAGCTGCCGCAACCAACTTCGCCACAACTACAATGGCCTTGAAGAAGGTAAACGTACCTGAACACTCTAATGCTACCCCATTTGCTAGCACTAGCGTAGAAGACAAGGGCAATGGAACTACAACACATATTGAAATGAAAGACTAGGCTACCCATAGCCGAAAGTGAGGACCTATGTCATTACCAATACTTATAGTAGCTAAGTACATAGGACTACTAAACTATTATAGCAAGCTTTAGATACTGCTCTTCCTCTGTTGATTCATATTGCTCTCTATAGTGCCAAAGGAACATGTGAGAGGATGCATGGCACTCTTTCTTTGCAATGAATAAAGTTTTTTTTGCTTGTATTTGCCCACAATATTACCAAAGCATTCTTGAGCAATAAGCAACCACATATCAAATGAAAGAGTGACACTTCCATATCGTTGGTTTTATGGTTGTTGTTGTCATCGAGTGTTGAGATAGACCCCTAGCTGCGTTCGCTTCTCAGTCCCTAACACAGTTGCCATGTCCTCCGTTATGACTGCAACATTGTCTATGATAGGTGCATCATCATCCAAGATTTCTCCATGCAGGTCTTCCATGTGGAGGACTTCCAAGAGTTCCTCGACTTCTTCATGGGATTGTAGCAGTAAAAGGTTGTGCAAAATTGCACAACACAAAATTACATTAGGAAGGAAAGTGACTCGCAAATCTGATTTGATGAGCAACTCCCTAAAAGTTTGCTTCAGAATGCCAAAAGCATTCTCAACTATACATTGTCCTCTCTTCAATCTCTTGTTGAATAGGGTCTCAGATATTGAAAATTGACCCTGTCCTCTATGAGGAATCATTAGCCACGACAATAATGGATATCTCAAGTCACCAACGATGTAAGGTGTGTAGCCATCTACAAATTGTGCATCGTCCATCAAGTTTCCATGAGTGGTTAGAGAATGGAGTGATGACCTTCACAACATGCGACTATCATTAGTTGAACCTAGCATTCCAACAAACAAGTTGAGGAAACGCTTCTTGCTATCGACAACGGCTTGGCAGTTCATACTGTATCCACTTGTCTTGAAGTAAAAATAATTTGTTGCCTCGAAATCAAGCTTCAATATGGAAACATGCATGCTGTCTATTGCACCAACAACAAAAGGTAATCCACAAAGGTTAGAAAACTTCTCTTGTGTTTCACGCATCTTTTCTCCAATTGGCCAACAAATTTCATGACGCAATGTCTCGTTGATTGCATTTACAACCTCGCATAGAACTTTGGACATTGTACTACGTCCAATGGCAAACATCTCACTACAAATTGTGAAGTTAGCACCGTGAGTTAGCTTGAATAATGTACAAGCAACGTGTACAAGTACAGGGATGGCTAGCCTGTACTTGGTGTTCTTTTTTTGGATATGGGGTGGCAGTACTTCTGCCAATGCTAAAATAGAAGGTTTCATCATCCTGAACATGGACATCCAACGACTATTATTATACTATTCTAACAAGAATCTAGAAAACCAGGTCGTTGACCATGGTTTCACCAGAAGCTCGTTTCTTCGTCAAAAACATTGAATGAAGTACACAATCTATAGTGGTGTAGTGTATTTGTCTTCTGGGAGTATGTGTTAGTCATGAGAGGCTGCAAACTGTGAACCAAAGTCAACAATGAATCCTCCAACTCCTCCTCCAACTCAGATGGCGGTGACAAACTCAACACCTCATTTGCATTTAGAAGCAACGATAGAAGCCAAGCAATGAATGCCACCACATTGTGGGGGCTAGAAAAATCTTCCATATTACGAGCTGTGAAGTGCCAAAATCACGCCTACAAAAAAAGATGACAATGACAAAAACAACAGGTGAAGACAGAAAACAAAGGATTTGGGTTTCAAAAGACTATATTCAGAATATGGAAAATCATAAGTGTGTATTGAGAATTCTTACCTAATTGCTTTGAAAGTGCTAACTCTAATTTTCGTACACTATTTCATGAGGATGCATGACTCAAAGTGATCAGAACAAAAAACCTGTGAGATTCATGACTACAAATTGGAAAAAAATTCACGAATTCAATAAAATTTACCCTCGCAATTGATGACAGAGAATGTTTGTTACAGCAAATGAAGGCCACAGATAATGATGGCATGAAGCAATTGCAAGTCCCGCATCCAAATTCTACAAAAACGTGCCAACAATGGCATCCATGCTACCTTAGAACGTAAAAAGAAATAGAGGCACCGCAATAATGATCACAATGACAAGAATAGAGGGCAACACACGCGACGATGACAAGCGCCACAACGAGTGGCAGATGGAGTGCAACAAGAGCAAACAACACGTTGAGTCGAGGCTACGAAACAGAAGAATTACAACAACATTTACGAAACTAAAGTGAGAGGGATGATATTCCATTTTGCACTGTAGCAAATGACCTCGAATTGCTCCCCTCTCTTGAACTGCTAGGGCTCCACCACTAATGTGATTGAAGTGACAAAGCAGGTGGGAACTACTTGAGGAAAAAGTAGGCAAGCATGGGTGGCCCTTTTGATAAGACCACCTCATTGTGAACATAGGGTTTGTATTAATTTACTATAGAATACGGAAATCCTGAACCTCAACAGGCTCAATGTGAAAAATTTTGGAAGTTATTTCTTCATAGTGCTTATGAAAAAGTAGCAGTTCCTATCAATGACCAAGTGGGAACATCCCTTAAACCTTGAAGTTTTCAGTGTACTAAATTAGTGTCTCGCTTTCAGCAAAGGAGTGTCACACCTCCTTCAAAGAGAAGGGCTCCTATTGGCTCCTCCTTCCACCCCTTACCTTGTCATTCTTCATACAAACTTCATTCTCGGAGGTGTTACAACTTACCCCTATTGGCCCTCATGAGAGTCTCCTTCTCTCTGAGAGCTTCGCCTTCCCTCGCTCGCCTCCCTCCGCCCTGCCCTTTTTCTTGTCCCCTAAGGTGCCAGCAAGCAGGCGTCACGAGCTTCTTCATAGGATTAGGATGTTCGAAATTGGTTCTCCGTTCGCCTCCTCGCCTGTCTCGAGCATGTTTCGCGTTCCTGCCTTCCTTGTCATGGCCCCCTTCACCGCAGGTAAGCTAAGCTAGCTTCCATATCGATCGAACTTCCTGGAATTACTGACTTACTTACTTATTGTTGGGGGAAGCTGAGGAGGATAGTGGAGCTCGCTCGCTCGCTCGGTAGCCCTCCCTCCCTTGTTCCGGCCTCGTCCCCTCGAATCTCCTCTTGAACTGCTTCGATTCAATGGCTTTCCGCCAGCTTCGCGGACTCCATCCTGTCGGTTCTAACATCTTCTCTTGCAGGGGCGACCTCTCCCTATCGCGCTTTCCAATGGGCCTCGCCCTTCTCCTTCCCAGGTTTGCCCTCCCTCGCAGTGCTGCTACCTTATCCCGCGTGCCTCCTTCGTGCGATCCCTGGCGATGGTGAAGGTGATGCACGGCTTCGATGGGGCGCTCCCGAAGTCTTCTCCACCGTCGCACTTTCCGATGCCTTTCCCTCGGCCGCCCCCACCCCCGCCCCGCCCATCAACGGGAGGCGGATGAAGAAGAAAGTCGCCATGTGGTTGGGATACGTCGGCACTCGTTATAAAGGTAGGGCTGGGACATTCGAGTTCATGTGTTTTCCCCGTCACGAGAACGGCTGCTAGCTAATTCACTGATGCCTTGAGCCCCTCCTTCTGAGTGACCTTAGCGTTCCAATGAATCGTTCCTTGCAATGTTTGTGCTCTATGTTTGCAAGAATTAGAATGTAGTTAGCATTGATAGGGTTCTGATTGATTGTCTTTGCTAAGTTTATTCGTCTCGATAGCTCATTTGTGAAGGGTGTGAGCTAGACGCCCATTTGACTAAACGGAACGTTCTGGTGGAAGTTTTCCGGAATAAGCCTTCTTGGCAAGACTCTTAAATCAGGAAAAGCAAATGGTAAACGTGCTTCTATTCACGACGATGCAATCGTCATTTGTACATAGACTTTCTTATTGGATTTGATATTTTCAAATGATGACAGGCCTACAGATCCAGCGGGGTCCAGGGAATGCTCAGAGTAAGTGGTACGCTCTCATAACCCCCTTCTCTTTCAAGTTTGGTAGACGGATGGAAAAAGATTTGCAGGGGTATGAGAGTCGCTCGTATTTTTGTTAGATTTTCTCTGGAGAATGCGGGGACATATACGTTTTGATGGGTTCATGCAGCCATTGAGGAGGAGCTGGAACGTGCCATTTTCAAGTCTGGAGGCATTATCGAGAGTAATTTCGGCAATCTAGCAAAAATTTCGTGGTCACGAAGTAGTCGCACAGACAAGGGGGTAGGTCTTAGGCATAGCAGTGCACTGCTTTTCCATTTCTTTTGTTGATTACCGTAGTAGGATAGGGTTCTCTCTGATATGCGAGGGGTTTGTGTGTTATGCTACATCTTTGTGGTATGAACGTGTGATATCTATGAGAAACAAACGTGTGACTCCGACATTACTGTTTTTGAAGTGGTCGATGTGGCGTGTGATCCAGGTGCATTCGTTATGTACAGTAATTTCTATGAAGATGGAAGTTCCAGAGGCAACTTGGGTTAATGACTTGGACGGTTTCGCGCTTGCCGACAGCATCAATTCGCATCTATCTCCATTCATACGAGTTTTTGGCATCGTCCCAGTGACAAGGTACTGCGAACATTTTCGTACTCTACTTCTAAAACCCTGCTGCAATTTAATAACCCATTCTTGCTGCGACTTCTTCTCTACTACGAAATTTTCTGAGATCTTCCTATTTTCCTGAGGCTGAAGAATTCTAGAGACCACAGATATATTGCATGGTACCTGGGTGTTGAATTTGTGAAGGACGTCAAGTTAAGAGATATAATCCTTCATTATGCAGGTCATTTCGAGCACGACATGACTGCTGCACTCGCACTTATGACTACCTTCTTCCTGCTGCCATTCTCGGCATACATTCAGACACCCATTCTTCAGAAGTTGAGCATCTTGTGACGAAATTTCGCTCTCTTCTTAACCTTTTCGAGGTTTTTACTCTGGTCCTTCCGCATTGAAGGTCAAGCTGCAATTTGATTTTGAATGTTATGTTCTTGAGTTACTGTTTAGTGCCATTGAAAACAAGTGTAGCTAAGGCTGGACTGTGCATTATTGCAGGGCAAGCATGCTTACCATAACTACACGATTCGAAGACTCTACAGGCCATTCCCGCAAAAACCTTACATATCTCGTCCATATGATCGCTCCGGCGATGATTCAACTAATGAGAGATATGGCAACTCCTCCACCGTCATCAGTGGTAGCGAGTTAGAATTCTTGGATGAAGAAGACATAACGGAGGAGCTGTCTGATATACTAGCAGGCGAGTTGGCTGATGAAATGGTGAATACCTTTGCAGCTGACATTCGATGTGTTAAAAAGGTCTCGACGTCGCCGACTATTTCCTTACCTGGAGAAAATGCCTCTGACCGGAGAGCATGGTGGCTTCCTACTCCAGATGGATTAGACAAAGTTTGGTCATCACATTTTAGAAAAGTTCTCTCTTGCACTTGCGGCATGCCCGAGATATTCGGGGAAACTCAATTTATACGAATCTCCGTCACCGGCAGCTCTTTCATGGTTCATCAGGTTCAAGGTCCTGCCCTAATGGCTATCAGTTGCTTAGAAAGAGTATTTTCACATATAAATGCATTGTCAATTTACTATTTGAGTCCCTAGAAAGACCATATTTGGTGTTCTTTTGATAGCTTTTACGACTTAAAATTGGATAGAGTAAGGGTGCTGACTGATGTTCCGGAAGACTCGATACTCTTCCCTTTACAGATTATATGTCAATCCAAAGTCTGCTTAGAAATGTTGCTGCGACTCTCATTTGCTCTAAACTGCTCCTCATCGATTTCCTTCTACAATCGATGGGCTTCATCCACGTAATGTTTCTCACTGCGTTGAATCTGTTGATGCAAGGATTCCTGAGATTCGAATTTGGAATTGTCTTTGTTGCAGATCCGCAAAATGATTGGAACTGCGATTGCAGTCCTGCATGAGCTTCTACCCAGTGACGTTATTCCTATTTCTCTAGCGCGACACTCAAGGATAGTTTTACCGTTGGCTCCCCCGGATGGTCTTATCTTAGCCAGCAATGATTTCATGCCATTTCGACTTCCTCCCATCTATCAGAAGAAAAGCGACATTGAGGCAAAGATACGGCCAGTGCTGCGCCCTCAACAAAAACATCCGAAGTTGGAAATGAGCAATAAGATCCTTGACCGTGTTGAGGAATTTTGTGGAAACGTTCTGATGCCAGATATACTGCCCCTAATTAGCGCACAGACACCTAACTGGCGCGCCTGGATGATGAACTTGGAGCGAAACGTGAAGATTCCCGAGGCTGAAATGGTGGGGGTCAGGGCAGCTTGGACGGAATGGCGTGAACAGAGCGTGAGACTACGCCAAATGAGGACCCAGGTTCACAGGGATGTTGCTGACTTGTCTCAAAGTGATCGGGCATTGGAAGCGAATTAGTCCAGATTGAGACCAAGTGATTTTACTTCTTCCCATTCATTGCGAACATCCCTTCAGTGTATTTACAACGGACGCCTAAGAGCATTTAGAGATGGACTTTCTCGGGGCCCTTCTGCGAGAGCGTTGGTCATCAAGTCTACCGCCAACTTTCACTGATGTTCATCTTGTTAAGTTGAGTTCTGTATCATTTCTTACTGCAATAGAGTCGTGTGAGAACGCTTCGATGTGCGTGCTACGTTCTTATGTGGGCGCCAGGTCAAAATGTGTCATTACCTGTTCTTGAATTATAAATTTTTTTCCACAGGTTCTATGATAAATACAGAAGCACTTCTTGAAGAACCGAACCACATATATGACTTACATGTGCTATCGCGAGCAAAATAGAGTTGAGATGTCCAGACTTTCAGACAGTCACAAGCTAGCCTTATGGGAGAACACAAATATTGCAGATTTTGGTGAAGAGACAGTCTCATTTGTAACCTGCACGAAAGAGTTAGACAGGTTCGTAGTTCTTCAGCCCAGCTTGACAGAATAGAAAGCGTGAACTCAAGCCGTGCGACGGCCTCAAAGGCCAAGCTCAGTCGGTCTTGATTTCGTCTGCATTAAGTGGCATCGATATGTCAGGCTTGCAACACCAACCAGAGCCAGCAGTTACAGAGCAAACAATCTAGTCAGACCCTAGGGGTCGTACGCTGTCTTCACTTCTCCAAGATCAGTTATATATTGTCAGCCTAATGAGACATTGAAGACAGTGGATGTGGCATTGAGCATAACAATGAGTCTGTAAGTGAAGCCATGGCCCTGGGTCTACTTTGTCCTGTGAGTGGTTTATAAATAGGCATGGAAGGCAGGACGACTTTGAACACAGAAAGTGCTGCTGCTGCTACCAGTGCTAGGAAGACTGACTACATCTGTAGTAAGTAGGCGGGGAGGGAAAGGAGAAGGCTATAGCCAAAAATGAGCGGCTGGCCAAAAATGAATGTAGATCAGATCAGATGCGAGGGTGCAGCAAGGAACAAGGAAATTAATGAAGAAGCTGTATGTATGGTGGATGAATTCATTAAGGAAGCACACGCGTGCAAGCAAGCGAGCACAGAGCTGCGAACGAACCTTGAAACATTTGCATCACGCTCTTCGAGCTGGAGTCCTCGCCCTTGATCGTTTGCAGCACCGTGCGCGGCTCATCGTCCTCGCCCTGCACCAATTGTTTGAAGCTCTTGGCTGCGGCCGGGACGGAGCTGGTATCGATGATGTAGCCACGCACGAGGCGATGGTGCTGCACCAGCGCGTACGCCATGATGGAGGCCCACGTAACGTGCAGACCCAGCAGGCACTGGGCGTGTGGAATGCTCATGCCCAGGTGCGATGTGGCGTACATCACCAGCAGCGCCATCAGCGTGTGGAACTTGGCAAACAGGCGTCCGCACCCATGAGCGTACGACGCCAGTTGCGCATCCACGCCGCCCTGCGGCTGGAACGGCAAATGCCGGAAGCCCCAAAACACTTGCGTCAAACACAGCAGGCAGATGCCAGTGACGCGGATGAAGAATTGCGCGTACGCGTCAGACGCCACGGCCACCAGGCGCGGCGGGTCGCAAATGAAGGCGCATGCCTCCACAGCTTGCACCAGCACGGCGCTGATGTAACACCAATAGGTGATGGTGCCAATGGACACCATTTGAATTTTCTTGCTAATACTGTCTAGTCCCTCTCCCTCTCTCGATCGGTAGGGCCGGGGGCTTAATTCAATCCTTCTTCCCTTCGGATGGGAGCCGCAGCCGCAGCCGCAGCCGACCCTGTACCACAGAAAAGCATTCTTGAGATAAACTCTCGGATGACACAATCTCCATCTCACTGATCGAAGCGGATGTTGCCCAGGAAGCAAGACAGTACGTCTGTGTGAATTATCATTGGTGCTTTCTCCGATTGATTAGTCGTGGATGCGAGCAGTATATATTGCTGTTCCTAACTTTAAACGAAGACCTCCCTCTCTCGCCTCTCTCCCTCCCTCTCTCTCCGTCTTTGATTTCCAGCCTCCTTCCTCCACGAAGGGAGGTCTAGAAGGTCGGAATTAACCCCTGAGCGCCTCACCGTCTCAAATCTGGCCCTCCCAAAAATGAAAGGTTGCCATATTTGACTATTATAATCTTTTCAATGATATTGTAAAATCATTTGTCCTTTCTCCCATAACTCTGGGCTTGTCTCCACTACTAATTTGTATAGTCAATTTTCATGGATCTCCTTTTTGTTGACAATTTGAATATAATGAATTCAAAATGGTTTGGATTTCTGTAAACACACTCTAGGCGCATAGGGGTTAAAGGATTATTATATATATTTATATAACTACTTCAACTCTCAAAACAAGGTTGGAAGAGATAAGGAGAAGGGGAAGAATTGATGTGTACTCTTTGGGTGCTCCACACTGGCCTCTTTCTAGCTACTCCTATTTTTAATGGTTATGAACATTTGACGAACCAAAAAATTGGCATTACGAGAGCAAAGAGAATATTATCAATGAATAAATGTATTGTATGTAGGAGTCAGGTTCAGCACATTGGTGCAGAACAATCAATTAAAGTTCCCAAAGTAAATTCGACATTTTATTATTTAATTTCTAAAAATTCAACATCCCATTGAAAGGAATTCAACACTTCTTACATCTAGATTCAAAAGTCATTTCATTTGATATGAGAGAATGAAGAAGACAAGTTGCTTATACATGTGGGGTGGTAGGAGGTGAAACAACCCATGTGGGATATATAAATTAGGATCAATAGGAACTCAACCATTCATAGTTAAGCTCTCATCTTTGAATTATCCCATATCCTTTGAGGATTCATGATGGATAATGAGTTTCGTTATAAAATCAACCTCTCTACCTAAAATTCTAATTTTGTGATGTTGAGATATCCCCTTCAATGACCGAACAATAATTTTCTTAATGGTAGACGGTAATGGGCCTTCACATTGGTCTTCTTGGCTAATAATAGACATTTTCTTTGCTTAGAACAACTTGGTCATACAATTCTTTTTGTACACGACAATTTCTCTCTTTCGTCTTATTTTTTTTATGGCTTTCTGAAAAACAATTATTTTCACCCTGCCCCAAAAGTACGATATTGGTCAAGCGTGACAAAGTCACATTCCTTAAAATCTGAATGAAATATCCAAATGTTGATATGTGATTGCCCCATGGGTGCGTTGATCAACAGATACAATCAATCAATTAGGGCATGTGCAACCTTCTTCCACTCTGGGCCTATATTTTTCTTTGGTTTTCGTACCAATGGTTATGCGGCCCTTCTTTCAATAAGGTTCTAAGTTTCATGGTTCCTTCATTTTGGGGGGTTTGCATTCAAGGGGCCAATTTTGAGAATACAAATTTTTAAATGTAATTTTTGTATGCAATTTTTGTATGTGATGGCTTTACATGACAGAGGAAACAAGGTTTTGGAAATATTGTGGCAATGGTGTGTAGAGCCATGATTAGAGTTTGGCATTTTTTAATACATTTATCTTTTTTTTTCTATAAGCTTGAAGCTACCCATTTTTATGAGGCAATTGGGCATTTAAATGCCAAAAAAAACATTGCTCTGGACATCTCCTTCCAACTGGATACACCGAACGGTTGCCATGTGATTCACTGTGTTTGCTCAAATTTATAAAATAATGATATGATTGCTGCCAAACATGCACTCAAGAATAATGGTCCACATAATAATAATATGTCACTTGTGGCCTTCTAACTTAGGGCCTCTTCACACTATGTTCGTCCAAGTTGAGAGGATGTGGGATTGAGTGGCCAAACTTTGGTGAGAGTGTAAGGAAATGAATAATAAATTGGCAATAAAATATAGAAATTGGAGCCTTTAGCAAGCTATAGTGTGAAGCCTTCAAAGGCCAAGACCAAGCTTAAAGTCCAAACCTATACCATTTATTCGACTTCTATCCTTTTCTCTCCACATTCATCCATCCAATTTCTGAAACTTTCCATGAAACTTCATCCTATGTGTCTATTTTTTCAAGCAAAAGATAAAAAAACATGAGAAAGGAGTCAAAAACAACTCTAAAGAAACAATCACAAGACAAGCTCTCATCATCAAACAAGGAGTATGAAGGGTATAAATGGAATAAGGTGTCATTGGTCATTAAGGGGAAGTAAGTTTATTGAATGCAAAGACTCCCCATTGTAATGGTGTAGACTAAATTTCAAACACAATTAGCAATTAACAATTAACAATTACAATTAACAAATAAGAATCCTTGGAGTCTAATTTAGAGGTTGAGATCTTGTCAATTTTTGATATTCTTAAGAAAAAATTTGACGGACTCTTGCCTTGAATTTGGGTCTCCATTTCTACTTTTCTAGCTAATTCAAAATTTGATTGAGAGTTTGTCACCACGTAGGCATTTGGCTACCATTTAGGCAATTTGGATGGCAATAGACTTTGGACTATGTTTCCTTGTGTGAAGGCTCAAGAGGCCAAAATCTTGGGTTTTTGAAATGTCATTGGCTAAAACCAATGGACTCTCAACCTTGTATTGTAGTGTTGTAGTTGGGATGTATGTGTATAACACACATACACACACACACACAATATATATATATATATATATATATATATATATATATATATATTTTAGTCTTATAAATTCAATCTCTACAACTTGTACTTGATCAATTCAATCCATTGGGTGCTCCTTCATAACTTTCCTTTCCTTTGGATTGTTCAAACATTTTGCTCCATTGGCTCCACCCTTGCATATATGTGATTTTGCCATACGCAAGTTTCCATCTGGATGTATCAAATCAACAGAATGAACATGCATGATCATTCATCCCTTTTTATTTGTCAATTGCAAATAGCCGAATCATGGTCATGACAATTATGTTTGAGTGTCTGTCCATCTATTCTTCTTTCCATTTATAGGGAGAGATGCTTGCTCTTGTGAGAGATGCGAGTGGTTGTGGAGATTGAAGACACCTTATAGGGGAAGGTGATGCACTCTCTCTCACTCTCTCTCTCTCAATAGGATGTTAGGCTTAATTAGCATGCCAGATAAGGAATTTGGTAGCAATTGGGTGAATGTGATCATTTAATAATGAACTTAATTTAATGATTATTTTCACAATCTGTCTGGTTTTTGATCAAATGATGAATTGAAGAAGGACCACTCAAGAATGATGACGGATCGAAGAGAGAAATGAATTGGAAGTGAGGATGCAAGGGTGGGCAAGCCAATAGAGGCATGTACAAAGATCAAGGGGGATGTAACACTCTTGGGTTAAGTGAAGTGGCGACCCACTTGTAACTCTATCTTTTCACCACTCTTAAGTAAATTCATTGGGGAAGAAGAGTCCGTCCAACTTGAACAAGGAGTGACTGTACCTTTTTTAGTCTTTCATCCTCCCAAAGTACTTCTATATCATTAGGTCACAGTATGTGCCATCCAATTCATCAAACATGGCTTCAGATTTGTTCGACAGTGGTGGACAAAGCAAGAACGCTCCTCCACCAGAGAAGTTTGGAGCCATCCCCAATGCAAGCCCCAAAATGGGCTATATTGGTTGGTTGAAGAAGTAGACAAGCCTTAGGTCTAAACATTTCTCTAGACAAGGATGCTATTTCAACCTATGACCTTTAAATTTTTTTATCCAATCACTTGTTTGAACCACTTAGGCTAGAGATAAACATTTGCGGCTAACTTTGCATAATGTTCCAGTGTCACCACTAGTATATATGGCCCCTTAAACACTCATGAGTATCCAATGGAAGAATATAGTCATTTAGGTTCAAAGCCTCAAACCAAGAGTCCAAGACAAATCAGTTTACGTGAAGAAAGAAGGGACTCCAAAGATATTTATGTAGGACACCTCGTCTCTTGGGGAAACAAACAGGAAGTCAAGAACGGTATGACTATAGGTCTCTGTCTAAGAACTCCAATTAGACCCCACTTCAACCAAATTTTAATTGCGTAGTGCAATGTGAATGCCATTGTAGATAGGATTTGGAAACTCGGTTTGGAAACCAAAGTCTATGCAAGAGTCAATGCTATAGTATTGCTTTCTCAATCAATATTTTTGTCAACATTGTTGACATGTTTGATTCCCATCCTCACCTAACTTTTTTTGTTTGCATGCATTGTAAAAGAAAAAGAAAAAGAAAAAGAATTCCAAAGGGTGGCATAAATTAAAAGTCTATTCATCTTGGGTCCCATGAGAAGTCATCAAGGCATTTTAACAAGTGACACCAAAGTACATATTATGATGTATGACTTTTATAAGATTTTTTACTTTATTATAATAATTTATTTCACAAAATTATTGACCTTTAATTGGAGTTGGAAAACTTTGGTTTGCTCATGCATTGCTTGTTTTTCTATTTATCAAAATTCTTGAATTTAAGTTTAACTTGTATAGACCATTGTATGTGGAATGATTGGTTGTTGATCAAAGACAAGATCAAAGGGAAGAGGCTTGTTGTTGACAAAAGGTGCATGTGAGAGATTTTGAGTAGGAACTAATTCAAAAGATGAGTTAGTGCTATAGGGATAAAGTCACTCATTCAATACTTGATTTAATTTTTTTTCCAAAATCATTTTCATAACATTAACCTATTGAAAATTAACAATTGAAAATCCAAGTAGGCTCCTACAAAATCAATTTTGGACAGTGTGAACCACCATATTGGTTCACTATTTAAAAATCCAAAAATAGAAACATTAAGTGTGAATTTACAAATTTAGAAGTGTTAATACTCCAAATTAAGCCATAACCATCAATTAGGGAGTTTTCTGCTAAATAGCAATGGAAACTTCATGAGGTTAGGGCGAGATGCTAGAAAATGCAATTAGGAGAAAATTAGAGGAAATTCTAGGGAAAAAATGGGGAGTTAAAACTAAAAAGAGGTTAAGCAAGATTTGGTAGAGTAACCAAATTAGGCTAATGATAAAATGATGACAAAATGAAAACCGAAAATGAAAAATGAAAATGAAAAAAAAAGACTAGAAGTAGGAAATGAAACCAAAAGTAAATTAAAAACTACAAAAAATAAAAATATTAAAAAACACAAAAGAAGTTAGTTAGACTAAAACTATGACTAAAACACTAGTGTAGTGAATAAAACACTGAAATAGTGCTAGAAACACTAAAACAAAAGTTTTTCAGTAATTTAGAGTGTTTTTCAGTAATCTAGGGTGTTTTGCACTAAATTAGAACAGTTAACACTAAATAGCGGATTTACGGTAACCTAGTGCGATTTGCACTAATTTGGCGCATTTTGCACCAAATTAGCGGATTTATAGTAAATTAGTGTAGGATGAGAGTAGTTAGGTAAAATTAATCTGTTAGAAAGTTGGATATAGAAAAAATTAGGGTTTGGAGCCCTCTCTCTCTCAATTTTTCAAGAACTTGTGTGTAGGATGTGTTTGAAAGCTTGGTGAAGAAATGTGATAAAAAAAAATGGAAGGATAAATGCTAGGAAGGGATTGCAATGCATTAGGGTTAGACGTAGGCAATTTGTCGAGTAGGTTCACTTATCATATGAGCAAAATCGGTGAAAAATAGAGAGTGTTGGAGGCCATCTTGAAGGCTGATTTTTGGATTATGGGTGAATTTTAGGGTTTTTGTGTGGATTGGGAAGGATTTTGGGGTTGAGAATGAAAGCATCTACTTTGGATAAGGATATTGGGGCATGACAACGAATTTGGATCTAAAATTTGGTGGGCAAATATAGGGTAAAGTTAGGCTCCCAAAAAACCTAGTCTTGAGTTATTTGAAAGAAAATTGAAGCAATGGTAGCAGTTTCCATGGAAAGAGGTCTGTTACTACTCAAATGTAAAACGACAACTTCGAGGGAGGATATTCGAGGCATCACAATTCATTTGAGTGTGAATTTTGATGAGTGGATGAGGGACCAAGCTAGGTTTTCAACAAGCTTGGTCTTGGACCATTTAGAGGAAGAATGAGGTAGTAGTGATCATTTGAGTCCAAGGATGTTGGCCTCTGTTGCAACTTGGGGAAACTCAAGTGGTTCAAGTTTGGAGGTCAATAGCAGAGCGATCCCAACAAATTAAGATTTGAAATTTGCGAAGGAGGTCAAGCTTGAAGTCAACTCTCCAAAGAAACAAAGACCAAAAAATTTGGAGCTTAGATGAGGTGTTGGCAACCATTCTAGTGAAGCATGATTTGCTACCATAGTAGTGGCGGTTCGTTTCTTCTCCTCTTTTTTTTTCTTTTTGATTAGTTAAGCCATGTTAATACTTTGTTAGCTAATTCTTAGGTGAATATTGAAGATAGTGCTTCCTAAGACAATTGTGGTAGTAACCACAAGATTTTCTCTTGGCCCTTGCCCATGGGCATGGGCATGGAATTGTGAATGGTGAATTAGTCACCCAAAACTATCTATCATGATTGAATTACTTCCAACATATTTAGGGTACAAGTTTGTATGAAATAGATTCTTTAGTGATTGCATGGTGTGAGTGAAAGTCAAGGTCTATGGATAAATTTGCATATGTAGCTATGATTTCATAGATGAGTTGCCTAAATTAAGGTCCCCAAGGAACTTATGCATGCCTATTGTAAGAATTGAACCATGGAGTCGTGGAGAAGATGTCAATTGAATGTCAATGCATGGTGAATTAGAGTAATAATAGACTTGTGATTGTTATTTGGAGTGTATAGTGTAGATAAATTGTGTGATGAAATTATTGATGGAGGTGCAATTAAACCTATTTGGAAGTGGTAAATTGGTAATTGTCAATTTTTAATGGTTTTTTTTGTCAATGCATGTGGATTTGGCGAGTATTGGAGATGGGTGTGCTGTAAATAGTTTTGAGTATTCTAATTGTCCCATTTCAGGGTCCAATTTCGAGATTTTTGTTAGGATATTGGTTTAGGAGATTGCTTGAACCTCTTAGAGTACGTATTAGGAGTATGCGGTGATTTTAGGACACATAATTGGGTGATTTAGGGGTATTGACCCTCTTTCACTTAACTCCTTTAATTAAAAATTCATTAAAAAAGATCGTGGAGTCAATTGCTTAGAAGGCAATTTGGGTAGAGGTCCCATATACTCCTCGCCACTTGTGGTGAAAAAGCCTCATAGATGGATATTGAAAATCTAAAATCTAGATACAAGGTGTGTACAATTTGAATACCTTCATGTGAAAAAATCCAATCAAATGCCTAGGTGAGAATTTATGATGCTTAAAATTGTATAAACTATTTAGGCAATATGAAACACATACAGTTCAATGAAAGAAAAATTGCTTGAAATTGGATTTTAAGTCTTTTGGAAGTGTCTTTGGTGATTTTTATAGTGAAATTTTGATTTTTTTTTCTTGTAGTTTGTAGCTCTTGGTAGGGGTCTTCTTCACAATTTTTAACATACAAGGGGGATTAGTAGGGAGAGGGACACTAATAAAGAAGATCTTCAAAGGGGGGGGGGCTTTGGCTAGGGAACTTCATACCTATTTGCGCCACTTTATTGTGAGCAACATATTGAGTTTGTCGTACGTGTAGAGGAGCGTAAGTACTCTTACAACACCAAAACGTCGTAAAATGACTTGAAATATCATCCCAAGGGATTCTAGACTATTGCTGCAAGCCGAGATTATCCGTATTATTGACTTAAGCACTCTTTTCACTTCCTTTCTCTCTTCGAGATCTCTATCTTTCTAGAATGCAATCCATATTCACTCCTTTCTGGAATCCAGATCTGTATCTTCTCTCACACACACTAGTTTTTGATGCCTCTGTTTTACCCTCAGAGAGTCCGCCTTTGATCTTGTAGAGGGGTAGGGACTTACCACTCATATTCCTCACACTCTCTTCTCTCTCTAACTACACAAAATATACCTAACAGAATATTGTAATAGGTAAGACAATGAAATACCTTCACAACTTTCTAGATGGCCAATTCGGAAGGTAGGTCACTCAAGGTCATATCCAGCCTTTTCCACTACAACGACAGATCAACAACAACTGGAACCAATGGGGGATTGTTAGTTGTTCACTAGATTGTTCATAGGGTTTGGCAGACCTTTCAAAGAGTAGGATGGGGATTTTTCCGATGGCGGTTGCTTATCTCCGCAAGGAACCCTCCCTGGTATTCTTGACTCGCACCCACACCACTCCTTGCTGGATTTCCATTCCAATGTTTTAAAAGCATCGCGCGCAAGACCGTATCTATGAGCCTAACTACGTCACAAATGTTCCCTCCCAAATCAGATCCAGTCACCTCAAATCCGGATTCCTCCTATCCTCTCTCTCTCTTACACTTCAACACTCTCACAAGAAAATACAAAAAATTGGATACATGATAGATCAATTCCTAAATGTCCACTTGGTGGCTCAGATTAAAGAAACAACGACAAGATACCAACTATAAGCGCTAGGATGGAATGAAAGGGCAACAAACCTGACCCTCCCTTAAAACTCAAAAACCCAAAGGCAAAAAGCCACCCATAAATCCAGGCAATCAACCATAGACCTCCCGAGAAATCTGGAAAGTCAGATTCTAAAAATCCTGAACTTAGGCCCACACCTGGAAACCTGGTTCAGATTCAAAATTCAAATCCTAACTAACTTAACACTAACTACTTTGCCTTCCACGCCTTCTTCTAATTATTCTCACCTTGACTTGTTGGTGCCTGGATGGATGCCTTCAGAGTCGCCTTCATTGGAATTGTCTTCACTACTGCCCGGGTTTGGATCTTTCGGATCTCTGAAGGCGAATTTTCCTCTTCCATTTCCTCCTCCTCTCCTTCCTCCTCCAATCCTGTTTGGTAATCCTCTTCATCAGATTTCTCAATGTGAGTGATCTCCCTTTCTTCCTCATCTTCTCCTAGAGAAATCTCATCCAACACTATGGTCGTCCTTTCCTTCCTGGGTTGAGGCTGTTGTATATGCTCGAAGCTTTTCGGATGAGTCCGGGTTGGATTCTTTAGGCCTCCCATCCTATCCACCAGATCACTTTGGATAAGTAGTCTCGGTGTCTGGAAGGCTTCCTTCTCAGAAACGGGTAGTTGGAATAGGCGGTGAGACGGTAACTTCCAGTGGCGCTAACTTTCATGCTACGTCTGGCTGCTTGGCCAACTCTTGAACTGTCTTTACACTCCCCCGGATGGTCTTCTCTAATTGACTTGAGAAGGGCTCTATTATATGCTGGAGAGTCTCCCTAAGAATTTCCGGTCTTGGCGGAAGCGGAAGTGATGAAGTTAGTTTCACTAGAGTTTTTGTGTAGAAAGGAATTTCCGGAAAGTGAGCAAAATCCATGACCCAGTCCGGATCAATACGCCCTAAGAATTGGTGCATTTCCTTCAATACAGTCTCCATCCGTGATGACAAATCGACCAGGATCCTGACTACCTTGGATCCGGTCAAATGTCCTTCCTTGATTATCCAGTTCTGGACAAGGGAGACTTTGATGATAAGCTCTGAGAATCTATCCACAATCCAGATAGGTTCTTAACGAGTTGCAGAGCTTCCTTCTCCTTCTACTTTGATGCGGCTAGCTCTCCTTCTGCCCAATTCAATCTAGATTGGAGGTCATTTTTCTCCTTCTCCAGATTCTCGAGCCGTTCCTCCTTCTGTCTCTGTTCCTCCGAATTTGGAAGTTGCTTCACTACATTTAGAATATCTTCCGGTTCAACCTTCAGCTCTTTGCTAATTGCCCTCAAGAGGTCTGCTAGGTTTTTGTGGTACTCTTGTGCCTGCAACATCCAATTGAATCTAGTCTTAAAAAATCTATAAATTCCTTCCGTTTGCTTCTCCGGAATCTTCTCCGCAACAAGAAGTTTCCCTTATGAAGCCAGATTAGTGGATTTCCTTTGTCTGCGATCTATTAGCTTCCTCTTCTTCCAAATCTTCTTCTTCTTTGAATGCCGGTTGCTCCGCCTTTACTTCATCCGTGAGGCCATAATCTAATATTGTAGTTCCTCTGTTGTACTTTACCATCTGTGCATTACTCAAAAGTTTTGCATAGTGATAGAGGTGGAATAGGGAAGGACTAATTGGACATAGCTTCATTTATAAATAAGCTTCCTCGACAAGTTTTACGACATTCCAATAGTCATAAGTACCTAAACCTCAAGCATTCCCTAACAATTAATAGAAATTAAAGTCCGCGGTGGGTTTGACCGGCAGAGCAGGAGCATATGAAAGCGGAATGGAGTGCAAAATAGGTATTTTCTCACTCCCCCGTACCTACTTAGGAGCCTAAGCTAGTTACTTTTTCTAGAAAAGTCAACCCCCCAAAGTTGGGATTTTCCCTAGTTTTGGGCATTAAGTTGGCGCTAGGTTTCTTTGTGATTTTGAAGATAGAAAAGGGGGAGGGGAATGTCCTTGGACTAAAAATGGCCTTCTAAAGCCAATGGCGCAATCCATTTGCGATTCGGAATTAATCTCCAAAAGTTAGCTTAGTGGGTGAGCATAGGATGGAAACCTTGAGTTTTGGATGAAAATCTAAGAAGATAAGGTTAACTTAGATGAACGAGGAGAGGTGGGTGCCTAGGAAAGAGTATAAAAGGGCACCCCTTCTCCTCTCTCACCACCCTTTATTATATAATTGAGTCCGTTGGATCCAATTTGTGTTGGACATTGTGGCATTTTAGCCACAAGCCTTGCAACGGTGTTTTTTGGGCATTTTTTGCCATTGTTGTTGTTTTTGGAGTTTGTAAGGTCTTTTGTAGGTCCCTTGCCTTACCTTTTGATTGAGCGTGGTACTAACCCTTCCAAGCTTGAGCTTGGATGCTTTTATTAACTTCCTAGGTTGCTAGAGGTCGTAGGTGCTTACCTTTGAGAGACCCCCCTTTGTCACTCACTTCGTCTTGTCGTGCACTAACCTAGAGCAACCCCCCATATGACTAGTGATGCCGCTTTGGAGGGACTTTAGTTTAAGTTATTGATGTTACTAACCCGTGTCCCTAGCCTTTGAGTGTCTAAGTCCATTTCTTTGTCTTTTGTCCTTGCCCCTAACGTTGACGTGTTATTCCTTGGTTGAGAGGCATGAGGATGTGAGGATAGTGGGTCCCGTCCATACAACGAAGTTTTGGATCCCGTAGGGTAAAAAGTCTTAGTGGTACGTTAAGAAGGAAAACGACGGCAAAGGTTTGAACCCCCTTGGGGTAAAAAGTCTTAGCGGTGCATTAAAACCACCTCACGAGGGGATCGTGAGGCCGTGTGATCCCTTTCCCCACAAGATTTAGTTCCCAAAATGTCTTGGGAACAAACCAAGGTTTAGGTCCCTAAAATAGGAACTAGAAGTCAAAGTAGCATAGGAGTTAATTAGTGAAGCCTTTGCCTAAGCAAGCCTAGCCATCATCCACTAACAATTTCGCAACCCTTCAACAACAACCCCTTTTTTTAGAGATTGACATAGGAGAGGAAAAAACAACCCTTTCACAAACCCCTTTTTTAGAAATCGACATAGGAAAGGTAAAAGCAACCCTCAGCAGCCACCCAGTATCCCTAGCTACCCAATATCCGAGCACTAGGGCCGCCAGTTAGGCACAGGGCGCCGCGGCCAAGCACAAGGCTGTTGGGTTGGGCACCAGGGAGGGGTGGGGTTCCAAGAATCAGCAAAAGGGGGTTTCCAAAATCAACAAAGGGGTGAGGTTCCAAAATCAACTAGGGAGAGGTGGGGTTCCAAAATCAAGCTAGGGAAGGAGAGAAGAGACACCACTCGAGGTCCCTACCACTCTAACATAGCCTTGGGGCGGGGAATCCAACTCATTGTTTTCCATAAACCTCACCACAATAGTAAAAGATGAACAAAGAAGGAAGGAGCAAGGATGGATGAAGGCCGGAAGAATGAGGAGAAACAACAAGGGGGAGGACCATTTGAAGGTGAGGAGTAGAAGTAGATAAGATAGGAAGGGAAATCCACAAGACTTACTTAGGCCCTTAGATTAGAAGTAGCTAATCACCCCGAGATTAAGTGTGAGACATAAGAGTAGGACATAAGAAGTAGCTCAACTTAGGGGAGGGAATGACACGTACTTAAGATTAGCTTAGTAGGAAGATTGGGGGTTAGTTGGGCCACCTTCGACTGTGGGAGGAAAGAAATAGGAGAGAAAATCGACAATTAAATCCTTGTACCAATTTATTTTATGATTAGAGTGGTGGTTCATTATCTCACAGCACGGGAGTTCATGGCAGAGGAGGTAGAGTTTCCAGTGGACGCGAATAGCAACTCAAGTTCCGAGGTATGAGTTAAACCTCCCCAAACTTTGCCTAGGGCTCTAACTAAAATTTAGTAGCTTGGGCCGAGGCCCACCCCTAGGTCAAACTCGTAGGACCGTAGGTCAGGTCATTTTCAGAGACATAAGCATAAGGAGGAAAGCCGTGGCTTTCCAAAACCCTAAGGCACGCCCAAATCAGGTGGGAATTGAGAAAGTTATAGTCGGATGAAGTTTAGGATCAAAGGGGATGAAGAATAGATAAACTCCGAGGGTGACAAAGAATTAGATACATTAGGAGGAGGCTCTCAATTAGGATCCAGGGCCAAAGAGAAAAGTCAATTCGGAATTATAGGTTAGGAGAAATTAACTGATGAAGTTTGGATAAGGCTTGGATGAAAATTCAGTAGAAATCCCCAATTAGGGTCCAACTCCAGATCTGGGTAGGGGCAATCCTTGTGAACCATACTTCAAAATTTCGGATCTTTCTGAATTGAGGAACTAGGTGTAATGGATGGATGAAGCTTGAGGAACCGAGTAGCAATCAAACTTCATCCATCCATAACTTTGGCTAGGAAGGTCGGATAGGGTCGAGTCTCACGTTTTTAGAAATGGCACAAGATGAAATATAGGGTTAATATGATAGTTTTGCCCTGGTTTAGGTTCCATCCAAATCATCCAGCAGGTCTTCCATTCAGTAGGCCCAAAACTTTGCAAGTAGTTTAAGCGAATCTTGCAATTTAGGGTCACTTAGGCACTTAGAAAAAAGATCCATTGCTTGGAAGGCACAATGGACCACGCTTAGACACCCGAAAGTAGGAGTCACTTAGCCAAAACCCAGAACCTAGTTGGGTTCGCAAATTACGAAGGGTGGGTAATTCGGCACTCACAACACCCAATTATGCTCAAGTCGTCTCCTAATTGCAACCGGTGACTTTGTCTTTCCAGAATGGTAGGACAGACCATTCTTGCAAGAACTAAGGGTTTATGACTACCTCCCTCCGCCATGGAGAACTGGAACTAAGTTCGGATCTAGTGGGGAAGGACAGTCCTCAACTCTTAGAACAATCGCTAATTCAATACTTTTTCATTCAACTACACAAGCGCAAACATCTGTAGAAGAAAGAAGGAAGAGAAATGAAGGTGGCGGGGGTTAAATACCCGTCATCCTACCAATTGTTCCCAATGAGCGACCGTTTACCATAACAGTTTCCTAGATTCCTAGACTGGAACTCTAGGACGTAGGCTATCTCTATTTGGGTTTGCAGAATCTGGATCCGTCTTGGATCTTTTTACGGAATACCTAGATCATCTTCTCAACCTTAATGTAATGTTTAAGCTAAGCGGATTCTAATTCTGTTTGCCTAGTGAAAATTTTGAAAAATTCTATCCTATAATAGATCTATTTTATACTAAGCCGGTAGATTCAAAATTTCCGTCTCGCAACAAAGTTTCTTCAAGGAAGAACTACTATGAATGACTAGAGTTGCAATGGTTTCTTTTAAAAAGATTCCAATCCATTCAAATTTTTTTGTAGTGCATTCGATTGACATTAGATTCCAATCACATTGGACACATGATGTATTTGGCAATTGACACAACATAAAGGCGAAAAATTTCTTAAATGCAAAAGCCTCCCAAACATGTTGTCAACTACAATTGCAAGCTTATAGAAGCAAGAAGAAAAACTATCAATATAAGTTGTCTTTTTAGGATTCAAACTAGAAACAGTAATGAGTAGGTTGCACAAAGTGGACTCCAAAATTGTAATTTGTCATAATTGCACTCACCTCAAGCTACAAATTTAATTCAAATAGGCAAAGTTCACAAGAAAAAATTTGAAAATAAGGTTGCTCCTATTCTCAAGACCTCACTACTTCAATTGCATTGTTGGTGAGGAGATACTACAACTTAACCACACTTTTTCATCACTACTTTCAAGAAAAATGCCAAAGAGGCAAAAGCGTATACCTAGATGGAAGGGAAATGGGATGAATCATATCTTGTATATCAATTCCTACATTTCAAATTACTTCATGCAATATTTCTATCTATTCACCAAATTTTGTCTATTCTATCCACTCACATTTCTATTTGTTTATTTACACTTAGCCCTCGAACTATTTGGAGGGAGTTCTTGATCGTAGATAAGGGATGCTAGCACTAAAACTACATTGACACGAAAAATAGAGTCAACTTCAATCACCAATTTTAACCACTTCCCTACATCCCCTTGTAGGCACTTTATTCCCACTTTTGGAATAAGTTGAACACAACCGGGTTCTTGGTTGTTTTTGTCATATGAAATGTCCTATGGGTGTCTACAACATGTAATCCAATTATGCCTTCCAAGCAATGGATCTTTAGTTGTTGTTTCCTATTTATACTTTTCTTGTGGCTAAAACTAACAAAATCTAATAAATTAGTAATTTAGGTCGATTTGGCTACAACAGCCAAAACTAAGGTCCAATTGGATTAGTCAAGTCGAAAAGTTAAGTAGATGAAGTTGTAGAGCTTGTTTTTCCTTTTCCAAAATGATAAAGAAATCTAAGTTTGACCTAATTCTCTAAAAGATATCTGCTCATGAAGTTTGATACTAAAACTACCTTCTAAAACTTCATCCGTCAATTCCTAGTATTCTAACTATCGGAACTCACTTCAATTTTTGGGGTTATTTTTGTTTTTTATCTTCTTCCTAAGATCTGAAATCCACTAGGTTTGGTCAACTCTAGTTGACTTTCATCCCAATCCTTCCTAACCTTGATCAATTCTTCATCCTACTTTAACTTCTTTGATATTAATCTATTTTCTAAAGTTAAATAAGTTTTGGAACCTTGAAATTATGCTCTAAGAGATTCTAATCCTAACTTGTTCCTAAGATTCCTTCAAAAGATTCCTTGTAATTCCCTATTGTTCTAACTACATCTTTTAACTTTTAATTCTACTTGCTATTTTTAAGTCAAAGTAAATTTTAAATAAAAGTCACTAAAGTTACCTTCCGAAAAAGGTTAAACACTTATACTTTTGACTTTCCTAACAAAAGTTATTCACAGATGAAGTTTGACCGACAACCGGTTCATCAAACTTCATCCATCAATTTCTCTTACCTCTTACTTTTAAAATTGACTATCCTTTTCAATTCAGACTTCTACACTAGATTCTAATCTTCCTTCCTTGATTCTTTTGGATGATTTCCTATTTTTCATCCACTTTTTTGGCTACTTTTCATCCAAGCATAACTTTGGGAGTTTTCGTCTATTTTTGATGTTTAATGACTTTTTGGAAAGCTACTAGCTTTTCCTAAATAATTTAAAGCTCAAATTCTACTTTTCTAATAGTTCCCATGGTCTGAATCTACGTTTTATCTTCTAACACTAATGTTTAATACTATGCTAATTCTTTTTGGGTAAATCAAATCAAAGACAAGTGTTTTACAAACTTACCTCAAGATCTGCAACTCCCAAATTGACATTGTCACCCATTGCATTTGTGTCATCGTGGCATACTCCTTCCACTTCCATTTTGTGTTGCTTCTTGAAATGTTTGGTGAAGTAAGTGGTTTGTTCAATGAGTTTAAAGACTCTTTCTAGCTTGTCCCAACTCTTTTCTTTTTCTTTCCTTCTTTCTAATTATTTCCTTTTCTTTCTAGATATTTTTTGTAAATGAAATCTTATCAAATCTAATCTCTAAATTCCTTGCTAATTTATCAAGAAGCAACAAATGCTCAAAGGCAAATGGATTTGACTTCTACTAAGGTAAACCTGCCTATGACAGTCAAAATGACTAGTCTGAACTGTTGCCATTAGCAAAATGATTCAGATTTTTTTCCCTACATAGACATATTTGAGAATTGAAGGAAGCAATTGAAAATTTACTTTTTCGACAAAGTAATAATTTTTTATGAATTTTTGAAGTGTACAACCCAATTGGCCCAACACAATCTGTAGACTACCCCAAGTCAACAAAAAGGATTTTCATAATGGTCATCTTACCACCTAAAGCAGTCACAACATTTCCTAATATGGCCATGACAAGAAAAAATTAAAAAATAATTTTTTATGACCAATTTACACTTGAATGGTGTAAGTGCCCTATGACAGTCACTAATAATTCCATGACCATCTCCCAAGATAAGATTATGGCCACAAATCAGCCTAATGTAGTCCTAATCTCATTTATCAGAAAAAATCTGCCATGAATTTGTGTAAGACTCTAATGGGTGGTTTTCTAGATGACTGCATTAGGCAGTTTGCCTGTCATGGGCTGGTTTAACTTAACTACTAACTAATTTCTAGAATCTAAAAAGTGAACTATTCTCTCTTTTTTTTTTCTAATTGTCTTTAAACCAACTTCCAAACCTTGGAAAACAAACTAATTATTCCAAACAAATGGTTTTTCCTCACTTACAACTCATTTCCTTCAACTCACACTCTAACTTGCTATCATTTAGTACTAAGCCTCACTCATTTGCATTTCAATTTTAAGTTTTTGAGTGACTAAAAACTTGAGAGCACAACTTCCACAATGTAAATTTTGAGAGATAGATGAGAGTCTTGTTTCAGTTGTTTGAGTTGAAGAGCCCTGGATAAGCTAGATGTTGCGTAGGTATGTTGAATTGCGTATGGAGAGCAGCTAGAAATTTGAAAGTCAACTAGGTTGACTTGATTATCATCTGGTATCACTAGAAGAAATTTGCATTTGCCTCGACAAAATCTACATGATGTGTTTGACTGTTTGTTGAGGCAAATGCAAATTTCTTTTAGTATATGATCTAATCTGTGTTCACCTTCCAAATCTGATTTTTGCTTTTCAATTGGGAATTTTCTGAAGTCCCAGATTTGCTCTTAGTTCTCTCAGACCCTTCTTGAGTGTTTTCCAAAACTAAATTTTTAGTTTGAATCAACACCAAGAATTTCCCATCGAAGTCTATCTGTGAGGAAGCTGAGCTTGGTGTTTAAAAATTAGAAAAAAAAGACCGAAAAGAACCCTGTGGGCATCATCCCGGTTTTGTTTGATGGTAACTAGATGTATGTAGAGTGTAGACCGAACCAGATAGGTTCACTCAATCACTCAATCAGATGACGTGTCGCTAAATGAGATGACTGGGCCTAGTTGGTCGCTATGTACTGGCCTGCTAGGTCACAGTACCAGCCTGGCTAGGTCGGGAGTGTCTGGCTTGCTGGGTGCTACATACTGGCCCAATTGGGTCATTGTGTTTTGGCCCAGCGAGGTCTGGAATTCCTAAAAACTATGGACTCCTTCTAAAATCAAATGGTTGTTGCTCGCCAAATAATTTTGGGGTCTCCATATAGGGACCCTTTAAAATAAAATTAACACGAAAATATTATGTCTAGGAATGAAGCTTTGTCATCTAAGGTGTTAAGCACGAATTTTAAAGCTCAAAACCACAAATAACTAAAGGAAAATTCTATCTAAGGGCAAAGCTTTGCCGTATGGTGGCTTAGCGCCAATTTTTGGACAAATTCCACCCAAGTTGGTTAGTACAAATGTGTGAGGTTTGGTTCTCACCCAAACTTCTCAAAATGACATAATAGTACTTAGGATGACAAATTCCTTCATCCAGGCTCTAGGGGGGATTTTCAACATCAAAGTGTAAGATTCCACTCCAAAGGAACTTGGATGGAATTTAAAAGATACACCAATGTTTAAGTTCAAATACTTGGATTAGGAACAAACTCAAGGGGGATTTTCTCCAACTTAGAGTTGAGAAATTTCTCACAAATGTTTGTCTATGGTTAGTACTTAAATACCAAAGACTTGACCACAAATAAAGCTTGTTAGTATTTGTGAGTGTTTTAAACTCCACCCTTTGAGTTAAAACATACACACGGGTTCTAATGGGTTATAAATCAATTAATTTAGGGTGTTTTCAATCTAAGTTCAATTCTTGCCTTCCAAGCAATGGACACTTTGTTTTTAAATACCCAAATGGAACTTAAATCATGTAATCCTAAACTTTTAAATTATGGTCAACTAAATCAAATACCTAATGAAAAGATGAATTCAAACTAAAATTAATCTAACCTAACTTGTAGAATGTAATTTGTTCTTTCCAAAATGATAAAGCAAGTTGAATTCTGGCTTCCCTAGTAAAAGAAATGAGGAGGTGACCCCTAAACTACATCACAACTTTCATCCACAAGTGAAAAATAATAAAACTAATTGGAATAAATCTAAATTTTAGGGTTGAGGTTTTTAATTATGTTAGTTACCGAATTCTAAGACTAAACCTAATTTGACCAATAATCAAAGAACTTCATCCAACCTTTTCTCACTTAAAATTAAAGTATTTTTTAAATGAAAATAGATTCTAGAATCTTTAAACGATTCCCTAGTTGGTTCTTAATTTAAATGATTCCTTGAAATTCTTTTTAATTATCTCCTAATTTAATTTAAATCAAACTTTCTATTCTAAAATTATTATTTTTAGGGTTTTATATTTTTTAAATGAAAATTTAGAACTTACCTTCCCAATAAGGTAAGACACTCAAGAACTAAATTCCTAATGAAAAAGTTATTAATGAATCAAATTTGTTTTAAAAGCCTAACAAATAAAATTTCATTCATTAATTACTCTTAGTCTAAACAAACAATTATAATTTCTAAATTAATCTAAAATTCTAAATTCTCCCAAGATTCTAAGATTCCTTTGTTTGATTCTTTTGGATGGAAATATCAATTTTTCATCCAAATTTCAACTAAGGTTTATCTAATTGTAATTGGTTAAATTTTGGATTATTTTCTAAATTAAAATCTAATTGGAATTTTTCAATGATCATTTTATTTTTTATTTTTTCTAAAGTTTTCAATGGTTTATTCTATTGAGTGAAATTTTTAATCAAATTGAAATTTAAAAAGCAAAATATGAAGAATTTTAACATACCTTTCCTATGAATGGGTCGATTGTACCATCCTCGAGGATCACGAGGTGTATGGTTTTGTAGTAACCAGCTCCTTCCTTCTCCATTCTTGCTAATCCATCATGCAATTTGAAATCAATCCTAGTTCATTGTTGTATTTTTATTTCAATTTTGCTTTTCCTACTAATAGTTATGGAATTTTATTAATTTTGGTTGTATTTAAAAAAAATTAATTAATTAGAAATTATTTTAATACCTCAAAACCTTTTAAATCTGCTAAATCAAATCAAATCAAATCTAATAAATCTGAATTATTTTGTAATTTCCTAATCATCCAAAAGATATTAGTTGGCATTTTGTCTTTATCTATTTGTCTCATTAAGCCTAATAAAATAAAACTTAACCAAAGCCTAGCCTTCTAATCCCTATAAGAATCCTAATTAATGACTAATCAAAAATTTAATGAATAGTAACGAGAATTAAATTTCAAATAAGATCCAAGAGATTCTTACCTTATTAATTATTTAGATTCCTTCTGTAGTTCTGTTCTTCTCCTTCCTTTCGTCTCCTATCTTTTTTTTCAACTCTTCAACTCTTCTCATTTCTTATGTTGCGTTTTGTGTTTTTAAAAGTTAGATGAGAGTGATATGAGTTGAGGAGTTTTCAATGAGTTTTTAAGCTAATTGTTGATAGTGTTAGCACCTTCTAAATTAATTTCATTCATTAAAAATTAAAAAAACAACTTACCTTAAGTTCCAGTCCTTAATTAGTATACCGCCACAGCTTCCAGTAGTTGGTTTTATTTCATAGACAATTGTTATCTTCCTTCCTGATTGAGTTAGCTCCCTTCGAAGTCTCCCTATGTTTCCAAGCTCCCCTTGCGGTCTCCCAGTACTCCAGGCTCCCTTCATAGTCTTCCTACACTCTTAGGCTCCCCTCGCAGTCTCCCAACTGTCGTCCTCGCATTGCCATGTGGCGAGGCATGATTGGCTAGAGATTTGTCACCTTATCCAGACCCTCGTATGTCACCTCGGCTTGGCACCCCCTATATGTCATCCAGCTTGACCCCTGTGTGTTCTCTAGTCTTGACTCTTGCACTCTCGTTACTTTGTCCACTTTCCTTGTTTTAATTTCCCTTACTGATCACTCATTTTTGAAAACTTCCACTTAGTCTAATACTAATTAACTTTTAAACTAAACTAATCAATTTTTTCTTTGTATTTTTGTGTGGATTTTAGGGTAGTTGCCTAACTTTTTAAATTCTAAATAATAATCTAATTTTTGGGTATCCTTGGAATAAATTTAAACTAACAAACCAAAGTGTTCTAATCTAATTGGGACTCTATTTTGGAATAATTTAATAAATCTAACTAAGGGAAAAACTAAGTTAAAATTTAAGGTTTTTTCTAACTACTACTAAAGGTTTTATCAAAAATTTAAACTAAAGACCTTTGACTAATTTTCTCTAATTCTTCTCACAAAATCAAATGTCCCAATCACTACTATATGCAAGGCATTTTTCAAGCATACAAAGGAAGAGGTTTCTCTAATGGGTTCAAGTACTTAAATACTTGGAACCCAAAGTGTCAATTTTGAATATTCTAAAGTCAAAGCTTCGTTGTGCAAGGGCAACCCTAAGTATACACGGTGTCAATGGGCAAAGATTAGTATTTTGAAAGTTCAATCTTTAAAGAAAGTATACATGATAGTGTTTAAACCGAACATTAAAGACTAATTTCTCAAAATTTCAAAGTATCCAAGATTTAATTACTAAAAGAGGTACACATGACAGCGTTTAAATCAAACTTTAGTAATTAAAGTCTCAATTTCCGTTATACAATGAATTTTAGGCAAAGATTGGTTTAATAAACTTTTGGCAAAGTCAAGCTTCACTACCTTAAAGTCTATTAACACCAAATTTTGTTATAATGAGCATAAATTGTCAATATTCAAGAAATCTTAAACAAAATTAGAGTTTGGAGGTCTATCCTTTCCAAAACTCTCACAAATCAAAGAAAATGGAGGCTTGACCTTGAGAACTCAAAGAAATCAAATAAAAATCACTTTGAAGGGATTCTCTTGTCCTTCAAAGTATACAACTCAAAAGATAGAATGAAAATCAGGTTGGATCACAATCTAGATCTACGCTCCGATCACGCTGGTAGTACAAAAGAAACAAAAGCAAAGGTTAGATATAAGAATGAGGGTACCGACAATCTCGAGGGAAGGGCCTTTTATACTTGTCCTAGGCCCTTCCCGGTAAATTGTCAATGGAAAAACATTTACTTTCAATCTCAAGATATTTCCTAAACTACCCTAACATATTTTGTAAATATTCTTTGTTTATTGGAAGAATTTTCTAGAACCCTTACCATTTAGCTAATAAATCTTAACCAAATCAAATCCAAGATCTTTTCCCAAAGATGTTTCGAAAATAATCCTAATTAACCTAGATATTTTGTTGATTAACCCAAAATATTTCTAAATTATCTTTCTTTAGACCAAAGATGGCTTGTTGCATTAGAAGAGAGATCTTACCCAAATCCAATCTTCAATTTTCCAAAAGATATTTGCAAAATTAACTTGAAATTACTACTAATTACTCTAAAAAAATCAAATCTACTGCTGGACCCTTCCTATCTTCTAGGGAACAATTCCAAATTGAAAAACGATTGCGCCAATATTTTCAAAAGACTCAAATTAGCCTACTGAACCTCGTACCCCTTTCTTCCTAGCCATTTGTATGTGTAAAATCAACCTACAATAACTCCAAAGAAAAGTGAAAACTCTAACTTTTGAATTTTTTTTTTGAGAAAACTGTCTAGTTAGAGTTACTTAGAAGGTTTGTGGGAGTAAGAAAAGACCCCTTAGTTACATCATTTGGACACCATCAACTCTTGATACGTTGATCAATCCGTCGTCAAGTTGTAAATTCTTTCAAAGTTCAATGTTGTTGCCGATTTTGATACTTAGGAATGTCAGAATGTCTGAATGTCTTAAAAATTTATAGGGCGCTTTATTAGCACACAAAATTTTATCCTTATTTTTAATGGGATTTTACTGCAACATGGATAATTTCTAGGAATTTACGACTATGTTCAAAGGCAATTGACTTCCCATAGAATCATCATGACTATTTCGAAAAAATCCAAAACTTTTTGGATAGCTTCTAAGAAACTCCCAAAACCAAAGTGCAACATTACTTTGTACTTTGCACTATTCATAGGGAAGTTAAAATTAACAATTTTCTTTTAATTTCCGTCCGAGGGACAAATCATCCTTGTATTGGAGAATCTTGAAACAACCAGCTCTAATGTTGGCTCATGGCATGCTTTTAAGTTAAAATCAACTTTCTTCATACTCTCGTCGCTCTCCCTTTACCTTATTTGCGGTTTGGTTCATTCTTCTGTAAGTTATTTGCAAATAAGTCTTTACTAATCCAAATTCTTTACGAAATGGATGATAACCTATATGAGATTCTCTAGACCTAAAATAGATGTAGTCAACTTATCACATGCATTTGCAAGACTTAGTTTATCATGGACAACTACTAGGACTAGCTAACACTCAAATCTTTAATTCTTTCAAAAACACTTAATTGACCTCTCAGACTCTTACTAGGCACTAGAAATAGGAAATTGGAGTAATTTATGTACTTTGAACTTCTAGGATGATCCCTTATTACATTAGTAGGGACTTCTATCAAATACCACTCAAACGCTCTTTTTATGTCTTTTGCATATAAATATGCTAAAAACCTAACAAAACTAAAAAAAAAGAAAATCCTGAGTTCCAAGTGTCAACTTAAGGGTTCATAGTAATTCAATAATCTCGCGAAAATAAGGTTTAGTTAGTAACAAAGGCAAAGTATGCATAAAAAGCAAGGCTTCTCCAAATAGACTACAATTTCCTTTGGAAGAAGCTTCAAAAAACACAACAATAATCATAAAAACTTCCAGAGCATTTAAAACACAGTTTTTTTTTGCAAAATGGCTAAAAATCAAACAATGCCAATGAGTTTGGCGGAAACGAAATACAAGCGGAAGAGGTTCTTCAAAATGAAGAAAAGGGGTGCAAAGTGAGAAGAGGGGAGGCCTTTTATACATTTCTAAGGCTTCATCCCCCCTCAAATTATCTAACAAGCCACTCCTAGGAAAACCTCGAAATTAACTTTTAAACTTCTAGTCTACTATTGTAACTGTTCTAACTTCTGGAAAAATGCTCTAAATGCCAAATGGATTGTGCCATTGTCTTTAGAAGATCCTCAGTCTTTTGAGGAACCCCTTGACCCCTATTCTTGAACCATTTCGCAAGTGAAAGTTAGTGATTTGAAATGTAGTGAAAAGGGTCAAAAATCCAAAACTTGGAGTTTGACTTTTCACAAAGTTTTGACTAGCCAAGGTTGTTTAGGAGGTTCAAGAAATTAAGAAAAAAGTCTAAGTTGACTTCAATTGGACATCATATACTTCGGATATGTTGGTCAATTCATTGGAAATTTTAGAATTCTGTTAAAAGTCATTGTTACATCCGATTCTAGTACTTGTTGGTGTTGGAATGTCTTGAAATTTGGCGAGGCGCTTATTTATACTAAAATACACTATCCTCATTTTTAGTGGGATTTTACCACTACCTTGGTACTTTCTATGAATTTTCAAATGCCTGAAAATGTAGTTGACTTTCCATGGAGTCATCTTTTGCAATCCAAAAAATTATGAAACTTTTTGGGTAGATTTTAGGAATCCACCAAATGATAAGTGCAAAATCTCATGTCTATTTTTCACTTCATGATAAAGGTGTTAAAATAACATCTATCAAATTAATTCTTCCGAGGAACAACGGTGCTAGTATATGAGCCCAAGAATGCATTCTTGTGAGCATTGAGCCTACATTATAGGTACCTATAATATAGATACCATACACTATAGGTGTATGCATCATAAACACCTATAATATGGATATTTGTAATATATATACTCTATAATGATAGATAGTTTCTATAGTATATACACCTATAATATTGATATTTGTAACATATATACTCTATAATCATAGATAGTTTCTATAGTATATACACCTATAACATAGGTGTATAGTTTTTAGCCTTATGGGCTCACACTCCTATGCTCACATAATAGCAACCCTCCTCCGGGGAAGAATCATTCACGTACTAAGGAATCTTCACAAACCAACTTCATTGTTGAGCTCAAGGCATGTTTTTAAGCTAAAAAATCCTCTTTTCATCCGTCAGTTGTATAATCATTGAACTTGTGGATTTTACCTTCAAGGAGTAAAAAGAGACTTTTTCAATTCTTTGTGAATTATAATGACTCACAAAAGTACTTGGTCGATGCTTGTGATTGTAAAAATTGGACAAAAGCTCTTAGACTAGTGAGAAATAATAAGCAAGATTTGTTATACATACCATACAAGTTGTCAAGAACATGTTATCAAAAATTTGTGAAAAAAAAATCGAAATGGTAAAAAGAAATTGAAAGAAGTATGCAAAAAGCATGGCCAAGAACTTATGTTGATTAAGTAGGAAATCATGATAACACAAAGAAAACTCAAAATGAAAAGCTAGTAAGTAACAAATGCTACATATGTACAACAACTACATGTCTACCAACGTGTGTATCCATCCTTAGCTGCAAGAAGATCAACCACCCTTGTTGGCATTGTGCAGATTAGCTTCTACACAAATTCTACTTCAATGTTTTGCCAAACAACCTAGATCTTCTCCCACAAGTCATTTCTACTTTGGGGTGAATCACCAAACAATTGTAAGTGTCTATCTACTTCATTCTACAAGTGTTCGATAGGATTTAGGTTAGGAGATTGTGGTGGCCACTCCATCACAGAGAAATCCTGTTGACCTAGCCATTGTTGTACAAGACTAGATGTATGCTTCGGGTTGTTATCATGCTGAAAAATCACTTCTACCTCATCAAGACCTTGTCTCTCAATAGTACCCAACAATTGCAAATGTAAAATGTCAAGATAAACTTGCAAATTCATAATGCCGTCAATGTGGTGAAGGTTTCCTACATCTGCCCAACTCATGCATCCCCATACCATGATGCTACCTCCACCATGTTTAACCGTATGTTGCACATGACAATCACGAAGAGGCTCTGTAGGATTTCTCCAACACCATTGATGGCCATTTGAACCCAAAACATTGAACTTGGACTCATCTAACCAAATGACATGAATCCAATTTTCTACATCACAATCTAGTAAAACCTTCGCCCACTGTAAGCACTTTTGCCTATGCCTCTTTGTCAACAAGGGTTTCTTCCTCTTCACTCTAGCACCAAGCCCTTGCCTCCGAAAACTTCTATGGATAGTCTCATCAGACAAACAAAGACCTTGAGCTCTCAAACTATGACCTACAGTTGCCGTAGTCCCTGATTTCGGCTGATTGAGAGTCCTCAAAGTGAGCCTCTTATCCCAAATGCTCAAAAGACATGATCTCCCAGATCTTGGATGATCAAACACCTCCCTATTTTCTTTGAACCGAACTAGAATGTGGCCAACTGTGCTATGAGGAATGTGAAGATGGTCAGCTATGAAACGTTGTGAAAATCCTTGCTCACTCAATGCTATAACTTGGGAACGCTCATGAAAACTTGATTTCTTCCTTGTGACCGCTAGAAATGTGAAGAATCTCAATTTAAGACTATTGGAAGCTCTCAAAGATCTATACACTCAATCAAAACACAAGTGGAAGAAGAAGTCACTACTGTCAATATATGTAGTTGGCCACCCTTGAGATTATTTGAACCACTCCCACAAAAATCTACCACTTGGATTACCCAAAGGAAGCCACCTAATATTGCATTCAATGATGTTGATTAACCCTAATTAATTTAGGAGGCAACTTCATTAACCTCTCTCTACAATTGCATGCCAAATGGATTCACAAGTAGTGGCCAAGTACTTTTGTGAGTCATTGTAGATGGTGACCTTCATGTGGATCATCTACATGTGTTTCTAGGACTTAAAGAAATAATTTCCACCTTGACCCTCTAATTCCTATAACCTAAACCTCTATCACCAATTCCCACAGGTTTGGCTTACTACAATCCAAATTAGGTGCTTTTATTTACTTTTACCAATGGGTCCTAAACTACTCCTAGCCCCTAATTGCTATTCTAAACACCTAATTTGGACACTGAAACTTAGAAAGAAAAGTGTTTAAGGCATTTTTCAGACTTTTGGGATTAATACACCGCATTTGTGGGGACTTCTACCAAATACCCTGTAAACACTCTTTTCTAGTCTTTTCAACTATAAAGTATAGTAAATATGAGCAAAAGTGAAGAAAAAGAAAATACCAAGATCCAGGTGCTAAGTATAGGGCTTACATCCCCACAACAACAAAGTCCACCCTGATCCCAAGTGGTGATTACAAACATTGCTACATCTTTTAGCCAAATTATTAAAAACTATGATAGCAACTTCTTGGATAGCCAAGAAATTGCTAAGGGGAAGGGGAGGGAGTCTAGTTGTGAAGATCTCTCCAAAGATAGTTTACATGATTTTGATAATGTAAGAGAGAAGGAAGAATGCTTGAGGATTTATGGTAGGCTTATTAATCGAGTGCATGTATGACAACTACTTGAAGGAGAAGCAAATCTAATCTTATAGAAGACTACAAAGCATAAAAAGGTCAAGAGGCATTTCACATCAACAAATTGGTTGAGGGAAGAAGGCAATGGGAAGAGATTGTGGCAAGGAACTCCAATGTTAGGGAGCACTAAGGAAGGAGAAAGTGGTGGTGGGAAGGGATTGGTTGCTAGTGACCGGTGCCTAGGGGAGGTGGGAGGTGGTGGTTTAGCATGTGGCTTTGTGGGAGGTGTTTAGTCGGGAGAGCTAAGTCCAGGCAATTGGTAGAGGCAATTGGTGGATTGAATAGAGAAGTGGAAAACAAAATGCAAAGGGCTTTTGTCATGAGAGTGACATTGTGAGGGTCAATGTAAGCAATGTTGGTACACTTAAAGATGAAAATATTTAAGGTGACTTAATTGATTATGTGGATGTTGATGAGGATAGATGTGACTACTGTACCAAAAAATGGTAAACAAAGCCATAGTCAAAATTAGTTGCGGTTCTTCTATCTATAGTCCTAGACATGCTACAAACAATTGTAGTAGACTTTTAAGAAAAAAATTGACTACAACTTTTGGAATTTTAGGGCACATATCAAATTGATGGAAAGGTCTTGAAAATGCCTTTCTCGCGGTATATTATACGCTCCAAAATTCCCAAAATTGTAGTTGAAATCAAAAAAGAAGTCTATTACAATCTTTGGCAATATGTTTAGGATTGTGGATAAAATAACCACAATTGATTTTGATTGTGGTTCTTTATTTTTTTTTTCTTAATCATTTTTTGGTATATTGAATGTTTTTGCAATGGGACAACTTCCATGGTAACGCCACATAAGAGTGGCCACCCATATATCCATGTGGATCAACAAGAATGACAATTCATTGGCAAGAAGGAAAAATAGTGATGAAGAGGACAATTATGGAGGATTTGATGGTACTGATGGGGACTCCAATGGCATCAAACAATTGTATGCGAATGGCACATGGAGTACAAATCATGTATCATATAATTGTGAACCCTTTGGCTTTATGGAAACAATTGATTGCACATTTTTTTTAAGTTGCATGCCCACAATGCTTGATTTATGTTCAATTTTTTGGCCTTTCTATATATTTTATGAACAACCAATATGCCATGGACATTATTTGGGATGGAAAATGCGTAGGGGACAAGTATTAAAAGGATTTAATAGAGCCTAGTTTAAAGGCCTTCTTAGTAGCACTTTTTATACATGGGGATAAGTAGGCAATCTAATCACAACTCACAATTATTGGCATAACCACATAAGATAGGGTCCATGTTCCATTGTCCAATTATCTTGAACATTATGCTTAAGGAGAGATTTGAGGCCTTGATGAGATGATTAAACATAATAAATTGCAGGATTTTGAACGAGACAAATTTTTTCCAAGTATGGCAAAATGGGGCAAATTCAATGGTTACTAAATGCCATTAGAGACCCATGCCAGGGGGCTTAGCATTTACGAAAACATTCAATATTAGATAAGATGATGATAAGGTATATAGGCTCATATCATCGTTCATGGTAATATATGCCTACAAAACCTCAAAGATGGGGCATAAAGGTTTAGTGTTTAGCAAATTCTATTTTTAAGTTTATTTCAAATTCTCAAATTTATTATAGAAAATCTATATTAGTAGAAAGAGCATTTACAACCCAAAAAAACTCATTTTGATTACAATGTGGTGTTGAATTTATCAATGGGCTGAAAGGGAAGGGCCACTTTATAACAATGGATAACTATTTCACTTCTACTGGACTACTCAAGAGTTTATTGGAGAGAGGCATTTGTGCCATGGGATTTCTACACACAAATTAGGAGGAAATAAATACCATTGGTATTGAAGAATACTAAATCTTTTGGACAAAGTGCTCAAGGGACATTGAAATGGCTAGTGTAATAGTGTATGCATGATTCAAGAACCATGAATTGTGTTGTTTAGAAAGATAATTTACTAGTGGTTTTACTTTCTATGCAAGTTCCCCCTATTCAATTTCCAATGGAATTTCCCATAGTCATTGTATTTTGAAGGAATGGTGCAACCAAAGAGACTAAGAGAGGATCCAAGCTTCTCCCATCCACTTGGAATATACAACTTACATGCATGGTGTGATGCTTCATATTGCTCTCAAAACCAATCCCACAAATGGTAGCACTATGTTTTTTTTGTTTCTATTGGATGTCATGTGAAGTGACATTGGGGCCACTCCATGTCAAATTAAGGTATTAAATGGATTACTTGAGATGTTAATCTTAATTTTAGATGAGTTTCATCCAAATTTCAAAGTTTATCAAATTTAGGGTTTGAGTATTTGTGCAGAGAAATCTCCTTGACTTGACATTCTTGTCAAGTCAAGTTTTGTAAGTGTTTTTAAAGAGAGATGTGTGTTAATGCTTTGCTTGGAGATGATGGTTTATCATTTAAAAAAGTCTTTACTTTTTCTCTCACACTTGCACACTTGGATTTACCCTTTGTGTGGAGTGAGAGACGCTTGACTTCTTGTTTGTAAATTCTTAGTTTGTCACTTCTTCAAGAATCCTCTTCTTCAAGATGTGTAATGTAACAAATTCTTGAATTGAGGCTAATTTGATTTCTTGAGTGTTGTTTGATTTGTGGGAACTCTCAAGCATTTTTTTAGGAATTTTAGATTATTTTTGAAGTGATTGGAAATGGAGGAGAGAACTTAAAAAGCTCAAAAAGCTATTCTCCAAAATTATCATTTTCTTTCCTTTTGGTAGCAATTTTGATTGGAAGGACAAAATTTCAACTTCTATGTAGTTGAACATTGTTTGTGGTACAAGTATAAGAGTTGTAGATGAATATATATTGCATCAAAAATCATGAGATTAATACAAGTGATTTTTGAGGAATATATGAAGATTTAGTTTTCTACCATTTAAGGCTAGAGGCTTGGGTTTTCTAAAATCTACAAATTTCATAGATTTTTTGAATCTAGAAATCTGAAAGATTTATGGAATTTGGCTAGATTTCTGAAATCTTCATTTATTATATATTTTGAAAACTTATAGATTTTTATTTTTTTTAAAGTATAAAATTCATTTGTGGCCAAACTTTGAAATCCAATTATGGGGGCATTGCAACTCAGATGTGAATTCCATTTGAGCCTAATTTAGGTGAAATTTGTGAAGGAACCCTATGGAATAATTGTTTTGGCATATAAAATTTATTTTTAGCTTGGAATAGTGTTTTCATTGGCAAAATAGTGTTTCAAAGCACCAATTTCCCAAAATTTCCAAAATTAATTTGTAGATTTGGGACCCTATATAGATACTTTTTAGTGTCTTTCTTTGGTTTCCTCACAAGAATTGTGATTTGTGATCATCCATGGTTTGGGTGAGATTAGGTATAAAGAATTGAGATTAGGTGAGAAATTTATTGTAGTTGTGAGCTCCCAATTCATCACCGAGGACTCACTTTTTTTTTTTTTTTGTATTTGTTATTTTGAGTATAATTTTATATACAAAAATTCCAAAAAAGAGTGTAGAACCAAAATAGGTGTGTTACATACCAATATAGTATTTGGTCTACAATTAGAATATTATAGTCAAAATGCCCAAACCATGACGTACATAGGTTAGAACCCGACTAATTGTAGTAAATTGATGGATTATGTATTATTGGCACATTAGGTTCAAACTTTGTATAGGAGAGACATCTCTAGGCTAAGATTGGTTGCAGGAACTCTAGTGAAGAATTTAGGTTAGTTCTCAAAGATACGTTCTAGTTTCCCCATTCCATTGATGAAATAGTGGAATTCTCATTAGAAGAGATCTAGCCCTATTAGAAGACTATCAGTTCCTGGTAGTGGGGAACTTGGTGAACTATGCTAGCAATGTGGTCGGGAGGTGACCAAGTCAGATTTATTTTTTGAATTTTAGGGCATGAAATAAAATGAAATAAAATAAAATAATAAAATAAATAGTATTTATGATGGCTCACAATAGTTAGCCATACCCTCACTATTGTAGGAATAGCATGGGAAATAGGCTTGAAATGGCCCTCTGACTTCCCCAAATCTCATCTAATGTGTTAAAAATATCAAGATAGGACCATGGAGGAATCTATAGCCAAAGGAGGGTGATTGTGGGTTAACCCCTAAAGGACCATTGTCCCTTCAAGGGACAAATGAGATTTCGGGCAGGTACCTGCGGTCTCAATTTTTGTCTTGCTTTTATGAAAATTTTTATGAAGATAGAAAAATTGATTAGCTTTGTGGGAATATAATTTTTTTTTTTCATTTGGTGCCCGGGAACAAAAGTAATGCCCAAATAAGCTCAAAACAAGGGGGAGGAGGCAGCAAAAAAAGTTTCAAAAATCTGAATTTTTTTATTTTTTATTTTTTATCCTTATAGATTGTATTTTTGTCTACTTGGAAATCTGTGATTCATTCCGTTTGTATTTGTTATGAGAAAGTTATAGACAATCTTGTTTTTCAGGCAATTAGAGCATCTTCCTAAAAAAATAACATGTAGGATTCATTTCTGAATGCAATTTTTATAATTTAAAAAAATAAAGGTCCATATCATTTCATTTACCTTCTAGAACAATCTCACAATTGGAATTAGTGCATTTTAATTCTATCTAAGAGATATTAATAATTTATATTTTCCTACTATCTTGTACCTACTTCTACTGAACAATTTTTTAAAGAATGAAAATTAATTTTTTTTGTATTTTCATTTTTTTCTTAGACTCTCAACTCAATTCTCCACCATAAATATTTAAAGCTCAAAACTCTATAGTGCAAAAAATTTAAGTTAAGAAGGTTCAAAGTCAAATAACATAGTTCCGCAATATGTGGAAAAACTAGTTTTCTTCACTTTAAACGCAGATATCCTACAATCTATGCGGTTAAAATTTCTGAAATTTTTTCCACACATTTTCATACTAGTTAGGTGTAAGATCCTGCTATTAGATGTGAAAAATATACAATTTTCAAATTTTTTTACTCTTTACTCTAAAAATGGCAGTTTTGAGTGTTTTTTTTGCAGAAAAAAGGCTTTGGTCCTTTAGGGGTTAAAATCACACTGAGGACTCAACAACAAAGTCGGTTCGCCAAGATTTCTTCTAGTAAGGCCTTATTCTTTAAATTGAGACAATATGGTTATTTTGAGACTTTGAAAAATGAGTGCAAAGCTTCATTGAGGTAATAGTTGTTGAACCCAACGATAAAAACCAAGGACACATAGTTTTGAATAAGGGTTGGGTTCAAATGACTTAAAACAAGTGAGTCGAATTGCATCGATTGCAACAACTCATGAAAAGACATATTAAGTTCATTCAAGAATGTACCAAAGCCCTTGGAAAAATGAAATGCAAGTGAATTTCAGTTCAATCCGTTTGACTTATTTGGAAGATTGAATATACAAAGAGTATGTAACTTTTTGTTCACAGAGTCCTTTGAAGTGATTGAATTATGAAGGCAAACGATTGCCTAGAATGTAAGTAGTAACAAGGAGCGTTACTGTACATGTAAGAGTACTGAACTACTTTAGGTATTTTTTTGTGATTATTTTCTATGCTATTAATAGTAAAGAGACCCCAAAGTTTATTTGGCTTTAGAAACTTTAGTTGGTCACCTAGGCATCACTATTGGCTGTACTATTGCTCTTGGTTGCTTCCATTGCTTTTATCTTTGTTAGACCTTTAAAGATATCATCGTGTCGGGAATGATAGTGTCTCCCACTTCCATCGTCCAATGTGCCGCGCAAATCCAAACTTTGAGATCCATTGTCTTTCCGTTTGGCCTTTGAGTAGCTTGCGGCACCTCTGAAGTGGAAAGCGATTCTGACCCTCGAGGAGGTAGCCTCGGTAGCGTTGCATTGACATTGTCCATGTATGGAAGTCGAGCCCCATACGTTTTGGAGTCCAGTGACCGCTTGTGATCTTTGAAAATTCGTTGCCAGAAGAGATTGTTGACAAAAAGAGATCGTCTAGCTTTAGCAAATAGCGACGAACAAGGCTGTTTATCTTGGAGCCGAGGTCCAAGAGCATCAGTCGTGGGCAAGGGCAATGCACTCTTTGACTCATGGTCGAACCCAGGTGTCGCCTTATGTCCGGCAATGTCATTAGGAAGGTGCTAAATCGCGAGCGACGATTGAAGTGCATCCTTGAGCCGAGGACAACTTGCCGGTTCATCTAGTGGTAGGTCTAGTTTATGACTGGTTGCAGCATTAGTTCGTGGAACAGGGGAGAAGGAGTCCCCTCGGGTCGAGGATGCCCATTTCGGCGGTGAAGGAGAGCACATGGGAGTCCTGACAGGTCCGCGACTGGGGGGGCTGTCCATGACGCCTTCTTCCACGTCCCCCTTGGAATAGTCTATGGTTGCAGATGCAGCGTCAGTGGCAAATCGCAACATGTATGGCTTGGAATACGGAATCGTGTCGCAACTCCCTCCCTCGGATTGGGACTTGTTGGAGAGCAACTTTTCGGATCTAGAGAGCAGACTCTTGGTCAGCCTTTGCCTTTTCAATGGTTCAACGAAGTGAACGCCTCCAACCTGTAGTCCATATATGATCAATAAGCCCACCCACATTACCCACCGTCGAATAAATATAATGCAAAAGCAACTTCAATCGAGAATGGGGGACATGGATAGTGAACCCCCCAAGTACATGGCAAAGATTCAAGAGAAATGCGAATTCAATATATTATTTACAAAAGATTGTAGCGTACAAATCGAGGACTATACATAAAATATTATCTCACATCTAGAGAGAATCCACTTTACAACGTACTTCCTACTTCAACCTCGCTTTATGATTATGCCTATTCCAGGGAGCTCGTATCTGGAATCCATGACCTTCGAGGACTCTCTCATCCCGTCTATGAGCTCCTTCACCTTGTAGTCCCCGGCTGCCAATGGGTTCAAACCAATGTGGTTTTTCTTGACGTATGTCTGCAATTGGCCCGGTTGGTAGTTTGAATCTAGACGTCTGAGCCATGGCAGAAGTTCCCCCATGAGGATGTCATCTCTGCGATTATGGTGCCTCCAAGAGTCTAGGAATATGGTATTCCCATTCTCATTGCAGACACTCTTGTTTAGAGAGTCGTCAATGAGAAGCATATTATCCAAGGTGAAGGACATGCTCCCACTAGGATTACAGAACAAGTTCTCGGAGAGCACTTTCATACAATGCACTTGCTCAACGAGATGAAAGAACTTTCTCGGAGAGTACTCTATCTTTTTGCATTGTTCCTGACTAAGGATATCGTAGGGTGCTCTACAACCGCTGAATAGGTGTCCAGCGATGGGTTCTGCATTACGCTTCAACATCGTGGTCCACACTAAGACCCTATCCGCGATCGCCGAAACCTGCTGGAGGAATTCACCGAGATTTTGCCGAGCGAATACTGCCTTGGATCTGATGATCGTGGGATTTCTATGGCAGATAACATTGTCTTCGAGCTTGTACGGTTTGAATTTCTCCCCATAGGACTTCATTACCATTTGACAGAGTATGCCGTTCAAGTCGAAGACAATGTTCAGCCACTTCCTCCGCGGTGGAGGAAGTACGGGAGGCACATTCCTAGGTGCGATCTCTCTTCCGCCCTCTGCTACTACCTGATCAGAGCATAACAACAAAGAAATGAAGTTACCTGTTTAAACGTAGAAATGGGTGAGTCAGAAAGGAGAGAGATGCATTGAATTCCACTAATCGACTGCGGTCTCCCAGTAGGAAGTGCTTTCATTGGTAGTGGGCGATGCATACTTTCAAGTTTTTCGAGCTAGTTACCCAAAACATCAAAAGCAAGATCCAATTAGACTATTGGATATTTGAAAATGTGCATATTTTATTTACATAGATTACATAATATAGGTGAAAATTTTCTGTTTCAAATAGGGTCGCAAAATCTATTCTAAAAGAACTATGGTACACTAGACTACACAAGAAGGAGCTGCAAACGGATATGTAGTCTACGCGCAAGCAATCAACGAGTGGCCACACCATCTTGCCACGCAGTAGGAGTACAAATGAAATTCAATGACTACTCAAAGCCTTCTCCCTACTCTTCATACACAAAGACATGATTGACTTCAAGTTCTATCAACTCAATCGAAATCGTATGGGTCAGAGGGTTGTACCTGAGCGGATCCAAGCTCTTGAGGCTCATCCCCTCCCACTGCCGTTGCAGTAGGAGGCCCCCCTTAGATCTCCTCTGCCACATTATTCTGGGTATCGTCCTCGCTGGCTTTGTAGTCAACCCTTTCTTCCTCTATGGATAAGGGTGAGTGCAACTCCTCCACTACTTGAGACGACGTGCCGCACACCAGTGTCTCCATTTCGGGTGCTTGTAAAACAAGTCCTGATTCGACTTCGCCCTTATCATCGCCTTGATGATACTACTGTGGAACTTGTGTGTCTTCTACTGCTTGCGAGACGTCTGCACCTCCAGGAACAAGGACTTCGAATGCCGCTTGATCTGGAGAATAAACCCTTGGTAGTTGGGATGCTGGTGTTGAACTGACCAGATCCTCATGGGCCAGGGAAACACAGTCTTGGTTATCCTCGACTCGAGGATAAGATAGAATAGGTACTGGATGTTGCATTTCCTACGAGACTAGACCATGGATTGTTGACGGTGAAGGCTGAGGAGTTGGAGCCCTAAAAACCAATGGTGGTTGGCTTTGAGATTGGCTGCTCTACCAATTCATCGCCTGTAGGAGCAATGCAACCTGACTATTCAGCTCAGAGAATTGAACCTTGGACTCCTCTTGCATTTTAGCATTTTGGCATTTGTCTTTGCATTTTTCACAACTGCATCTACTTGTTGCTTCTCCTTCACTTCTTTCTTCGCTTTTCGTGCGATTCTTCTCTCTTGTTTCTCCTTGTCCTTTTGCCACCAATCCTTCTCCACCTTGATGACCACACCGGAAGGTGCAACGATGGATTTCATCTCCGTCACCGGCAAAATGCCTTCCTCCTCCTCCTCATCGTCCGAGGAATGGGGATGATCAATATCATCATCATTGCTAATGATGATAAACCCAGCTTCCTCCGACATCGGCATATTATTTCTCTGAGAAGGCTGGGGTTTTTCTATGATGGGGCTGTCATCAAGCCCGAACACTTCGTTCATGATCACTTCCTTCTCGGCCTCGATCCTTGCCCTTCTCGATGGAAGCACGGCTTCTTGATGTTGCTCGTGTTCAAACTCCGAATCCGTCTCGATGTCCTCCTCCTCATTAGTAGTTTGCAATAATGGAGGCGAGACTGGAGTTGCCATCCACGTATGAATTGGAACGTGTTGGTTCCAAATTCATCGATGCCTTCCACGCTAGGATCATTACATACATGAGGACCCACCATCTCTCTCTTTGTTAACGGGGATGACAGCTGCAGCCGGTGAATCAAGTGTCATAGGTGGCGACGGAGGCGAGTTCAAATGAACTATGACAGGTCTACGACTTTGTGGTTTCTTGTAGCACAAAGAATAGGGCGAATTTGAGAACATGAAATTGTTTTTGTCCATTTTCTTCGCAAGATATGAAATTCTGAGATATGATTTTGCCTCATCCTTGTCAACAAAGCCGTAGAAGAATGCCCCGAACATCTGCATGAATCATATAGTAGATTGGTCCAGGATGGTGGATACTATCCTCGAGTCGAGGATAAAATAAAACATCTAATGAAACGAAGAAAATTCAGATAAAACAACAAAACATCAAAGCTACCCTCGAATCGATGATACCTAGTTTGAAGTATGGAAATATACCTTCGCAACGAGCATGAATTTTGCCCCTAAGTACAAATCGAGGACATTTTCGTCCGGCCTGGCAAACGCATGTAGGATGTCTAGGTAGAACTCCATCCTGAGTTCACTGGCCTCTATCTTCCACTTCGCCTCCGTGTTCTTTGAGGGATCTAAATAGTACACGCAATTCGAGGGCGTGTCATATTTGGACTTCATTAACTCACAAGCGGCACTTGCAAAAGCATCCGCTTTCTAAAATAGAAAGAAGAGTGGCACATTAGGAGCAGTCCCTCGATTCATGACGTTATTAAGCATCTCTGCTTTGCTGGGAACGTAAGTAGAAAGAACGTGCTCATATTGCCCGAGATTCATGGATGCAAAACGAGTCGCAACTTTGACGTCCTCCTTATCTTCCAAAATAAAGAGCCATACATTCGGCTCAGTCATCTTTGGACTCAATTTATGAAGTAGGAAATCCAATGCAGGCTCAATTACACCTATAGTATCAGTAGGAGTCGTTCTATGAACCTCTCTAGTGTCCAGAACCGCCAGGTTTATCTCTCGACTGTGATATTCGTAAGTTGTACTTGTCACCAGCGCCCTCACAGTCATATTGATTCCTCGGACTTGGACACCTCCAACCTGGTTTGGAAGCTGATACTTCAACTTTATGAATCTTATAAACATGTGAAGAACCTCCGGAAATTGTTTTTGGAGATCCTTCGCACACTTCAACCAGGTGTCGTTTCTGAGACGTCTTTTGAAGTACTCAACCTTTGGGTGCGAGATCAAGAAGTCCCATGATGTTGACATGAATTTGTGCCTTGCTTTCCATGGCTTCCACACGTTGTCGTCGACATTGCCAGCTATGTTCGTGAGTATCAAAGCGGGTTTGATGTCCATTAAATCCTGAAGAACAATTTTCTTCCGCTTCCTCCTCTCTATCCAATCTGCATGAGAAAGGTTGTCTGGCACGAGAACCTTTGTTCTCGAAACTGAGACCTTCGAATACAAGGCCTGGCGTTTGGGAGTCTGTCCAAGCACGTGTTCTGCAAAGACTCCAAAATCCTTATCTGTAAAATGCCCACAATGTTTGAAAAACTCCCATTTTAGTGACATTGTTTTGATTTTGAATCCCTTGATATCCTTAAACTTTGATAGGGAAATAGGATCAGTCAGCTCCCCCGTGGCGTGCTTTGTTAGGAAGAGTTCCCAGTGCTTCCACAATGCATCCGGCAAAGTTATTATCTGAATCTCGTTCTTCAAATCTGTGGTTCCACCAATTGAAGCACCATCCTTTTCAAGATTTATATTTTGAAATTGCTCTATGACTGCTCCTATAAGGCTCTGTAGTACCAGAATTGACATCAATTTCTAATCGTAGGTATAGTATCCTCGATTCGAGGATACATCTGAATGGTTCAAAATATAATCCATAGGTTGCATTTCGGGGTTTCTATTGCAAATGAGAATAAGATCTACTTCATAGCAAGAATGCGCTATCATTGAATCAACAATATAATAGAATAGAAGATATTTACCTTATAATTGTTCACATTGAACACTGCCTTGTTACTTCTGCATGCATCTTCATTTGGATCATCAGTTGGACGTTTATAGGCTAGCCAAATATTACGGCAACTAATGATTTGATTCCCCCATGTAGGCTGGGCATGGTCCAGATGGTTTGTGCAGTTGTAGAACTTTGAGATGTTTCTCAATTTATTATGATCTTGAGACCAAACAATATAAGCATCCCACCTCTATAGTTACACCCTCCTGGCTTCTCCACAACTTGACTTCTGGAGCTCTTTTGAGGTGGTAATACTATGTTGGCTGTTAATAATCATGAATCGCCCACTTTCAATCTCTTTCCAGTTCTCGGGTTTCTTTTTGAGAAGTTGATTATTTTTGTCGATACTCGATAGGTGTCAAACACACTTTCTGCCACTGCTTAATATTGATAAGCTGGATGAGTTTGTTCTTGATGGCCTCAACTAAGTCTCTTTGCAAGGTGCGAATGACATATTGGTCAAAAGCAATAATGCATTGCTTAATATCGACACTGACGGTCTCCATGTCAAGCAAAAAACATTGTTTATGCTCTACCCAAAAGTTTCGTTGAAGAACAACGAATCTTTCGTAGTCCTTTTGCGCTACTTTCGAGGTCAATGAGCCAGTTGAAACTACTGTCAAAGCTGAGCCAGAACTCCCCGTAGGTGCAGTTCCAATCAAAAGACTCTTCTTCCTTTTCCTACTCAACTCAACTCCCTTGGAAGTGGTTGAGCCTTTCTTTTTTAGCTCCGATCGGTTTTGACCAAGTGTTTTGTCTTTTCTCCCCGATCCAGGAGTTCCAAACGACTGTCTTGGATGAGAATCCAATTCCTGTCTTCTAGCTTGGGACTCCAGACGACCAAGTGCCGACCTTTGTTCGACATTCTCTAATGCGTATCGGTCCAATGTCTGAAAAATCAATTGTAGTCGTGTTGCGTTCGATTTTGTGGTGCTATTTTTCCAGGGAACATATCCACTCTTCCCAAATTCGTCATTCAGATACTCCATTTGCGACCCCTCTAGAAAAGTCATGAGATTTTCCAAGTCAAATTTTCTGTGATATGAGTTCACGTTGATGACAATCGAGTGACAATGGCCCATGTTGTTTCTATTGTCATCCACTTCCCAGAGAACTATAACGACATAGTTCCCCTGATGTTCCTCTATCAGGGTCACTTTCTCTTTCATATTCCAGGGACTATAGTTTGTTGTCCCTTGGATTCGGTAGTGAAGGTAGACATAATTTTTCCACGAGTTTACACCAAAACTCCAAGTGTGGATATGCTCCTTAAACTCCCAAAGCGTTCGATACGTGTCCTCCATTTCATTGATGAAGGGTTCATTGTTCAATGGACTTATGAATGGTTGAAGATGATGTGAAGTTGCAGAATAATCGTAGTTGTCCGCCTGGTCCATTTTACTTGTCTGTTAAACATTCACACAAAGATGTAAGCAGTTTATTCAATTTTGCTTCATGTTCCAAACCGCTCTCTAGTTTCATATAGTAACATTAATTTTATGATCACTAATGTGGTCTTTACAAATTACTTAAAATTCTATTATTTTGTATATCCCATGATATTAATGATTGACTTATCATCGTATCGAGGATAAATGTATCTACATCTTTGAAAATAGTTTTCGGCATCAACCTCAATTATGAATTATGGGTTAGAGGTTCAAGAATTTAACGAAGAATAAAGTATGCGTCTTCATATTTTAGTGTTCTATATGCTTAGTTTCGCGAGCCGTAATCGTAGAAGTCACCATGTTAGTATTTAGGAGTGTATAACTATATAGAATTTTTCAAAATTTCTAATAGACAAAAAGGATTAGAACCCTCTTAGCCTAAACAACTCGTTAAGACTAAGAGGATACTCCAAGTAATCCGTAACAGGATCCAGGACAGATCCGGAATCCGGAAACTTGGATAGCGACAGCCTACTGACTAGACTTCCAATCTAGGAGAATAGGGACCCGTTACGGATAAACGGTCCACTTTACGAACGATCGGTATTTTGACGAGTACTTAACCCCGCCACTCTCATTTGTTCTTCCTCTTTTTCCCACAACTGTTTTGTGCATGTATAGTTGAGTGGAAGAGTGGTGAGCTGGTGATCGGGTGAGAAGTTATCTTGTGTTAAGATTTCAGAGTAGTTTGTGATGGCGGAGGAAGATATCCGGAAGACTTTGGTCACAGGCCAGATGGTTTGTCCAACCATTCCGGAAAGGCTGAGAAAGAGATCCCAGCTAGAGGATGACCTCAGTGAGATAGGGTGTGTCGGTTTGTTCATGCGGCCATGGACCGTAAAGAACGACTGGATGATCTAAGAGCTGATTGTAGGAGCCTCAAACCAGTATGAATTGACAGTGAGAGGAAGGCCTGCAACCCGGACTAATGAAGTCTGGGCTAAGGTTTATAGATTCCCTAAAAAGGGATCCGGTTTAGCTTCCCGGATAGACAAGTTTACGGTCGGGAAGTTCAAGAATGCAGCCCATTCTAAAGAAGGGTATGCGATTAGTGACTACCTAGATGCAAGGCAGAGGCATATACTAGAGTTCTTGATCCCCATCCTATATCCGGAAAAGCCTACCCGGATTATGGTTACGGTAGCGAACACCATATTTGGTGCTATGGAGGGTAGGCCAGTCAGTTGGGGCAAGGTTATTGGGTCAATAGTCTCCAAGCTTGCCGCCAATGTAGGAAAAAGGAAGACCAGTCCAATAGGTCCGTATCTTTTCCACCTCTACCACTACGAAGAGCTTTTAAGTGATGCGGAAATGGTAGAGTACAACATTGGAGCCACCATCCTCCAATACGGCCTCACGGAAGAAGTGACAGCAAAACAGCCGCCAGTAGAGGAGGAGGAGGATCCGAAAGAGGATTAGCAACTCCTGGAACGCAGGCGATGGAAGTCGACAGATCCGACGTCTCGGGGGAAGCTTCTGGCCCAATAGAAGATATCCAAGGAAGAAGAAGGGAGCATAACCGGATTCTTCAAGACTGGGTTCAACTCGGTACTACAAGTGCAAAAGTACCACGAGAACCTGGTGGATCTTCTGAGGAGGATTAGCCGGGAGTTGAAGACGAAGCTGGAAGACATCCTCGACGTCTTGAAGAAACTTCCGAATCCGGAAGTTCTCGAGAAGAAAGACAAGCAAATTGAAGCCTTGGAGAAGGAGAAAGCGGACCTTCAGGCAAGACTGAGCTGGGCTCAAGGGGAGATGGCTGCAACAAAATAGAGGGAGAAGGAAGCCCTGCAGTTGTTGAAGAACCTATCCAGATTGGTGGACAAGTCGGCCGACCTAGTGATGAAGGCGGCTCTAGTCCAAAGCTCGTTGACCAAGGAAGGGCACCTCACCGGATCCAAGGTGATCCGGATACTAGTGGACTTCTCCTCGTGGATGGAGATTACACTGAAGGAGATGAGGCAGCTACTTGGGCGGATCAATCTTGACCATGTAATGGACTTCTCCAACTTTCTGGAGATCCATTTCGACACGGAAACTCGAGTCAAGCTCACAGCCTCGATGCCACTGTTGTTGAAACCGGAAGCTCCGTGGGAAACGCTCTGGTATTCGACGGAACCCTTCTCCAAGCAATTGGAGAAGACAATCTAGGGAAGTGTGAAGACAGCGCCCAAGACTAATAAGCAGTCAGGTGCGACACGGGAGTTAGCACCGCCAGAGATTACGGTTTCACCACTTGTCCCAGTGTTCCACCTTCCGGAGAAGGAGCCACTTCCGACACCTTGCACCTAGACCCGTAGTGAACTGACGGAGCGGATTGGGGGATTGTTGAATCCGGCCAAGACTCATCTAGTAGAATTCGAGCACATACTGCAAGAGCAGCAACCAAGGAAGGAGATCGAGCCTATTGTGTTGGATGAGACGTCTCCAGGCGAGGAGAATGAGAGGGAGATAACTCAAATTGAGAAATCTGAGGAGGAAGAGTATCGGACCGGATCGGAGGATGAGGATGAGGAAGAAGGGGACTACTCTCCTCCGGAAATCCAGAAAATCCAAACCCGGGCAGCATTGCAGATGACACCGATCAAGGCAACTCTGAAGGCAACTCCGAGGTCATCCACGCGAGCACTAGGGAGTCAAGGCTGGAGCAACCAAAAGAAAGCGCAGAAGGGGAAGTAGTTAGGACCTTTCTTTAGGCAGTTAGGATTTAAAATTTTGAATCGGATCCGAATTTCCAGGTGTGGGACCGGGTTCTGGATTTGTAGGATCTCACTTTTTCGGATTTCTCGAGGGGTTTGTGAGTGGTCACTGGGATTTCCGGGTGCCCTTTTTGCCTTTTTGGCTTTGGTTGTTTTGAATTTTTAAGTGTGAGGCAGGTTTGTTGCCTCTCATTCCATCCTAGCGTTATAGTTTGTATCTTATCATCCTTTCTTTAATCTGAGCCACCAAGTGGACCCTCAGGAATTGATCTGTCATATATCCAGCTTTCCGGTGTTGTCTTGCGAATGTGTGGATGTGTAAGAGAGAAGGAGGAAAGGAAGAATCTGGATCTGAGGGAACCCGGAGCTGAGTTGCGAGGAATGTTTGCGACGTAGTCTAGACTAGAGATTTTGGTCTTGAGCACGTGTCTTTAAACTCTTGGAACAGGAATCCGATTAGGAGTGGTGTGGGTGCAGATCCGGAATACCAGGAAGGGTTTCGTGCGGAGATAAGCAACTGCTGGTAGAAGAAACCCCATATCACTTACCAAAAGGTCAACCAAACCCAAGGATCAATCTAGCGCATAACTTACAATCCCTATCTTAGTTCCGGTTGTTGTTGGTCTGTCATTGTAGTGGAAAAGACTTGTTATGGCTCTGAGTGACCTACCTCCCAGGTTGGCCATCTGGAAGGTTGTGAGAGTGTTTTCGGTCGATCTAGTGCAACATTTGGTCTAAGTGTGTGTTGTGTAGTTTTGAGAGAGAAGAGAGTGTGAGGAATACGAGTGGTGAGTCCCTAGCCCTCTATACAATGAAAGGAGGACCCTCTGAGGGTAAAACAGAGGTACCAAAAACCAATGTTTGTGAGTGAAGTGATGGATCCGGAATCCGGAAAAAGAATAAATCCGGATTTGATTCCGGAAAGAGAGTGCTTAAGTTGGTAGAACGGATAACCTAGGCTTGCAACAACATACTAGAATCCCCTGGGACGATATTTGGAGTTAGTTCACACATTTGGGTGTTGTAAATGGTATTTACCGCATGCTACGCATATGACACTTAGATGGAGATTCTAGATGCCATTATCATCGAGTCGATGTTAATAGTTTGTTTAAGAAGACATCTGTATGTCCTCAATTTAGTAAATATTTGTTTCTATATGTCTAAAAGAGGAGAAGGTGGATGATGATTATGAAATGATACTGATTATGTCTTTAAATTTTCATGTATAGAAATGTCTCTAGTATTGTTATGATACATTGAATTATTTATCATCATATCAACGATATTCAATGTGATCTTCGACGATTAATTTTATCCATAAATATTGACACCCTTAAGAGGTTCCATTCTTATCTGGTCATATTGAATTAAATAAAAATTAAAGGAGCTATTTCTTTTTTATTTATGTTTAAACTGTCATGACATGAGAGTCTATGTTATCGTCGAGTCGATGATAGATATCCAATTATGAAAATAAGTGTTATTGTGTGATTTTAGGACTTGTTGATTTTATCATTTAATGATAAGACACACATTATTTAGAATTAAAAATATATATACGTAGATTTGTAGTCATCAAATTACATTTTATGATAGACAGAATATCCTTTTGTGTGATTGGAGGGTGAATCTTGAATATTGCAAGAGTTAGTTTTGGAACTATGTCTTTCACTTTATTCTCTACTGGAGGATAGATATCCTTGAGTTGAGGATAGACTGAGAGAATCTGTGAATTCCACAGTTTAAGTGCGGAAACCCTAATTTCATTCCTAAACCCTAAATAATATTGAATTAAGATTGAGGGTTTAGGGTACCTGGGACTTAAAATTCTTGGAGCTTCCTGAAACGGTCTTCTATACAAAATTTGTGAGATTGTCACAGTAACTTGGAAAACTACAATCACACTAAAATGATGTCATTGCAATCCAAGGATAAGAACACAAGTATATGAATTCCAAAAAATTCAAATCATTCATAGGATTCATAGAATTTCAATTCTAAAATCCTACTTCTGAATGGGTAACTCAATTAGGTACTGAAACTTCAGAACATCAACACTACAGAATACAAGAGTACAATTGTAAATGAAACAGTACAAGACTAAGAAGAAATTTCCAACAACCAAGTAGAAAACAAGCACATAACTTCCAATTGGAAATCAAACAAAAACCCTAAACCAGTATTCACCAACTTGAAACAAAAATAAGGTTGGCACCTCCAACGTCGTAGAGAAACGCAGCATCCACAAAAATGCTCAATCTTACTCCGCAACTGAGATCACAACTCAGAACGGCACTGAAATGGCACGTGAAATCAAATGTACACTCGCACTCATACAGCACTTACACTCACAGGGAATTACCTCTCACTCACACTCACAGAGAAACACACCCAAGCTCCTCAGTGGTGGAAGAGCTCCTTGCTGACGCCACACCCAAGCTCCTCGTCGGTGCACACACAAGCTCCTCTCCTCGCAGGCGCAAAAGCTCCAACGCGGAAGAAACAGAAGACCTCCAAAATTGTTTGCGCGCGCAGAAGATCCAAAATCCAAGCGTGGAAGACAAAGGGAAAAAACCTCCCAAGGCGAAACCAAGCCGCCAAAAGTACCCAAGTCTGTTGAACCGAACCTATGAGTTTGGGTCGGGGCTACCGAACTAGCAGTTGCAGACTCGAAGCTAGAACTGGCGTGGATTGACCCCCTCGCTTGTCCCCAACCCTGAAATTTTTAATTTTTTATACATGATAAAATTTTCAAATTTTAAATTCATATTTGCAATCAGAGGCCCCAAATTAGCTTGGAGAGGTAGATAAGAGAAATAAATCCAAATTACAAAATAGGGGGCTTTTTCTTTTACATGCACCCTCGGAATGACTTTGGGAGACAAGTGAGGGGGTCAATCCACCCTAGCCCAAAGCTAGCAACTACTTCCCTAGTGTAAGGGGTTAAAAAAATGTAAATATTTCATCATGCTCTAATATAGTACTTACAGTGTGCAACCCTAAACCCTAAAAGCATAAATTAGTGTAGTCTATTAGTCCAAATAAGTTATACTTTTATATGAAGGAAGCATTTTTTTGAAGATTTAACCCTTGAACACCGGACTGGTGACCATGGAAATCAAGCATTTTGGAACCATATGACCTCATCCACTTTAAAAAAACCAAAAATACTCATTGGGAGTCAAACTACTGTAGAAGATCTCCCCTTTCCACCCCTAATTCCTTGGATGAATAGTTGCAATTTTGTCCTACAAAGGAGAATTCTTTAACATTCATCATCCAAAAAAAGTCTACCACGTTGTTTAGGGCTTAAAGGGACTAATCCTACGAAACCATAGATTGGCCTAGGCATGCCACCATCTTCTCTTTTCTTTTGATTCATTGTCATTTATTTCTTTATTAATCTCTTGAGATTTTGCCAATTCCACACCAAATCCAACTACAACAAAAAAAACGTGTATGCCTAGAATGTATCAGTACCTACTTTCGTGTGGAGATTTATTATATTGAGAATTTTTTTTTACTACGGGCATAGACATTCAGTTGTGTTCCGCCGATGTACATCCACCAAACACTCCAAGAACTATTGGTGTACAATAAAGGTAGATATTTCTTTAATGTGGAATGTTGATTAATTAGTATCGGTCCCCTTAATACCCCTATTCATTGCAGAACTACCAAACCCTAGCCCACCATAACGTCTATCCTTTCACTAACTGTATAAAAACATAATTCTAATATCTCTCTCTTATGTGGATTCCTTTTAAATGGTTCTATTAATCTTCAATTTATAATGGACAAACTTTTAATCATGGAAATCATTCATATTGGTATTGTTTGAATCGTTGGTGTAAAGCAAAGCCGTAAGCTCTTGTGATCATGGAAATCCTCCATATTCATATTGTAGGATCTATTTGTGTAAATAAAGCAATAAATACTCATCATGACTTCTTTAAGGAAAGGAGAAATTCTGAGTAAAGAATGAAGAAAGATTGAAATAGAAGACCTTATTTAAAGTCCGAAGCCTTATCTAAAACCAACCCTCTAAGTATGTACATGGAGACACTTTAAAACTAATTGTTTACAATGCACACCATGATCTCTTTCAGAGAAGGAAAAATCCTAAGAACAAAATGAAGAAGGAATATATTCATAAAAATATAAGATTATATAAGAATCCATAAGAAAATAAAATCAACCTTCATATAGATATTAATAAGTGCATGTACATGTAATAGATATATGTATACACTCATAATTTTATAGAATAATTCCTAATAAAATACAATTAGGAAACCTATATATATCATCAAGTGTATATATATGTATACTCTAAAACCGAAAGCTTTTATTTTTAATCCCTTTGTAATTGTCATGCAAATAAATCCAAATCAATTTAGAACCCATCTTCAAATCAATAACATAGTATATTGTCCTAATTTTATTGAATAAAAATTTTAGAATATAAAAGTCAAGATTGTAAGTCCCCCTCACTATAAAATTATTTAAAATAAACTTTGTTCAAGAAGCAAAAGAACCAAATCCAATTTGAGCTTCACTTCGTAATAACTATAGTAAAAGATTCTAATGGAAAAGGTTACTTTTATTTCTCAGAAAAGTAAGAGTAATTTATTGTTGAAGGCTTAGAGTACATTAGGTGTTCCTGAAGTATACATTTTTCTAAAATTACCAATGTGCAAGTATGTGAAGTGCTTGTCCAAGTCAAAATTGCATTCACTAGATTTGTAAGCTAGATTTGCCAAAATGAGGTCATAAATTTTAAGAACAAATAAATTATAGAATTCAATATGTGATATGAAACTCGTTTCAATTCCATTTCCAACAAATTTCTCTATGAAATTGATAATATTTTGCATGTTTTTGAATTTAGAAGAAATTTTGAAATTTTCCTTTCCTAATTTAAAAAAAAATTGTTTTAGGGTTCCTGAATTTAATTGTATTGATGGGATCTACAATTCGTAGTCTACAATTTTTATGTGCATATGATTTCCAAAATATGCTTCCAAATAGCACATTATAATGAATTTTCTTGGATTGTCAATTTTGGAGTTGAATCCCAATGCTTACAAGTTAACTGTTCCCAAAACTAAAGCTTCAATTTGGAAAAAGAGAAATGGACGCCTAATTCATCATCACATTTCACTAAGCAAGTGTTGGGCTCTTTGGAAACATGCATTCAACTCGAAAAACATCAGTTGGGGTTTAGGGTTATGAAAATATGCTCTTTAACATAATTGGTGTATTTAATTTATCCTAAAACTCATATGACAAGTTGAAAAAAAGGATTGAACTAGAATTCCATCATGAAATTTTTGTAAGCAAATATAGAATTTGAGAGATTGAAACGAATATGTAATTTGCCTAAATATATTGAATTAGTGGACTTCTTCAAATAAATTACTTACTTGCTAAATGATTTTATTCATCACTGAAATGAACTCAAGGGGAAATTGCTTTTTTGGTTGGACATATCTCTATAGGATTGTTCAAGCACTTTAGTTTGAGGAACTATACTTGTAGAACTTAAGGATTTGAAAAGTTTTTGTGTAATTCAAATAATGTGAATGTTAGGGTTTATGATAAGTGAATTCAAGGGTTGGATTAAATGAAAATGAGAATATATTATTTTAGGTCTCTTTTATAGTTTTTCAATTTTTTTTTCTTCATATTCTAATATGTATTTGGTAAATTTTTGTTTCTTTTTTTTATCTTTGGTTAGAATCACCTTTCGGCCTAAAGAGCTATCCATTTGCAATTTCATTTTTAGTGATTATTTATCATGATTTCTTCATTTGTACGGGGGGTTCTATTTTGATTCCCTTTTTTTTTCTTTGGGATCACTTTGATTTTCATGTTATGTCCTTACATTTTCTAGCCTGAAGCCTTTTAAGAAGTTGAGAATCCTTTAAAAATTTTTTTTTTTTTTAAACTTCTTTCTTTTTGACAAAGAATCTTTGTTTGTCTCTTTATGGTGGCATTGATGAAGTTCTCATTAGTTTTGTAAAGCAACTACATATAGCGCTCCACCATAAATAAAAGTGTTTCATGTATCCCCAAGTCAGCTCTAAGTTTTTAAATTGTCACAGCATGCAATGTCAATTATGGCATCACGGTGCCTCTAGAACATCATTGATTTCAATCACATAGACTCTTATCATACATAAAGGCAATTAGGCATTAATTGTATCAATCAATAATATTCATACCAATGCATGAACATCTATATGAAGGTTATGTCCATAGTTCTTCAATGTCCAATGACAATATCGATTGAGCCACTAACTTCATTGAAGTGTAATGTAAATTAATTCATTTGTTAGAAGTCTAAAGTTTAAAAAAAGTATAAGTACTTGCATTCCATGAAATTATTTTCTTTGGAATGAAGAATATTTTATAGAGTTCAAATATTCAAGGTTTATGATTATTTTATTATTTTTGGTAATAAAACTATGAGTACAAAGGAGCCTGATTTCATCTCATCATACAAGTAGAAATTGTTTAGTGTACACCAAAATAATTCTTAATGTCTACACAATCTATTTTGAAGTGTTAAATCATTATAACAAACAATGATTCGAACACTACTAGAATTTCAAATGCATATTATATTGTCATTAGGGAAGGACATATGCAAATCACTTGGCAAATACATATCATTAAATCCTAAACCCTACAAGTATACTATAAGTGAATACTACAAATTGAGTTTACATTTAAATGAATAAGAATTATGTAAGTACAAATAAACAAATAATTGTAGTACAATTGAAAGATTGAATTCATATCGCATATTCCATATTGAATATATGAAGCAGTATTCATACTTAGAGTAAGAGATGAATTACTATAGCATACAATAATTGTAAATGGATTGCCATATTTCATGTTTGCATGAAACCGCTCACAAATGACGGTAAATGAATTATGGAAAACATTGTAGTAAAAAATGTCCCTAAAATGCTAAGCTTTTCACCCTTAAAGTCCCAAGGCCATTTTTCTTTAAAAAAACACTCAAAACTACTACTTCTATTGCATTCATGTAAGGAATCAGAAAAAACACTTTTTTTACAATCTAATCGTAGCATCTTCTACTAAACATTTCTTGGATCATGTACTAGAAATTTCATGATATTTGACCATACACATTGAAAGATATTAGTGTTCACAAATGAAAGAATTTTTTGTTTTGAATAAGACGGTCCAATTGCTTGCTAAATAAGAAACTCTATATCTTTCATATCAGTAATCCAAATGGGATGAATCAAATCTTCGCATTTAGTAAAATATATAATCTACAAGAATAAAATAAAAAAATATACATATTTCAATTTTTTACAAATTTTGTTTGCTTCATGCTCTCCCCTTTTTCAGATTATTGTGGCATATCTTTTGCTCCCAACCACTGATTGAAATACAAATTATATTCCCCCAAAGCTAATAAGTTTTTATATCTTACGAGAAAGTTTCAGAAAAAATCACTAACAATTGAGCTCATAGGAACCTACCTAAAATCCATGTTGTCCCTTATAAATACATTGGGACTTTAGGGGTTAAAGAGTACTTCTGTACAATCAAGTGATGAACTTCACATAAATTGCATCTCCTAAGAAACTTAGTAGATTCCAAATTTTTCCCCTACGAATCTAGAATTGTTCACAATCCTAAACCCTAAACCCTAATCCTAACCCCTAAGGTGTGAACCCTACATTGCACATAATTAGGATCCCAAACCGTCGAAGGAAGGATTTTTTAAGAAACCTAGATACTAGACAAAGTATAAGCAAAGAAGCAATTATTAGGAATCCCCTAGTAATGAGAGTCACATGAACAAAAATTAAGACAATGACATGAATAGTAGATAGACTATAAACAAACGAATTTTTTTGGTTGGTATTAGCAAAGACTTTTTTTGGTTGATATTAGCAAAGACTGTTTTGGGTTGATATTAGCAAAGATTGTTTTTGGTTGGTATTAGCGAAGACTTTTTTTGGTTGGTATGAGTAAAGCCTTTTTGTCTAGTATTAGTAAAGCCTTTTTTGGCTAGTATTAGTGAAACCCTTTTGGGGCTGCTTTTGTTCTTCAGCCGCATCTTTATTCCACAAAGTTGACAGAAAGCGGCATATTAAGAGGCATTTAAGTGTTGCCATAGAAAGTGGACCATGAATATTGTTAGATGCCATGTATTTCCAAAGAATTTGAATTCCCGCGCCAATTCTTCCTCGCCCCTCAATTGGCGGAAGCTCGAGCTCTCTCCCTTGCAACTTTCACGTCGCAACTGTGTTTTGCTTGCACAGCTGCGCCATTTGATTGTTCTCATTTTTTGTTGCTCATCTCTGACCTACAAGACGCTTCAGCATTTTGTTTTTCGCATTCCCAATCCACCTTAGCTTCCAATAGGCTTGTTCAGATAGTGGGGACTCTAAGAAGACGAGTGTGTTCATTGACTGCAGTTGTTGGTAAGTAGTATTGTGCTTTGACTTCTCATTTGTACAATACGCACTACGCCCTATTATTGTTGTACCTGACATCCCTTTGGTTTTTGATTAGTAGTTTCATTAGTAAAAGAGTGAAACATAGAAATTTCATTGCTATTGTGTCCGATGAGAGTGTTGGTATTGTGCATCATCGAGATGGTGAGGAATACGTCTCCCAGTATTTTCGCCAAAAATTACGGAGGATCCTATATTATATCAATGTAGAGTTTATCCTCGGGTCGATGATATCAAGAGAACTCAAAATGTAATTGAGAATCGTGGACTCCAGGAGAAGATAGAACGGTCTGAATTCCTGAGACTCATCCATCATATCCTCAAGTCGACGACATCTTTTTCATTTAGTAATATGTCGGATTATCGTCGACACGAGGATAGGTCTTAGTTTTATATTCCTACGAATGATATAGATTTTATATTATAGTGGACGATATCCATCTTAAAGTCTAATGTTGGAAGATTTATATTTCAAGAAGTTTTATCGTCGACTCGACGATATTTAAATCTCGTAATTTGGGTCCCTAGTTCATAAATCATAAAATATTTTAGGAATACATTAGTCTTATTATCTATTTACTCATGAATGTGAAATTTATATATTCACAAATAATATCTTCTATGTATCGTAATTGACGATAAGCCCTTCATACGATAATGTTGGAAGGTTTATATTTTTGGTTTCACACATGATTATCGTCAAGTTGACGATACGCATTTCTAAATTGGACAGTCACATTCCAGGTTCTATATCATTAAGAACTTGATAATTAATAAAGAGTCACATTCTATGTCATTTAGAAATAGTGAAAATTTCCCATACATTATTGGACCAATGATTTTTGTATTGTGGCTTGAAGTCTTTCTGAATTTATTACTTCATATGAAAAATAATTTTACAAATTATTCACGAGGAAACCATTTGTAGTTACAAATTCTGAGGTAAAGATAATTCTTTACTCTATCCTCGGTTCGAGGATAGACATATGTATTTTGTGATTATTCTGTTAACCAATTTGATTTGTGTTATTTACAATTCCAATTGATTAAGAGTTCACATTGATTTGAGGATAAGAATTATCTTTGTAATATATTCAAAATAGATTGTGTATAATGTATATTTCATATAGTCTTCTGTTTGAAATTGAGTGTGATACATTCAAACGAGCATGTGTTGTTATCGTATCTGAGGTAATTGTTCTCATTCACTAATTGGCTCTAGTCCGCAGAATGGATATTCACAGACCTGAAGATTTTGCAAACCCAGTGCCTACGTTACACCTTGATGTTTGTATATGTGACTGGATTCCTCATGTGAAATGAAACTTCAAACTAGTCACTCTCCGTAATGAAGCAGGGGACGATGTCGCAAATGCAGTCTTACAAAGTGTCAATCCTGATGTTGTGGTAGACAGCGACAGGAAGCCTCTTGGCAATGATCGAGTTTTTGTTCAAATTGTGTAGTCCTTGTGCGAGGCAGAAGTCCCAATCGGGTGGATGTGGTCAATTCACTCCTAGCACATCAAGCAAGTTTTTCTCTTTGGTATTAGTTTGTATGACCATGACCAGATGCATATTTACAACACGGCCATGAATGCTACTAATAGAAGAATTCGTAAAGGGGTTCGATCCTATGAAAGCTTTCGTGAGAGAATGGAACTTAGTTATCCCAAAAAAGAGACCCTCTTGGTTCCTCAATTGATCACTGAAGTCTCTACCAAAACTTATTGTCCAAACAATTGTTTACAACCTTTTCCGCCATGGCAAATTCAAGCTATTCGTTCTCAACTCCATGTTAACGATGGGGTATATGCTCGGAAGAAGTGTCTTCTTGAGGTACATAGGCAAATCCACAAAGATCTTGCTAGCAAAGAGTGGATTACCTTGAAAGGAAGGGAAGTGTGTCCCATTGCATGGTGGACCATTCATGGGGTTTCAAAAGCTACCTTTTATAGGTACAAAGAGATGGCCAAGGATGGGAAGCAAACAGAGGTGCATGGGAATTTGGGGTCCAAAAAACCAAGGAAACATACTGTGCAAGCTACTACAACACTTCGGACACTAGTGGTTCCTGAAGTTGACAAAATGCCACACAAAACGAGGACACTGGAATTAGGGGAGAAAGTCCCTGCAATGGTTTTGCCATCTGCATTTCGTTGGAGTGATCAATTACCAAAAATCAATGAGGCCAATGCAACTTTAAATTTGCAACCAATTTCTTTGAGTGGCTTGAGCAACATTCGACGTGCTTCTTTCCCAGAATTTGCTCCAAAAGCACGTGGAGACAGTTTCGCTCAATGTAGCTTGTGTGATAAATACAAGCAATTGAGGAGTGCATGCACTCCCCTTTCGTATGCACAAGAGAGGTGGACCGTTGCTTTGGATACCCACCTTGTGGGCCAAAAGGCCCATAGAGAACTATACTATGCAAATCGGCATATTTCTGAAACATATCCTGAGAAGATGCTAACCATTATCCATGATAAAATGGATCACTCCAAGACCGCTTCTCCACACTTCTCTCACAAGATCAAAGCAACGGATTCCTACATGAAAATGCCCGTTGCAGTTACGGGTATGATTGTTCATGGGCATGGGGATGTTCGATATGCACACTACAACTTAGACATTTTTGCAACAAACTCAAATCATACCATTGGATCTATCGCAAAGTTGTTGCGTGATGTTGAAGAACCACCAAAGAATTCCTCACGCAAGTTATTCTCTGAAAAGGAGATGCAATCCACATTAACCAAGGCAGTTTTGGAAGAGGCAAATATTTGCTTGGACTCTCTCCTTCCTCCTTCGGAAGAATCAATTCTAGCTAAACCTTTACCACCAATATTGACTTTGCAGTTGGATAATGCATCAGGGGACAATAAGAATAGATGGGTTTTTGCTTTTTGTTCCCTACTTATATACAAAGGGATTTTCCGCGAAGTGTACATCAATTTCCTCATTGTTGGGCACACTCATGAAGACATTGACACTCTTTTTGGTCGGTGGAGCACTAAATTGAAGACAAACAACTATCCAACACTTCCGAAACTCATGAAATCCTTCATGGATTGCGAAACACATCCCATCATTCCTCATCTCATCGAGGAAATTCCTGATTTCAAGCGATATGTAGATGGGTATTTGGGCACAGGAGGAGATTTTTTCGAAGGTCATTCTAGATCCCAGTAGTTGAAGTTTTACATAGATTCTAGTGGATGGCCTTTGATGGAGTATAAAAATCTATGTACGGACAAGAAACGGTTGCCAGAGGATGACAAAGGAATTCGCTTGTGGTCTGAGACTAAAGATGGACGTCCAATACTTCCAAGCGGTGATCCACCACCTCTAGTTCCTGAAAAGATGCATTATCTCGATGAGATCAAGAGAGGTTTGAACGGTTTCATTGCACACTGGAGCAGAATGGCAGACAATGACCAATCTAGAGAATTCAGGAGGAAGAATGACCCTAAAAAAGAATATTGGAAAGGTGTTCGAACAGTTCTTGATGCAACTCTAGAGCCGTGTGAGACATTACTACATGGATTCTGGCCGGCTTCGTGGATCATCCATGATGAGGCAGATTGCAGGGAGAGGGATGGTACACTACTTGAAGGGGATGCAGAGGATGCACCCTTTGTTGGACGAAGGTGTGATCGTCCTCGTGCTTCTTTCTGTGTTAATCGCGATACGTTCACAGGTTATTTTGTCATGGTGCGGCCTGCTAATGGTGACTCCAAGCCATTATGGCTTGCTAGAGCCATTACGAATCCGAATCCGGATCCAGGGCATATGAATATGATCCAAATCTAATATTGGACGGCAACTTCATATCGACACATTAACATGGAAACATATGATGGATGGGATACAAAAAAAAGGGAATGTGTGGCGTGAAGATCGAGCAATAACCCCAACATGGTCGAGCACAAATTGTATCATGACCGCTTGGAAGCCACGTATGCGAGAGGGAACTTCAGATCCAAAGGTAGCAATTCCAAAGCCACAAATTGACATCATCAAAGCATCGGTGGAAGCCTTCACGGCTAATTCAGACTACAATGAGTCTATGGCGAAAGGATGAATAGTGTGTACGTATATAAGTAGTTTTTGTTGTAGGGTGTGAAGTGCCATGGACTTTGCATTTATATGTTTTGTGATGTTCGCAGAAATATATTTTGTTCATTTTATTACAATAGTTTGATTGTGTTACAATTGTTGATTTCTATTAATAGTATATTTTATCTTCTTATTTTTCTCGAATGTTCTACATTAAGTGTATTCATTTGAATTTTTTGTAATAAAGATGTTTTAGATGTTAAAGTTTGGTATCAACAACCTAAAGATTGGTCCTTTCGTAGATGCACCTCTCAATTTCAAGAAATGTCTCAATTGATGATATCTTGCATGATTTAAAGTGTATATTTCTAATGAAATAAAAATGTTCAAAAGATGAATGTGGCTTCTTCCTGCTATTTATAGCAATAGTAAATTAATTAAATATGTACTTCGACATTTTGAAGTCTCAATTTATTGAATTGTCTCAATTTAATGAACTCTTTTGTTTTCTAAATATAGAAGTGAATTAAAATGAGACCGCAGCTTGTCTCAATTTAACGAATAAGGCCTTTAGTGTGAAAGATTCCTTGGCCATTGATAATGGGACGAGGGGGTGGATTTTATCCCCCCTAGGTCGATGTGTAGAATAAAAATATTAGCCTACATATGTGTTTTGGGATTCCATGAGAGGTTCCACAAAAAGTTTCGAAATTTTTTGATAATTAGAAGATGCCTTTGCGCATAGTTAATTATCCAAACCTATGATGAAAAAATTTTAGAAGTTACCTTAGTGCTAGTAAAATTTCACTAAAAATTAGAATATCTTCTTTTATGCTAATAATCTCCATGATAAATTTCAAGACATTCCGATAATGAGAAGACCCAAAACTGCAAAATTGTATGACAATCAACAAAATTTAAAGTTCATAAGGGAGTTGATCAATGGAGCAGGAGCATATGGAAATAGATTGAGGTCAAAGATAGATCTTTTCTTACTTCTCCATACCTACTTAAGAGCCCATGCTAGTTACGTTTGCTAAAAGAGTCAAACTCCAAAAGTTGGGTTTTTATCTGGTTTTAGCATTAAGTTGGCACTAGGTTTTGATGAGATTTTGGAGTTAGGAAAAGGGGAGAGAATGGAGATAATAAAAAGGGCCTCTTGAAGCCAACCATGCAATCTGTTTTTGATTTGGAGGTAATCTCTAAAAGTTAGGTTTATGGACCAACATAGGATGAAAACCCTTGAAGATGAGGATGAAAATTCAAAGTGATAGGGTTACCTTAGATGAATGAGAAGAGGTGGGTGCCTAGAGAAGAGTATGAAATGGCATTTCTTCTCTTCTCTCACCACCCCCATTTATTGTATTTAGATCCATTAGGTCCAATTTATGTTGGAATTATGGCATTTTTAGCCACAAACTTTGGAACGGTGTTTTTGGGCATTTTTTTGTCATTGTTGCTCTTTACCAAGATTTTTAAGTCCTTTCAAAGTCCCTTTTATCTTGATTTTTTTACCAACCATCTCAAGTCCTTGAAGGCTTGAGAGTTCTTTTTTACGTACTTGTTGAGAGACTGTGATTTTCTTGTATCTTTTGAAGAGTTCCTTGGTCCCCCTCTGTATCTTGTCTTTGTACTAACCCTAGAGCAACCTCTCATATGACATGCCGATGTCACTTTAGGGGGCCTTTAAATCAAATTTGTTGTTGTGCTAACCCCGTGTAGCTAACCATTGGGGTGTCAAGTGTCTTTTTTGTCCCCCAATACTAACGTGGTGGTCTCTAGAGGGAGCCAAAAGAATGTGAGGGTTGGTGGTTCCCACCATGACTGCGAAGCTTTGAAGCCCCCAAAAGTCAAGAAGTCTTAGTTGTTTGTTAAAACCACTCCAAAAGTAACCCTTCAATCCCCGTGGTTTTCTAATACAAAGTTTAGTTCCTAAAACGCATTTGGGAACAAACATAGTTTAGTCCCCCAAAGAGTAGGTAGTAGACATTTAAGACAACTTAGAAAGTGACTAGTGGAAGGGCAAGGGAATACCCTTGGCTACTTGTGAGTAGTTAAATGCACCTCCTAAACCTTGGAGGAAATTTCCTTTCTTCTAGTTTCAAAGGCCCTTGAGGGCATTAGCAATAGATTAGCATCCAATCCAAGAAAAGAGAAAGTTATCTCTACACTCGAACTCTCATCCCTCAATCCCCCCTAGTCTCAGCCTCCAACCCGAGGCAGGTAAGCCTAGCATTGGGTGGGCATCTAGGTACTGTCAAGAAGGTCGAAGTATCGAAGGGAGGGCTACCGGTATAGTCGGGGCTAGATGTGACGGGAGGAAGTTTGAGTATGTCAGGAGGGCACCGGTACAATTGGGTCAAGGGGATTGTTGGTATCGTCGGGTTAGGAGGGATTGCCAGTACAGTCAGGATGGGAAGGGCGCCTACATAGTTGGGGAAGGAAGGGCTGCTGGTACAGTCCGAGTGCGTCGGGAGGGCTAAGTCTCGAGGGTTTCAATAGTTGGGTTCAAAAGAGGGGAGAGCTTGGAAAAAACAAAGGATAAGGGCTAAGAAAGGAGAGAAGTGTAGAATGCCAAGCAAGAATCCAAAATAGAAGACAAGTGAACCCTGCCCAACCTTGAAGCAGGGAAGCCAACTCCCTATCTTCACAAAACAACCCAAAGAAGAGAAGAAGGACTAAAGGAATGATGGATTGCCATGGAGGGAGAGACCATTTGATAAAAATAATTGAAGGGAATAGGATAGAGGAAGAATCTTTACATTGTGGCTGAGCCCTTGGATTAAAATTAGGTGATTATTACAAGATTGGGCATAAGATGTAGGACATAAGAAGTAATTCAACATTGTAAGATGCAATGATGGGTCTTTAATTAGCCTCTTAAGTAGAAACAAGGGTGGTTGAGCCACCAGTTGGACATAAGAGGAATAGGGAAGAAAGAAAAGGAAGAAAGAAAGAGGGGGCTGAAGGGAAAGATCAATCATTGTATTAATTTACTATATTATTAACACAGTAGTCTATTGCATCATATCAAGGGAGTTCATGGTGGAGGAGGGAGAACTCCCGGAAGGCATGGTCAATGACTCGAGCTCTAAGGTATGAATCAACCCATTCCTAACCTTTCCAATTCACCTAATTAGCAGTTATTAACTCTGACCGAGGCCCATCCCTAAGTCAGACCCCTATGACTAAAGTTCAGGACATTTTTAAGTTAGAAACCTATAGAGGAGGTTTGTAGCTTTCCAAAAACATAAAGTACACCCAAATCAGAGTAAAAATGAGAAAGTTATCACTAGATGAAGGTTAGGACTTAATTTGGATGAAAAGTAGTTAGACCTAAAATTTGGGGACGAATTGATTAGATTAGGAAGAACCTATCAATTAAGGTCTAGGAAAAAAAGATAAAGTCCATTCCGAATGGTAGATTAAGAGGAATTAGCGGATGAAGTTTTAAGTGCTGACTAGTGGTCAAACTTCATCCATTAAGAACTTTTAGTAGGAATTTTGGATTAGCAAGTGTCTTACCAATCTGGAAAGATAAAGTTAGGGGCTATAAGGAAAAAATATTAAATTTTCAAAAAATATTGAATAAGTGGAGGTTAATCCAAACCCCGAATACCAAGGGAAACCAATCACAAATCTAGAAAGTAGAAGTTAAGTGAAAAGTTAGGACTCTAGGCTTATATGAAAAGTCAAGTAGAGCTCATAGGACCCTCCCAAGTAGGAAAAAACACAAAAATCCAAGAAGATAATTAAGGATGAAGTTTAGCTTAGGATTGGATGAGAAATCTATACAAGTTTTCAATTAGGACCAAAAAATAGATTTAGATAGGGATAAGTCTCTTGAACAACTCCAAGAAATTTCAAGTCATTCTAAATTAGGGAGTTGGACCTAAATTGTAGATGAAGTTTGATGAACCGAGTAGTGGTCAAACTTCATCCGCCCATAACTTGAGCTAGGAGAGTCAGATAGGATCGAATTTTAAGTTTTTAGAAAGTGCAAGGAATCCTCTAAAAGATTTTGAGATTAGTTTTTACTTGACATGAGTCACACCAAAGACTACAGTGGCCTCATCCATTCAACCAACCGATGACATTGGATGTAGATTGAGTGATTCTTACACATTTAGGGCACATTGAAGCACTTCAAAAAAAGAATTTTTGCTCTAAAGGTACAATGGACCCCACTTAGATACCCAAAAGTAGGATTCATTTAGTCAAACCCCCAAACTTGGTTGTGCTCGTGATTTACCAAATGTGGGTAAATTGGTGCTCATAGTAGTATAAACTTTTTACTAGGTAATGTGGATTTTTTCTAGAAGTGAGATGTTCACATAGATGTTTCTTAAATTTTTCCACAATATTATTTAAGAAATTCATCTCCAATATTATTCAATCAATTATTATATCATACAATGAAAAACATACCAAATAATTAATTTATCAAAAATGGAATTCTTGATATTTGAAATTGAAATATGATGTGTTGACCAAGATTGCATAATATAGTAAATTTCTTAGGCAAATAGTTTTGATAGGATATTCTCAAAATGGAGTTAAAAAAGAAAAGTTTGAAAGGCTTCATAGTGGGGTTGTAAAACTTCTTGGAGGGTATTGTACAATATAGTGAGATTCAATAAACAAGTTGCAATTCTCCATTGTTTTTTCAAGCATGTATCGAAATTCAAGTACACTCTAGAGTCTAGATAGAATGAATGCAGTGGAACACCATATATATTGGTATATAACACTGAATATGCATATTTCATATTTGATAATCTTCTTTTAAACCCTCGAAAGATGATGAAGACCAGAAGTGTTCAATGGATGATTTCATTGTTCATTATAGAAACAAAGAGTGCACCTATTGGTCTAATATTAGGAGTTTTTTGGTGACTACCTTGGTCATGAGTCCTTAAAGGGTTAACTAATTCCTAACTTAACCAAACAATATATTGTAACCCCTTTATAATGACTACCTTTACTCCCATTATAGTGGTCATATTCGAAGGTGTCATGATTGTGAAATTAGCATGCAATTGTCACATTACCCTTTAAACAACATTCCCTTCCTTAGAGGGCAATGAAAGGGAGAATAAAATATCTCCTTGAAGTAAGGAATGGGTCTTGTTGCTAGCCCAAAACTTGGTTGGTTTGGGCATGCAAAAGTGAACAATGAATAGAGCTTTGACTTTGCATTCTAAATATGGTACTTGGCAAACTATATGTAGTGTAGAAGTGGGTCCAATAGGTTGAAACATTCCAAAAAATGCTAGCACCACTTTTTTGTCAACAATTCTCTCAAAATCAAACCCACATTTATTAAGGGGCTTGGCTTGTTGTTTAAGGGTTAAAGAAGCAATTGAAAATGAATTTCAAAATTTCAATACCATACACAAGTGGTAGTCACCAAGTGTGACCACACATGCTTTTTCCTCATATTTCAAAGGAGAAAAAAGCAATGGAGGTGATTTGAAAAGACAAACCCTAAAGGCAATACAACTATTGACATACAACTTATTCCTTCTCTATAATCACATTTGTTTGACTACTAAGGTTACAATAGTGGATGTAATAGTCTCAATATTGATTTCACTTCTTGACTAGGGATGGATGTCCCTAAGACTTGTCACAATATAAAAATTTGTCATATTAGAGGGTGTCATATAAAGATAGTTAGAGTTTATATACTAATACCAACTAATAATTTTCCAATCACCCTTCATCCCTCACCCTCTCCAAAAGATGATTGCACTCAAAGAATTGAGAATCAAAAAGTCTTAGAAAACCGATGTACTAGACCCCCCAAATATTACAAAATCAACATGCAAATGTTACATTTTTGAATAGCTTCCAATGGTTGTTTTTTCCTATTTTTATATGATGGGCCTATATCATAAAACTAATCAAATAGATGATCAAAATTCATAGAATTCACACTTGAGAGTCAAAAATATAAGGTTTTCGTGTAAGCGACAAAAATCAAGCAATCTGCTGTTATCCCAACATTTTGATTGATGCTTTAATGAACTCAAAAAAATTCCCTACTCCATCTTGAAGACTCTAAATCCATCCTTTGAAATGGATCTTGTGGGTTTGACATGTTGCTTCAATCAATTGCACCTTTAGTTGCAAAATTCTCGTGAAATGCATATTCAAACGATCAAAAACAATTTCGACAACATATCTGACTTCACAATAACAATCTGAAATCAACCCTAGGCACTCAGGAGTTAAGCTGTACATTTGAAGCGAGAATCTGTAGGATTCGATTTGGAAACGGGTTGCAATTGGGTGCAGATGCCTTATCACTGAAAAAAACCCTTCTACCTTACACTGAGCAAGGGAGAGAATAATAAATAAGAGATCACGACGTCAGGGACACTACACAAGATCCGTAGTGGCAAAACGGAATCAAACTACCAAAACACATGTTCTCAGGGTTTTTTTTCGGACAGGACACGGCTCTCAATTTGAAAGAGCAACCTCCGACATTCCAACTATTGATAGAGGATGAAGCACATGAAATTGCTGTTTGCCGGCTTGAATACCAGACCGGATTCTTTCTCTTTCTGGCATTTCGGAAGAGTCGGTGTGTTGAATGTAACGGGGAAGTAAAATTTCACAGCAGCACTGCACCCAACAACGAAATTGCCAGACAAGAGGACAACACCGCGGCGCTCCATCGGAACGCGGCTGCCGCAGAACCACCACCAGCAGACTCGTTACCAGAGCCAGGAATAACGGTCCCACTCGTGGTGCTGTTGGGTGCACTCACCCGAATGGATTGGGTACCTGCATCCACAGTCCACACACGGTATACATTCCCAGCATCATGAATTCTTTCTGTATACTCTCCTCCCCACTCTGCCACACCAGAAACTCTTAATAAAGACGCGGCCCCCCCTCTCTCCGAATGCATGCGGCTGCTCGCTTTTCATGGTCACTTCCAGTGGACTGAACGAATACTACCTATGCTCTGTACCAGTCAACACGAACAGAGGGAAAAGAAACACTTACAGTCATACGGCTTCCAGCCAAGCCTCTGGTTATCATTATCGTACACAACAAGCTGATCTTTCAGCACAATATCTGTCATGGATCATTTCCCACGCAAGTCAGTCTTGGCAGTACTAGTTCAATTTCCATGCCATTCAAGACCTAAGGAAGAACTTTACATGAGTAACGCAACCACCCCACTTCAACAAACCCGAAGGACAAAAACACAAATCACTACCTCCAATTATTGTGTAAGAATCTGAACTCTGCCATCCCATACAGTAGGCTGTGCTCCCGTCCTGCCAACATTTTTGAAAACGACGTCAGTCTCCTTAATAAAGAAGAAACATTCTCTAGCCACCAGTACTCAGATAGACGACACGTTTCTTTCCCAGGGTAAGGTACTCGAAGCTACTGAGCACCAGTCTAAAGTCTTCACCTGAAGGAATGTAAACCTCCTTTCTTCTATTCGAAGAGACGTGAAATTGATATTCAAACACTAAGAAGATTTCTACCCACAGAAAAATAGTATCATCGGGTATCAGATCCTCGACAACAAGAATCGAAGCCCATCACTCTCTGAAAAAGCCACAGAGACAGCGCGAGAAATGATAACACTTACGCTAACGCTTAGGTCGTACAAATAATTTGAAGCAACCAAATTCATTACGACTCCACCATCAAAGAAGAGCGTCACGGATGGAAAATCAGTGTTGATGCTGCAACATCCAAGCACAGGTCGCCGAGGGGAATTTGTCAGAGGTTAGTTTGAAATTAAACCAATGACAACTAAGAAATGTCGCGATGAAATGAACACTTGTTAACCTGGAAGGATAGGAAAGAGATATGACTACTCACTTGCCAGTAGAGACCCAACAAGTGAGGGATTCACTACCAGAGCGAACTGGCGTAACTGGAACAGGGGCTCCTTTGGTGATCTGCCATATCCGTCACAACACAACCAAGCGAAAACTGGTAAGAACCACCACTGATCGATAGCAAATGATTGCCTATTCGAGGAGTGAGAGCCAACTGAGGCCTGAATACGACTTACAGCGTTCACGAACTGGGTAAGCGCAGGTTCTGGTAAGTACGCCAAGGTGGTACCGCTGTCCATCACCACCCCGCCTCCTCCGGTAGCCGTGATTTCAAAGGATGCTGGCGAAGTGATGTTCACTCCACTGACAGCAATGTTCTGCAAGCCCACATTGTAGTGCGTCCTGCAAGTCGGGCCACAGGGGAGCGTCAGAGCTCGTCCCGGCCGCTGCCACAACCATGCTGCATCAAATGTATTTGCACAGAAACGTTCAAGCAGCAGTAAGAGTCGGCAAAGAGTGGAGGGTGTACGTACTGTCCGGGCACCAGAGGAGTGTATGAGAGGTTGGGCTCCAGAATGTTGCCGATCACAAACGTGCCACGGCCCTGGTTGTTCCCTTGCAAGCAATGAGCAAACACGCGGCCCACTTTGCCGAGCGCCGCCATCTGCGATGGCACAGAAGCGTCGCTTTGCCCGAAGCCCATGATCCCATCGACGGCCCTCGACGTCGACAGCAAGTTTCCTGTTTGCGTAGTTCCACACCTGTTAGCAGACCACTTCCATTTCGCCATTAGCATGCACTCCGGTTATCAACCCTAGGCGAGGCGAGGTCCGACAATCAGAACTTCACCATTAGTTAGATGAGGCTAGACAGTCAGTCCCTCCGTATTCCTCCGTATTTTGAACGCAAGCCAGCAGCAGTCGGACGAGTAAGGGAGGAATGGAGGAAAATTTGTGCGGCTGACCCAAAATAGACATTCGCGGTGGCATTGACAGTCGTCGAGTTGTCGACCTGCTGGAAGGTCAACACGTCGTTGATGATGTACCCACGGGTGCTGCTCCCATCGCCGTACTTCACCGAGTACCCACACGCTTCTGAGCTGGTGCACGTCGGCGCCCCCCCATCGGACGCCTCGGAGCATGTGGCTTCCCTGCATCCCACAACTGTGTCCGTAGATGACAGCGCCGGGTCGTAAAGCTGCAATGTGATCTGCACCACCCTCACCACGCTTCCCTCACTCAGGTCGAATTTTCAATCATCACACGCTCTCGCTCATTCCCAATTTCATAGGCTCCAGCTCATTCTCGATCGATCGCCCAGGGAAATTTTAGCCTCTCACGCAAGGGGCCGGCGTTTGCTTCGACAGACCGCTGGCCATGCCCTCCAGGAAACCACCCTCGACGGAGATACTCACTTCGGTCCAACATTCGGATCCATGCAACAAACTGACAATTCAATTGAGGGCACTGAACTGAACTGAACTAATCATCGGAGCCAATAGTGAGGTTAGGGTAAGGCGTGACGTACCCCTTCAATACCAGATTGCAGAGGGCAACCGGGGCATGGGGCGCAGTTTATCCACAGTATATCGCTCCCGGTGTCCACCTGCACAAAAAATTGGCGCGGAGGGGTACCCAGCAAGAGCTGCGTGTAGTACAACCTGACACAGGTTCAGCAGCCCCCACCCCTAGCAACCGTTATCGCCTGACTACACCAAGCACTCGAATCTATCAATTTTATCATTGCCAAGCGATCAGTCACAATTTTCCACACACTACGTGCGCACGAGTAAGTTAGCAAATTTTCCCCGCGGTCTCTTACGGCATGCCCATCGTGCCTGCAGAAATACTTGGTGCGCACGTCTAGCCTAACACTTGATCCTTTCAGTTTCGAGATTACCCAGGAATCTGGTCTATGCACACAAAATTGACCACGATCCGTAAAACCTATCAACGGAGAGCCGGAGAAACCGGACCGATATTTGAAACTCTGGACAAGAATCTGAATTCAATTCCAATACTATGATGTAGGGAATCTACGCGTCAGCTGCGGCGGGCCACATGGCAGAATTCGATATTAACTGTCGGTCTGTTCCCCCGCTAGCAAGGGAAACAAGTCTAACCTCCGCCGAGATCGTGTAATTCCAAAGTGCCCATTCACGACCGACTGTCCTCCCCTGTTTCTCTAATACTCTGCGCAGGATCAATCCTCTGCCTCAAACTACTGCTTCACAGGGCCGAGATCAATTTACATGAGAAAAGTGTCGCACATGCCCCGCGAAGTCCGTCGGTGCATGACATAGACATAATACATACCCTATGGAGGTTGGGTCGTCGTCGCCGCGCACGGGGAAGTCGGCCACCACGGCCAGGCGGCGGCGATCGTGAGCCAGCAGTAGGGCCGAATACTCCGGCGATGCTCCCCGCCCCCCGCTGTTGGCTGGCGATCCCTCCATATGCGCGTACCTGTGCACCACATTAAACTGCTGCGCCGTCGCCGTCCACAACTGGATCATCGTCAGCACTGTCACGACCAGCGCCACCATCCTCCCACCCATGGTGCGCCACGCCCACCGCAATCTCAGTTCAAGCAATCCGAGGCCAAATTCACGAGAGAGTCAAATCAAACCAACGTCTCGTCCGAGAGAGCGAGCGAGCGAGCGAGAGAGATCTAAAGCGAGAAGTTTGTGCGCTTGCAAATATTTTCGTCCTGGAACTCTCTAACAAACTGGAGGTACTTCGGGAGAGGAGAAAGATGGCGAAATATAGATTCAAAGTACGGAGATGGAGCAAGGCAAGCGACGCAGTAGCTAGCGGAGGCGGCAAACGCAGGGGCGCTGGAGACGATTGAAGGGTCCCGTCACCAACCGAATGTCAATAGTTCTGGTTCGGGATTGAACGCAACGCGCTTCAGAGTTCAGAGGATTGACGGTGGCGAAGAATAATCTCATCATCATCTACAGTAATGTACAGCAGGAGTGGAATGCCGTAGCTTCGTAGGAGCTGGTCACTGCCGAAAAGACAACATCGAGGTGGTCGAGACTGGTTTCCGCTCGGCGTTAACTTATTAGTTGGTGTTGCGTCGGGAGCCAAGGAAGCGGGCGTTGCGAAGGAGCGACTTCAACGCAAAGCAGTCAGCCCCCGTAGCAGTCAGCTTTCAGCAGCTAATATATAATTAGCAAATGAAAACTCCAGATACAGCATGACTCACCTCCTAAAGTAAAAGCGACCGAAGGCAACTGAAGTCACGACGGACGCGGAGCCCGCCACGGGCGCCAGCCTGCCAGCCAGCGGGCCACGGCGGATTGCGAGGCTCCTAACGCTCCTTTGGCAGCCGATCGGACTGGGGCCTTCGGCTGGGCTGGGGGCAGCGCAAGAAAAAGTTTGCCCACCCGCCCGTTCCCCCTGCCCGACATTCCATTGTCTGCCTACCGCCTGCGGCTGCTTCTCGTTTCCAGTTAATTGAGTGAAGTGCTCTAAGTTATTACTTCATCGATAGGAAGAGGAAACGCAAGCTGAACTGAAGCGATCGGAAGAACTTAAGCTTACTGGGAAGTAGTGAGTCCAAATGCTCAGAGCTGTATGTTTCATCCATTATCTCGAAATACTGTACTACCCTCAAGCATCGCCAAATGGGTTAGCAAGGCCGGGGGCTTGCATCGATAGCTGCAGTAGGAACTTACTAGGAGGGAACACGTACGGAAACGAGCTGAAAAACTTAATGCTGCTGCTGTTGTTCTTGATCGAGCCCACGATCAATGCAGCATTGCGGATGGGGTTGACGCGTCAGTCCATGACCACCATTATACATCACTTGCTGGAAGTTTACAATGTTAACCCTGCAACGACGACGCGGACCAGAGTGGTCCGGTAGATGACAAAGAATTCTTCCATGTAAGACGGAAGTGCACTTGTTCATCCTTGGAATTTTGTGCAGAAAAGGGAGGTCTTGAACTTTAAGCTTAGTTTGACCTGCAATGAGTGCTTTTGGTTGTTTTCTAGTAGATGACTCACACACTTTATCAAAAAGGATGATTTCCATGGTGACCAACCCATCCTTACAGGTTTAATTTAAACCCTAAGCATCTCAAATACCAAAATGGACATCACATTTAATGTCACTTTTGAGTGGCTCGTGGAGAGCCTTTCTTTTGTTGAATATCATTTTATTTTTGGACCAACAGGTGCAATGCACATCATTCTTTGATTTAGTCCTATCTGCATTAAGTGTTTCACAAAATGAGCAAGAACATGCTGCCTCGTGTTCTTGTTCATAATAAGTCCCAAGGTTACACATTATCATTTATGGCATTCATAACAGTGTTGTCTATGGTGACTATTGTATCATCACATGTTTAATCACCAAAAGACAATGGTGTTTTGAGGCCCAAAATGCTTCAAAATATTTGAACTCAAAGCAAGGCTAAAATCTTCATCTATTGGGTAGCTTCCTAGTATGCTTGGATAGCTTTAATGCCTAATTATTAATTAAAGTGAAAAAATAGTTGGACAATCCAAAAAATATATACATCAATTAGAAAATTTTAAAATAAAATGAAAATTAGTGAAATATTCATCCAAGTTGTTCTTACAATTTTTACATGGTTGCTACTACTTTCATTTTAAGGCCATTGCATATACATAAACCCTTGTCTTCACCTCCAAATTTTTTGCCCAATGCTTGTTAATGTATTTTGAGATGCCAAGACATAGTTACTAATGCTCGTGTCAGCTTTAGAACACAAGTTCGATGCAAATTTATTAGATTACAACATGTGTGAGTTGAATTTCTATGAATTAGGCAATCCTTTAATATATATAAAAATTGGTACAAACTAGGTCAATAACTTTTCCACACTTTAGGCACCCTATCAATTGTTTATTTTGTGACCAACCGACTAGGAAGCTACGATATATTTATTCTTTAATAAATAAAACCATAGGATCAACCTTTAGTTAACTTGTTCAAGTACACTCTTCCCAAATTTTAGAGCGAGAATCCCAACCAATAGCAAATTCAATATGCCTAAACTTCAAAAAGTAGGTTTACTAGCCCTTTGTTTACCCAAAGGTGAAGATTCTATTTGTCAATAGTTTTAGAATGAAAGCAAGTATTCTATAACTTGTTTATTTTAGTCAATATGTTGAAGTCATCAATCTAAATAATTAAGTAAATTAATTCATATTTATGGATAATTTTTTTTGACATTTTTATGTCCTATCTATGTCATATTAGATACATACTTGCCAAAATCATCTTGTCGACCCTACCCAAAATACTTTGTGAAATATAACTTTTGATCTAGGCACTTGATCAAGAACAAAAAAACTATATTCTTGCAAAGAGGATATGCGTCCAAACATCATGTTAAATTTCAAAAATATCCTTTCAAAAATGACTTTGTAGAAGCCTACACAAATACCCAATTGTCCCTTCAATAAAGACTAGTCTTTGGGGGATTGAAGAATTGTTTATTCCTCTATAATACTTGCCATCAATATTTTACTTTACTTTTGGCAAATTAGTCATTGTCTTCACCTCCATCCACAATAGCCAATATCCCTCACTATCCACTCAAAAGACTATATTTTTCTTATAACTCCAAAATTTCACGTAGTCCATTTCAAGCATCTGAAATATGGTTTGTTGTTGGGGTACAAAATATTAAAATTAAAAATCAAATGACTTGGTGGGGGTTGGGCCTAGTAAGAAATGGGTACAATTACAATTACAAATTCCATTTTTACAAATACATATATGTGTACAATTATTGACAAGGCTATAGATTATCCCATATTTTTTATAATAATATGAGTTGATATTGATATTGGAATTTTGGAATTTTGGAAAATATTTATAAAATTGGACTAGGGTGCCTCGATTCAATTTTATTAATAGAGGCTTTGACACATTGAGTGACTATCTACTATTCACTCAAAAATATGGATTACAAGAAATTATAAGAAACATACTTGGAAAATCATTTTAGAAATAGGGTCAAGAACAAGGCGTCTCCATCCATGGGGAGGGAAATGAAGGAATCCCTTCTCCCTCAGTTCCTCAGCATGGCACATTTCTTTTAAGGCAAATGAAAGGCAAACGAAGGTCCTCTTCACACTATGGCTGTCCAAATTGAGAGGCCATAGGATTGTGTGGCCAAACTTTGGTGAGAGTCTAAGGAAATGGGCAATAAATAGGCCCTAAAAAATAGGAATTAGAGTCTTTGGCTGGCCATAGTGTGAAGCCTCCAAAAGCCAAGGACAAGCCTAAAGTTCAAACCTATACCATTTATTCAACTTCTATCCTTCTCTCTCCACATTCATCCACCCAATTTCTGAAATTTTTCATGAAACCTCATCCTATGTGTCAATTTTTCCAAGCAAAAGATAAAAAAACATATAGGAAAGGAGTCAAAAATAGCTTTGAAAAAACAATCACAAGACATGCTCTCATCATCAAACAAGAAATATGAAGGGTATAAATGGAATAAGGTGTTATTGGTCATTGAGGGGATGTAGGTTCATTGAATGCAAAGACTCTCCATTGTAATAGTGGAGACTAGGTTTCAAATTCCAACAGTGACCATAATAAATACTACGTCTATCCCAAAATGATCTTCATGTTGGACAAAATGTTCCATATTACGACTAAAAATAACATTTTTAAGATCCATTTTGCATTGTAAGTAGATTTTGGTGCACTCTTAGCATTCTAAAAACTTCAAGTTTTGCCCTTTTCAAATTTTAGTTCTGGAGTATTGAAAAGTGGAATTTTTTAGTTATTTTCAAAGAGCACCAATGAGCATTTAATTGTTGAGTGTGTGGTCATTATTCTATGGGAATTTAGTATAGGCCCAAGACCATATGGGGATCTTTGTTTTGCCTCCCAAAGCTCCATTTCCTTCAGTTGAGCAATATTCAAAGAGATGTAAAAAATAAAAATGAACAATGTTGATTGATTCCTTCAATCATTTCATTTGTCTTTCAATTAATGATTGCATGGATGGAAGAGGATCTATTGTTCTGAGTTGTTTTGTTGGTCCTCAATAGCAATCAAAAGTAAAATTTGACCAAATTGCAACATTACAAGTACAATAGGAAGATCATTTGGAGAAAAGAAATTAAATCCAACAAGAAGATCATTATGGGACAATAGAAATAACAAATAACAAGTAATAAGTAGTATTTAAGTTACAAGGGTTTGAAAGAAGGAGCATTCTACCTACCATTGCAAAAAAATTCAATCTATTGGTTGAGATTTTGTCAGTTTTTAATTTTTTTAATTTTTTTTAATTTGATGGACTCTTGATCACAATTTGGGTCGGCAAGAAATGGAGACCCAAACTTTGATCAAGAGTTTGTTGCCATGTAAGCATTTGGTTTCCATGTAGGCATTATTTAGGGCCACTAGTAGAAAACTACGTTACCTTCAACAAAACCCCGGTGACGCATTTTTTTGTTTTCTACCCCAAATGCAAAATCTGCGTTTATTGTAACGCAGTTTTCCAACGTAGTTTTTTACTAGAGGGCAATGGACTTTGGATTGTGTCTCTTTATATGAAATGTCGTGGCCCTAGTAATACCTTACATCTCCAAATAGACTTCAAGAGCCCTTCATAGCTTTTAGGGCTCACCACGCTCCAATTCCAGTATCACTTAGGCCCGAACTAACTAGCATTACACATGCCACGCACTCACAGCATTAGTTCCCATTTCCAGCTAACATTGCTAAGTCCCAATGCCTAAGACTTCTAGCATGCACTCCACTCGTGACATGGGGTGGAACTTCCATCTTATTGTGCTAGGACTCATGGTGGCACTATTCACCATGGTCCTAACCACCCTTAGTTGTCACCCCACTTCATACTAGGCCCATTGTGTATTTGCTACTCTCACACCAACACTAATTAATTGGGACTCACAACTCAGGACACATGCCAAAGGCTTAGCAAGGAGTGGGACTCCAACCAATTGGTGCCTCAAGACACACACACAAGTGTCTCAAAGAGCCTTGAAGCTGGTGGTGAAATTGCATCACCACCTATGAGTCACCGGGACTCACCAAGGCTCCAAGAGTGAGTGAGGAGGGTGACCAACCCCTCCTATAGTACTCTCTGTAGTATTCGGTACCCCCCCCTTGTGGGTCAAAGGGACTTCCCACACCCCCTTGGGTTTTGGAAGACCACCTGTTTCCAACCGAAATCCCCAAGTTCTACCTTCATTTGGACTCCCAAACTTCCAAACAACGTAACTTTGCATTCAAGTCTCCAAATCCCACATGCAAGCCCATTTTGGATATCTAGGTGATGAGTAGATGCCAATAAACTGCTTGCTTTTCCCATTTGAACAAGTTCTCACAAAGTTATGGGTCTCCAAAGATTCGGGTTCACCGGGAGTGGTGGCATGCCTTCACCACGACCCTTCTCTTGGCCAAAACTTTTGGCTCATGTCTTAGAACCTTGTAATGCTTGGAATTCTAGGTTCCTTGTCTTTGTAGCTTTCCAATAATATGCTACATGCCATGCTTTGTTGAGTGTTTCCTTAGGAACCCCTCACACCTATCCTTTGAGTGTCCCGGCGCCACCGGAACACCCCCAACTTTGAACGGCCATAACTTCTAGCCTACTAGTCCAAATCACACGTTCTTTGTTTGTTTAGAAGCGTATTCTCAAGAGCTTTTCAAGAATGTATGACATGCTACTATGCCTTTCTTAACCAAGGCACTATTGCACCTTGTTTGCTCGGGAGTCTCACATTTTTCCCCTTTTAGCCTATTGTAAGGCTTGGGAAGTCACCCCCAAGGTCCCCCTTTCTTACTAATGCACTTTAGGCACTACAAGAAGATAGGGGCATGACATGAAGGCTTGAGAGGCTGAAATTTTGGATTTTTAAAATGTAATTGGTTAAAACTGACAGAATCTCGACTATGTACTATAGTGTGAGGTGGCCCAAAGAGTTGTCTCATAGGGATTCAAAACAAGGATCTACTAGTTTGACGGGAGTGTTATATATTGGACATCAAAAACTAACCCCTTAACCCCTAAAGGACCAAATGGTGTTTTTTTGGCAACATAGTAATTTCGGGCAGCTCACTATGAATGGAATTTTTATTTATTTCTTTGAAATTTTCACACAACATGTGCCCAAGGAGTAGCTTTAAGATCCAACAATTTTCATAACTTTTGAATACACGGTTAAAAAGTTATTGTATGATATGTTGCTTTTGTTGCTCGGTGGGCAACCCAGGCAGCAAAAAAAATTTCTTTAAAAAACACTTTTTTTTAAATAAAAATTTGAAATTTATTTTCCTGATTTATATATACATGGAAATTTTTGAATCATTCCATTTTGATTTATGAGATGAAAGTTATGAAGAGTTTTAGTTGTGGGTAGTTAGTGGGTAGTAATGGAATCTCTACTCTAAAATAAATTTTGAAGACCTTTATTTAATTCAATTTTTAATATTTTCGGAAAAAAATAAAAACTTGAGGTGTAGATTGTTTAATACAACAATTTAACCATTGGGATTGGCATTTTTCAATTCCATAAATATATTATTAACAATTTAATATTTTGAATCATTCTTTACTTCTTTCAACTTACTATTTTTTCCTATATGTTGTACAATTCCAAATGATCTAAAATTTTTCAAGCATTTAGCCAACATAACTTGAAGAATGAATCCTAAGAGTTACAACCATTTTGGAAATTTTTTCATAATGATCTGACCTTTTGAAGTGCATCTGCCTAGGTTTTTGTAGGTCCAAAAAATGGCTTTTTGTCACTTCAAATGCTAATATCTTGCAATCTACATGGTGAAAATTTCTGAAATTTTTTCCACATCTTCCCAAACCGGCATACTACAAGATCCTATGATTACATTTGTCCCAAAATATATTTTTTCTAAAATTTGGTACTTGTACTAGAGATGACAGTTTGGGGGCGTTTTTGGTGAAAACATAGTCAAATACCTTTAGGGGTTAATCAATTTCACATGCTTTGGTGTGTAATTAATACATGAGACGAATTTTAATATAGTTGAAAAAGAAAATCAATAATTTTCATACAAAAATGTATTGTTATTATGGATATGTGAATAAACCATGATTTTTTGAAGTGCAATTAATTGATGTACAATGACAATCAAAATTAAAATTGAGTATAGATTTGAAATTTTTTCATTTGAAACAACCAAACCCTAAGTATGGTGGATAAAGTCCAAAATTAGATATACAAAAGTTATAGTATCCAATATATAATACATTACTATAGAAGTTTGAAGAAAAAATTAGTTATAATTTGAAAGAAAATTAATTTCAAAATTAGCCATGTCTAAAACTTGATTTGGTATGTCCACTCCAAAACAATGACAAGAAGGGTGACCTACCAAACTCTAATGTCATACTACTAGTCTTTTATGCCATCTAGCTCTAAAAATGAAGGTTTGACCCGTGACAAATCTTAAAAGGTTGTAGCTTTGTGTACCTTCTTTTCACTTCTCTATTGTTTGGAGGGGGGAGACTTTTTCACCACAATAGCAGAAACAACCCTTAAAGTTAGCCGGTGGAGAGTGAGTGATTCAAATCCTAAACACCTTTCAAGCAATGGACTTTTTCCACAATTATAGTCAATTTTGACCCAAATAACACAAAGTAAAAAAACTAGCACCCTTTAATCACTCAAGTAAGTGTCCTATCCACCCACAATCATTCTCATATATATTCTAGAAGGTTAGAGCAACCTCTCATGCTAAAATCTCCCTAAAATTTGCAATAAGAGTATCAATTGGGCTAAATTGAGCACTAATTCTAGTACACCCTCAATCACCCAAACCACCCAATTTCCACATACATTGACCCGATTTGCATTTCTTTAAGATTCCATGGTTAAAACCTAAATTTGTTATCCAATCCTTTCGAGAAATCAACCTCCTATACCCCAAACCTCATTGAAAGTCACAATTAGGGCCCCCGAACACATGAATTAGGCCCCTTGAAAAGAATTTTAGTACAACCTTCATCTCAGAACCACAAATCACAATACAAACAATGAATTATGAAGCTTATACATCATTCTGCACCATAGACAAACCTATACATACAAACCCACAGTTATCAATAACAAAGTGCAATGAGCTCACTAGTAGAAAATTTAGTTTTTTTGTTGTTTTGGTCATGTTCATCCGGTCACTTTTTGACAAAAATCTGTTGATTTCAACAGATTTTTGTCAAAAAGTGACCGGATGAACATGACCAAAACAACAAAAAAACTAAATTTTCTACTAGTGAGCTCATTGCAATTTACACAACTACAAATGCGAAAATCATCATAAAAAAGTCAAGTTGTTGCTTTCTCCTAGAAGGGGCAAACCTTCTGCTCTAAAAATAGCTACTATGGCCTTATCTTTGTTCCATATGGATCAAGCCTAGGCTCATTGGAAATCTAGCTTCAAAGCATACCATCCCACCAATTTTTAGCTCCAAATTCAATGTGATCTTTTTAATATTATCACGTACAATTGTAGCTCCTAATTTCCTACAGCATCACACCTTCCACTATAAAAATGGCCATTATCACCTCATCCTTGATTCAAATGAAGAAAGCCTAGGCTCATTAGAAAGCCAACTTCAAGGTACCCCATCCTACTAATTTTTAGCTCAGAATTCCTTGTTTTCTTTCCAATACCGTCCTCCCAAGTTGCACCCAAGTAAATCTCTCAATCTACTTTCAATCCAAGGACAATTCAATCAATCCTCCATTTAACCAAAAATATCCTATAATTTTTCACTCATCCTTCTCACAAAAAGGGTGAACCTAATCAACAAATTATTTGAATATTGTTTCCTTACTAAATCTCTAATAATTGATGTCCAAAAATGTCAATAATCCATTCACAATCCCCTGTAAAACACCATACACCCCAAAACACATACACAAATCAAGAGTTAGAGAGCAAGCTTCTAGCCATAATTTTCATATACTAAATCCAATTATTGGCTTAATGTTGATTCTTATTTTCATCCTACACTAATTCATTGTATATATTGCAAAATATTGTAGAATATGCTAACTTAGTATAAAATGCATTATTTTTTTTGTAAATGAGCTAAATTAATGTAAATCCCACTAACTTACTATAAAACCACTAATTTATTGATTTTTCCCTATTTTAGTATTCATATCACCATGTTAGTTTACTAATCTTTGTTCTAATTCTACTACCTAGTTTTGTATTTTTTTTTATCTTTGCTAGTAATTTTTGTTCTCTATTTTTTGTTTTTAGAATTTCTAATTTTTGGCTCCTAATTTATCTCTGCTAGGATTTTCTACTTGCAGTATTTTGTTTTCAATTTTCTTTTTTTCTTTTTTATTTGTAATTTAGTCCTGACATCAATTCTGACTTAAGGTCTTTTTTGGTTCTCCCCCCCTTAATTTTTTCCTATAATTTTCCTTCATTTTCCCCTAATTGTATTTCCTAATTTTTGTACTAATCTTCCCAAGTTTCCATAGCTATTTTACATGAAACTTCTTAATTTACAATTATGACTTAATCTTCTTTTCTCATACTTCTATATATGTATTCTCACACACTTTGTCTAAGTTTTTCTCATTCTAAAAGGTGAACTAGTGTGCTGGCTCACAACATGCTTGTAGGCTCATTTTGTAGTTTGAAGCAAAAAAAAGTAGATCAATTAGCTCATGTACATGTGGCTAATATTGCTTGTGTGACGTTGTAGATGAAGGCCGCACTTCATAGTTTTGCTTGCAAGTCCCTCATGGCATAGGGCTAACCAAAAATGCAATGTCTTACAAAAGCAAGTCCTCACAAAAATTTTACTACAAAAGCTAGGTTCAACATCAAAATGATTTTAACCTCCATTAAAAAATGCATCCTCTAAATTTAGCAAATTTTTGAACCACCTCTAGATTGTACATCATTTTTCTCATGTAGTTGTGAGTTTTCTCTCTTCTTTTCAAGTTGTAGATATTTCCTTCACTTAAAAAATTGAGTCATGGTTTGAAGTTTAGTGTGGCATTATGGAGCTTTCAAAGGAGGGGTACTAGTACTAATGCTTGATGATGAAGGGGTCCTAGTTCTCAAGTGACTCAAGAGGGAAATAAAGGGGATACTTCCAATGCAAAGAGGGAATGGAAGGAGGGGACTTTGAGATTTTTTATAAATATGTGAAGAGAAGTATTGGGAGTTCAACCACAAGTCCTTTAAGCAAGCAAATTGAGAGTTTTTTACATAGTAGCTCAACATATAATTCTCGAACAACACTCAGAGAACTTGACAAAAGACGTGTGAGAAGTGGGGGAAGATGAAATCAATGTATTAGGAAGAGAAGGCAAACCAAAGCAAAATTGGAGTGATACCTTCCATTTGGATACTACATTATGAGATATTTGATAATACTTTTGGTGGTACGGCTAGAATCAATGGTGTGCCCTATGGTGTTAATTAGGGAGTTTGTTTGGAAATGGGAACATGCTTTGGTTCACATTGTAAGTGATGATGATGAGGCACCTTGTCTCCTCCTCTTCTCATAGTTGTAGGTGCTATTTCTTCATAGTCATCACTTTTAAAGACAACTAATCAACTTGGATGTGAAAGACAAGTATACAAGAGTGGAAGAAAAATGAAGTCAAAATTGCTTGCAAGAGATGAATTTATCGCCTCAACAAATACCAATTTTTCCAATGGAATGTTAGAGGTAGAGAAGTTGAAGTTGCAAATCACAAAAAATTGATAGATGATAAAAGAAAATGTTGGGAGATGGTATTGAAGGGGTAACTATCTGTAGATGGCAACTATATTTGTAGAAGCTTTAAAGGCCAAAAACTCTTTGTAGTTTTAAATAGATGTTGTGAGTTGTATGATGTTTACATTTAGAGTTTTGTTTTTTTTAAATTTGTTTCCAATCTTATACAAATTCAATATACATTGATGAAAAGATTAGTTTTCAATAGAATTACATGTACATTGATAGTTGCATTTGAATTCAAAGCTTAGATAAAATGCAACACAAATGTTATTGCAATCATTCATCCCAAGGGTTTTCTATAACCCATTGGCTAAACAATTTTTTTCTAAGTCTTTTTTTCTCATTTTTTGCTTGTACTTCTTCCCTAAGCATGTTTAATCATGCATTTTTAAATCCAACAAACAAGCCAACAAGTGAATCTCTTCGCAAATCTACATTAGCCACATGATCAAGGCTTTGGTTTGTTCAAAAATTCTTAGTAATTGTGTAACTAGCAACAACTATTGTAATCCTAGAAACTTTGTCAACTCCAAAATTAAAATTTATGAAGAATTCTCTATCTATTTTTCAATGTATCAAAATCTTGTTCAATCACAACTCTTTCAAAATTCTTATAATTGTCAAACCTTTTCTTTTGCAAATCATTGGAGGCCTAAAATTCTTCATCAAATAGGTACAAATGGGATAGGAAACATCTTTGACCTAGTAATATGTACACCTTAGATTTCCAATTAAAACCATTGATTCTTGTAGAATGTTTGAGATCTTCAAACCCTTGTGCAAATTAAACACTTTAACTTGGCCTCCATCATGCACTCCTCTAAGTTGGCCAATGTACACATTCCAAAAAATCTTCTATAAATCACAAACTATTTGCAATATATACAATAGAGAGGAATATTTTCTTATTGAAAAAATCACTTGTTGCCTATGTAACTCTCTTCATTGGATTTTTCACTAATGATATTCATATCCCATCAATTGTACCACTTATGTTGGGCAAAATTGTTCATTTTTCAAAATCTTGATGATGCTTTAAAGGTAGTTGTCGTATGAGCAGAGGAGCGTAAGTATCCTTACAACACCAAAACGTCATAAAAGGATTCAAAATATTGTCCCAGGGGATTCTAGATTGTTGCTGCAAGCCAAGATTATCCATATTATCGACTTAAGCATTCTTTTCACTTCCTTTCTCTCTTCCGGATCTCTTATCTTTCCAGAATCTAATCCAGATCTACTCCTTTCCAAAATCTAGTTCCGTTTCTTCTCACACACATACTGGTTTTCAATGCCTCTATTTTACCCTCAGAGGGTTCGCCTTTGATCTTGTAGAGGGGTAGGGACTCACCACTCATATTCATCACACTTTCTTCTCTCTTCTAACTACACAAAACACACTTGGACCAAATGTTGTACTAGATCAGAATAAGAAACACTCTCACAACTTTCCAGATGGCCAATCCGGAAGGTAGGTCACTCAGAGCCATAATAAGTCCTTTCCACTACAACAACAGATTAGTAACAACCGGAACCGATGGAGGATTGTTAGTCGCTCACTCGATTGTTCCTAGGGTTTGGCAAACCTTCCGGAGAGTAGGATGGGGATTTTTCTATTGGCAGTTGCTTATCTCCGCACGGAACCCTTCTTCGTATTCCGGACTCGCACCGACACCACTCCTTGCCGGATTTCCATTCTAGTGTTTTAAAGGCATTGTGTGCAAGACCGTATTCACAAGCCTAAACTACGTCACAAACGTTCCCTCCAAATCAGATCCAATCATCTCAAATCCGGATTCCTCCTCTCTTCTCTCCCTCTTACACTTCAACGCTCTCACATGCAAACACAGAAAAGTTGGATATATGATAGATGAATTTCTGAATGTTCACTTGGTGGCTCAAATTAAAGAAAGGATGACAAGATACCAACTATAAGCGTTAGGATGGAATGAAAGGGTAGCAGACCTGCCCCTCCTTTAAAAACTCAAAAATCCAAAGGCAAAAAGGTCACCTGGAAATCCAGGCAACCAACCACTGACCTTCTGAGAAACTCAGAGAGTTAGATCCTAAAAATTCAGAACCCAAGCCCACACCTGGAAACCTAGTTCAGATTCAAAATTCAAATCCTATCTAACTAAATCCTAACTACTTCGCCTTTTGCGCCTTCTTCTAACTACTCCCGCCTTGACTCGTTGGTGCCCGAGTGGATGCCCTTGGAATTGACTTCATTGGAGTTGTTTTTATTGTTGCAAAGTCTAGATCTTTCGGATCTCTGGAGGCAAATCTTCTTCTTTCAATTCCTCTTCCTCAGAATCCATTTTCGTTCGAGTTTGGTACTCTTCTTCGTCTGACTTCTCGATGAGATAGATCTCCCTTACTTCCTCCTCCTTTGTAGGAGACGTCTCATCCAACACAATGGTCGTCCTTTCCTTTTTGGGTTGAGGCTGCTGCATGTGCTCAAAGCTTTCCGGATGGGTCCAGGCCGAATTCGTCAGGCCTCCCATTCGGTCTAGGAGATCACTTTGGATTAGCAATCTGGGTGTTTGGAGGGCTTCCTTCTTAGGAAAACGAGTGGTTGGAATAGATGGGGAGACAATTACTTCTTGTGGCACTAACTCTTGTGCTACATCTGTCTGCTTGGCCGGCTCTCGAATTGTCTTCGCACTCCTCCGCATGGTCTTCTCCAATTGACTTGAGAAGGGCTTTGTCGAATGCTGAAGAGTCTCCTTAAGTCCTTCATGTCTTGGCGGAAGCGGAAGTGATGAAGTTAGTTTCACTGAAGTTTCTGTATCAAAAGGAATTTCCGGAAAGTGAGTGAAATCCATCACCCGGTCCAGATCAATATGCCCTAAAAGCTGGTGCATCTCCTTTAGCATTGTCTCCATCCGGGATGAGAAATCGACCAGGATCCTAACTACCTTAGATCCGGTCAAATGTCCTTCTTTGATTAATAGGTCTTGGACAAGGGAGGCTTTGATGATGAGCTCCGAGGGTCTATCCACTAGACCAGATAAGTTCTTGACGAGTTGTAGAGCCTCCTTCTCTCTCTGTTTTGATGTGGCTAGCTTTCCTTCTACCCAATTCAACCTAGCTTAGAGGTCATTCCTCTCCTTTTTTAGATTCTCAATCCATTCCTCTTTCTGTCTCAACTCCTCTGGATTCGGTAGTCTCTTCACCACGTCTAGAATATCTTTCGGTTGGACCTTTAGCTCTTTGTTGATTGTCCTTAGGAGGTCTACTAGGTTGTTGTAGTAATCTTGTGCCTGCAACATCCAATAGAATCTAGTCTTGGAGAACTTAGAAATCCCTTCCATCTATTTTTCCGGAACCTTCTCCGGAACGAGAAGTTTCCCTCATGAAGCCGGATTAGTGGATTTCCTTCGTTTGCAATCTATCAACTGCTCCTCTTTTTTTGAATCTTCTTCTTTTTCGAATTCCGATTGCTCCGCCTCCACTTCGTTTGTGAGGCCATAATGTAAGATTGTGGTTCCAATGTTGTACTCTACCATCTCTGCACTACTCAAAAGTTTTGCGTAGTGATAGAGGTAGAACAGGTAAGGACCGATAGGGTTGGTTTTAGCCTTTCCTACATGGGTAGTGAGTTTGGAGACTATTGCTCCAATAACCTTCCCCCAATGGATTGGTTTACCCTCCATTGCGCCAAAGATGTTGTTGGCCACTGTGACTATAACCCAGGTAGGCTTTTTTGGATACAAGATCGGAATAAGGAATTCTAATACTCTTTTTTTCCTCCCATCTAGACAATTACTAATGGCATATCCCTCTTTGGCATGGGGTTGATTCTTAAACTTCCTAGCTGTGAACTTATTAGTTTGGGAGGCTAATCCGGATCCTTTCTTCGGGAATCCGTAGACATTCATCCAAACTTCATCTCTCTAGGTTTCGAGTCGATCCCTTATTGTCAACTCATACTGATTTGGAGCTCCTAGGATGAGCTCCTAAATCATCCGCTCATTCTTCACGGTCCATGGCCTAAGGAATAGGCCAACACATCCAATGGTGCTCAAGTCGTCTTCAAATTGAGACCAATCACTTTGTCTCCTTAGAATGGTAGGACAAACCATCTGTGCAATAACGAAGGGCTTACGGCTATCTCCCTCTGCCATCAAGAACTGGAACTAAGTTCGGATCTAGTGGAGGAGCACAGTCCTCAACTCTTGAAACGATTGCTAATTCACCACTCTTTCACTCAACTATACAAGCGCAAACATTTGCAGAAGGAAGAGGGAGGAGAAATGAAGGTGGTGGGGGTTAAATACTTGTCACCCTACCGACCGTTCCTGGTAGAAGACCGTTTACCATAACAGTTCTTTAGATTCCTAGACCGGAACTCTAGGGTGTAGGCTATCTCTATTCGGGTTTCTGGAACCCAGATCAATCCTAGATCTGATTTTGGACTACTTGGATCATCTTCTCAGCCTTAATGTAATGTTTAAGCTAAGCGACTCCTAATTCCATTTGCCTAGTTAAACTTTTGAAAAATTCCATACTATAATAGTTCTATTTTATACTAACCCGGTAGATTCAAAGTTTCCATGTCGTGACAATAGTCTTTACTTGGAATGCTAGTGTAGTGGCTAAACAATTTTTTTCTATCAATATATAAGCATGGCATGCGCAAAATATGTCAATATACTTTCTAATGGTTGAAGGTTCTATCTTGAAACAATTTACCATATGCTTTGGACTATGACCATAGGCAAATCTATAAATTATACATGCTACAATTTTTTTATTTCTATTTGTCTTCTCACTTGATTCACACATGCACTTTTCAAGAAAGGAGTCAAAATATTTAACAAAATGAATGGTTGAATGCACTAAAGCTCATCCTATAAAAATTATCAAATTTGTTGTGAAATGTATCTTATGAATTGATTTCTTCTACCCTTTCTAGTTTCTACATACGTGATTATAATGTATTGTTTGCCTAGGCTCTACCCAAAAGATGTAGGAAGCATGGGGGTTCTTCCTTGATTCAAACATCAATGACAAGGAAATGAAACCCATTGAAGTCTTACTATTAAAATACAATAATACTCTCAAGTCCTTGATTTGTAACTTAAAGGATTGCTCATTGCTATAGATAGCATCATCCAAAACAACACAACTTGAGCACAAAAAGAGGGCTTGATATTGACTTACAAAGTTCATTTAAATCAATTTAAGAAAATAATGCTCTTGAAGATTCAAAATTGGAAGAACCTTGATAAGCTTACCATAAATACAAAATTAAAGTTCCCAAAATTATAGAAACATTATATACAATATATACTATCATTTACAAAAATAATAGTGGAAAAAAAATACCCATAAAATAAAAAGTAATGATGAAGTAGACCTCTTCCTAGACCTCTCCCAAGCTCCATAGCAAATCTACTCCTAGTAATTACAAACACAAATTTTGCTCAAGGGTGATAGAAAAAGGTGGGTTATTTTTTGGGCCCCTACCAAAATTTTTGTTTACACCCCATAGTCAAGCTTCGGGTTTTACCATTGCAACAACTAACTAGCAAAGAAAAAGACAAGTGGTAAGACACACTACAAGAAAATGGGAGAAAAAATGACTACCAAAAATGACTACAATGCAATTGATTTTAACACATTTGCCTGCGATTGTATGATCACCATCCATTCTTGCCTTAGATGGAGAAAAAATGATAGAAGTACATGTGGAGGTGGAGACGGCATGTATTCGGCACACGCCCTAATCGGATGATGTGGTAGTCGTTGATTGGCTACAGTCGGCTACGCGTCCAATCATTCTTGAGTGATGTAGCCACATCAACAATCATTTAGAAGTTGCAATAGAGTGATCGCATCGTTTAGATGCATTGGCACTTGGAAAATTATTCTGTAGTCATTTTAAAGTGAGATAGATTTAGGATTTAGGTCACTCTTTGAAGACATTGAAAGTCATTTTCTCATCATTTACAAGTTACAACAATATGTGCAAGAAAAAGTGTAATGACAGTTAGACAAGGTGTAGTCATTCTACAACCACATATGAGTACATTCAAAATTCCAGAGCAATACACCATACACAACATGCCACATACAATATACCATGCACAAAATATCATACATCGTACACCATATTCGGCATATGTGTGTGAGCCCCAACTTGTCACTAGAGACTCACTTTTTTTTTTTTTTTTTTTTCATATTTTGTCATTTTTAATGCAATTTTATATACAAAAAACTTTAAAAAAAGTGTAGAACCAAAATAGGAGTGTCACATACCAATATAGTATTTGGTCTACATTTAGAATACTAGAGCTAGAATTGTCTAACCATGAGTTGTAAATAGATTAGAACCCAAATAATCATGACAATTTGGTCAATTACGAGTGATGGGCTTGTTAGGCTCAAAATCTCACATAGAAAGGACATCTCTAGGCTAATATTGGTTAAAGGAGGCATATATGTCAGTTCCCAGTGATAGGTTCCAATTTCCCTATTTTATCAACGAAATAGTGGAACTTCAATTGTTGACTTGTAGGTGTTAAAAATACTAAGACAAGACTGTTGTTCCTTTGTAAATGCGAGCATTATATAAAAATGTATATTTACATGTTTTTAGATGGATTTGATTACAATAATGTAATATGAAATATGACGTCAACTTAAGTAGCTTCAAGATGACGCCTTCTTTCAAGAACAAATTATAAAGAGGAAGGATCATTGAAGAGCTTTATGAAGTTGATATAATTTTCTTAGTTTTATTTACTTTGGATTTTAGTATATCGAAGTGGAGGATTTTTTCTAAGTCTCAAGATGAAGAACCTCAATCAGAGTTTGAATTTGAATTTCTCTTGTTACAATTGTCGGATCAATCTCTTTTGCTGTTGAATCTCGCACCTCTACATGACCGTCCACAAGAAGAAAATATGCCTTCTCAACCGCCAAAGCAATCTCGATTAGAGCAACGATGGCATGGGAACCTTCGGCGCGATGCTCAAGCATTGGTGATTTTGTTGCAGGTTGGATGTGTTGAGCTCGGGAGTTGAGAAGTGACATTTGAAAGGTATTTTGAGGGTCTTAATGTTGACCAATATTATTGTATAGCTAGGTCTGTGAAGGGGAGTCGTGGCTACAAACATTGGTTATAAGGTCAATCAATCATTTAACTAAGGCAAACCGTGTAAAATATGTGGCAACTACCATCACATGTATCTTCAAGTTCTTGAAGATAGAGTGCTATTCTGATTAGATTTTTATTTTTTACCTCCAATAGACATATATTAGATCCTAGTTCCTTTATTTTATATTTAGAAATAATTTCAAATTTTATTTTGTATGTGGGAAATTGTATGAGAGAAAAATACAAATAGTTTGCCTTCTAGTGACTTTGGGGTGATTTATCTTCTAGCTAAGGATGTAAATTGAGTTGAATGGGCAAAATAGATTACCAATGGATGATAGGGGAGCCACATGGATAAAGTATGGGCTGATGTTCACTTGACTTCCGTGGTTAAGGTAGAAGATAAAGTGGAGGAAAAAGGGGGCACTATTCATCATCTCTCTCGTTGTGTTTGTGACGCTTGAATGTTTGAGGAGCCATAGTGTGTTGAGTTTTACGAATTTTGAAATCAAAATTGTAAGAGTTGTGTATTATGATGTTGTAATTCTAAATTAATCTGACTTGTTTAATTTGAAATTGTCATTCAAAAGTTGTGATAGTTTGAGTGGGGGAAGGTCTACTACCTTTTATATAAAAGGGTAGAGACTTTGAACGACCATAGAAGACAGACATGTCTTTTGTTTGTAATGAAAATTGGAGAGAGTGAATGAAATTTTGTTAGCTTTTCATAAAGCTATCATTCATTCTATTTGGAGTTTGTGTGAGTAAGTTGTGAGTGTCGGAGCGAATAAAGGTCTACTGTCCTCAATTTCAAAGACCAAAACTTCGAGCGGCCATAGAAGTTGAACAAAGTTTTAGATTGATTTGAAATTTAGAGGGTAACTGTAGAATTGTGTTAGCTTTTCAAAAACTATCACATATCATTTGGACTTGTAGAACTTTGGTGGTATCAAATCAAATTTCAACCAAGGAGTTGAAGTTTGGAGGAGATTTTGAAGACTTGTGTGTTGTGATTTGTGACTTTCAATTTCATTATAAATTTTGTTGTTACGGGCAGCATGAGTCAAACCATTGCTTAGCCTCGTTTTGTATTGTGGTGATGAAACAAGATTATATGAGGCTTTTCCATCACAAGGTGAAGAAACCTCCTAGAGTTGGCCGGCGGGGAGTGTATGGGACACCTACCGAGATTGCCTTCCAAGCAATGGACTCCAACAATGAGATTTTTGAATGAATTTTGACCTAAGTAATTCTTAGTAAGAAGGGGGCAACCCATCTCACATCACCAAATACACCCCCTAACAACCTATTATCATCCAATTAAGCACTCTAATAGATTACAACAACTTTGTATGCCAAAATCTACCTCAAATGTACCATTTGGGGCTCAAAATGAACTAAATAGGATTCTAAGTACTAATCACAGCACATCACATCTCACCCAAACCCTAAAAATTGAGATTCACATTTATGTAATTGCAATCACACCAACCATCCTCACTCAACAACCATTACACTTACAACATCTTCTTAGTAAGGTGCAATTAAAATTGCAATGATTCAATTAAAATTGTAAAGGATTACACAAAAAACCTCAAATTGTGCCTCCTCCAAGGGGCAGCAGACCCTCTTCCACAAAAATAGCCTCCATTTTCTTGTACTTGTTCCAAATGGGTTGATCTTAGACTTTTTTGGAAAGCCAACTTCAAGGCGCACCAGCCCTCCAAATTTCAGCTGATTCCGCCATGTCGTTCTCCCGCTATTGCTCGCCAAAGTCGGCAGTCCTCCATTGTTGCGGCAGCCAACCTCCCCACACAAAATCGTCCACCACCGTCGTGTTTTGGCTCCGAATTGGGTGAGACATAACTTTTCGGAAAGCTGACTTTAATGCGCTCCACCCCTCCAAATTTCAGCTTCATTCGATTTTCCATGCTCCCACAATCATCCCTCGAAGTTGACCCTCCAATCTCAACTCATGTTTTTTCCCCTTTCCCAAGCACTTTTCCATCTGACCTCACACCCATTTATTTTTCACCCATTTGCTTTCAAAAAAAATGGTGAAACCTACTCAACAAATTATCATAATCTTCCCCTACCCTACTCTTTTGCAATTCATGCTTCAAAAGCTCACAAATCACAACCTTCCTCTCAAAAAACACACACATCCCAAGTTTACACAAAAGTTGAGAGAGTTGAGAGAGAGAGGGCTCCAAACCCTAATTTTGCCTATATCCAACTTCTTAACGGATTAATTTTGTAAACTACTCTCATCCTACACTAATTCATTGTTAATCCACTAATTTGGTGCAAAATGCGCCAAATTAGTGCAAATCGCGCTAGGTTACTGTAAATCCGCTAATTTAGTGTAAATTGCTCTATTTTAGTGTTCCCCCCCCTAAATTACTGTAAAACCCTCTAACTTACTGAAAAATCTTATTTTAGTGTTTCTAGCACTATTTTAGTGTTTTACCCACTACACTAGTGTTTTAGTCATAGTTTTAGTTTAACGAACTTCTTTTGTGGTTTTTCTTATTAATTATTTGTGTGGTTTTTAATTTACTTTTAGTTTCATTTCCTACTTCTAGACTTTTGTTTTCATTTTCTCATCATTTTACCGTTAGCCTCATTTGGTTACTCTACCAAATCTTGCTTAACCTCTTTTTAGTTTTAACTCCCCATTTTTTCCCTAGAATTTCCCCTAATTTCCTCTTCATTGCATTTTCTAGCATCTCGCCCTAACCTCTTGAAGTTTCCATTGCTATTTAGTGAAAAACTCCTTAATTGATGGTTATGGCTTAATCCAGAGTACTAACACTTCCGGATTTGTAAATTAATGCCTCATATTTATATTTTTGGATTTTTTAATAGTGAACCAATATGGTGGTTCGCAAATTGATTATCCACATGGTTGAAATTTGCTCTGTTCTTCCAGTGAGGCATGTTTGCTGGTCACTGGGAGTTTGAAATTTAGGAGCCAATCTTTCGGACAATTCAATTCATGGTTTGACCATCTCATTTTATCCGTCCGAGGCTAATGGTTTTTAATCACCTACCTTGACCGTTACACCCATTTAGAGCCTATTTCAGGATAGACCAACAAGTAGCAGTTTCATGACAATTTAGAAGATTTTGTAAGAATATATCTACATGTGTTCTTCAGTCATTTTCGGTCGCAATTAAGATCCCCTTGATTTCCTAAGGCAAATCTCTCTCTACTTGATACCGTGGATGAATCTCTAATCTAAAGAGGGGGAATCAAGGTTAACACCATGCTTGGGAACCAACGACGAAGTCGGTTTGCCAACATTTCCTTTGGTATGGAAGATTCCCTAGCCACCAATAATTAACCAAGGCGGTGAATTTTGTCTCGCCCTAGACCGATGTATAGAATAAAAATATGAGCCTACATGTGTGTTGTGGAATTCCATGGGAGGTTTCCCAAAAAGTTTTGGAATTTTCTGATAGTTAGAAGATGCGTTTCTGAACGATCAACTACCCAAATCTATGATGGAAAATTCCTAGAAATTTCCCACGTGACGGTAAAATCTCACTAAAAATTAATATAGATTTTTTTATGTTAATAAGCAAACCCAACAAGTTTCAAGACATTTTGATAGTCAAAAGTACCCAAAACCTGCAAAATTCCTCAACAATTAATAAAATTTAAAGTCCACGACAAGGTTGACCAGTGGAGCAGGAGCATATGGAAGAGGAATGGGGCCCAAGATAGGTCTTTTCTTACTCCCCACATGTGAGTGCCAAATTACCCACCCTTGGTAATTCGCAAATACAACTAGGTTTTGGGTTTTGGCCAAGTGACTCCTACTTTTGGGTGTCTAAGTGTGGTCAATTGTGCCTTCCAAGCAATGGATCTTTTTACTAAGTGTCTAAGTGACCCCAAATTGCAAGATTTGCATAACTTATTTTCAGAGTCTTGGTCTCCCGAATGGAGAGCTTGTTAAATGATTTGAATGGAACCTACCCTAGGGCAGCACTATCCTAGGAATCCTCTAATCCATCTCGTTTCATTTCTAAAAATGTAAGACTCGACCTTATCCGACCTTTCCAGCCAAAGTTATGGATGGATGAAGTTTGATCGCTACTCGGTTCTTCAAGCTTCATCCATCCATTACACCTAGTTCCCCAATTTGGAAAGATCCGAAATTTTGAGGGATGGTTCACAAGGATTGCCCCTATCCAGATCTGGAGTTAGACCTTGATCAGGGATTTCTACCGAATTTTCATCCAAGCCTTACGCAAACTTCATCTCTTAATTTCTCCTAACCTATAATTCAGAATTGACTTTTCTCTTCGGCCCTAGATCCTCATTGAGAGCCTCCTCCTAATATATCTAATTCTCTGTCATCCTCGGAGTTTAGCTATTCTTCATCCCCTTTGATCCTAAACTTCATCCGACTATAACTTTCTCAATTCCCACCCGATTTAGGCGTGCCCTAAGGTTTTGAAAAGCCACAGTTTTCCTCCTTATGCATATGTCTCTGGAAATGACCTGACCTATGGCCCTAAGGGTCTAACCTAGAGGTGGACCTTGGCCCAAGCTACTAAATTTTAGTTAGAGCCCTAGGGAAAGTTTGGAGAGGTTTAATTCATACCTCAAAACTTGAGTTACTATTCACACCCACTGGAAGCTCTACCTCCCCCACCATGAACTCCCGTGCCGTGAGACAACGAACCACTGTTCTAATCATAAAATAAATTGGTACAAGGATTTAATTGTTGATTTCTTTCCTCCTCCCTCCTCTTCTTTCCTTCCACACTCTAAGGTGGCCCAACTAACCTCCGATCTTCCCACCAAGCTAATCTTAAGTACATGTCATCCCCTCCTCCAAGTTGAGCTATTTTTTATGTCCTACGCTTACGTCTCACACTTAATCTTGGGGTAATTACCTACTTCTAATCTAAGGGCCTAAGTAAGTCTCGTGGATTTCCCTTCCTATCTTATCCACTTCTACTCTTCACCTTCAAATGGTCCTCCGCCTTATCGTTTCTCCTCATTCTTCCAGCCTTCTGCTATCCTTGCTCCCTCCTTCTTTGCTTATCTTTTACTACCGTGGTGAGGTTTATAGGAAACAGGGAGTTGAATTCCCCACCCTAAGGCTATGTTGGAGCGGTAGGAACCTTAAGTGGTGTCTCTTCTCTCCTTCTCTAAATTTGAATATGGACCCCCCTCCCTAGACTTGATTTTGGAACCTTTTCCCACTTTTATTTTAGAACCCCACCTCTCCTTGGCTTGATTACAGACCCACCCTTCTCCTTAGACTTGACTATGGAACCTCCCCTCCTTGGCTTGATTATGGACCCATCCTTCTCCCTAGACTTGATTTTGGAACCCCTCTTTGGACTTGACTACGGAACCCCTTTCCCTGGCTTGATTTTTGGAACCCCACCCCTCCATAGCTGATTATAGACCCCCCCTCCCACTGGTGGCCTTGGTGCCCGACCTGGCACCCTAGTGCCGAGCCCTGATGGCCCTCGCCCGGGTATCAGGTTGGGGATGTTGGAGGGCTGCTAAAGGTGCTGTAGATTGTCTTTTATTTCCTTTCCTATGTAAATTTCTAAAAAGAGGGTGGTTAAAGGGTTGCGATTTTGCTAGTGGAGGATGGGCTAAGCTTGTTTAGGCAAAGGCTTCACTAATTATCCCCTATGCTAACCTCAACTTCTAGTTCCTATTTTTGGGACCTAAACCTTGGTTTGTTCCCAAGACATTTTGGGAACTAAACCTTGTGGAAAAAGGGACCACGAGGCCTCATGATTCTCTTGTGAGGTGGTTTTAATGCACCGCTAAGACTTTTTACTCGAAGGAGGTTCAAAGCTTCGATGTTGTTCCCTTTTTTAACGCACCACTAGGACTTTTCTACCCTATGAGGTTCAAAGCTTCGACGTATGGGCGGGATCCACTACCCTCACACTCTCGTGCCTCTCAACCAAGGAATAACACATCACTGTTAGGGGCAAAGACAAAAGACAAAGAAATGGACTTGGACACTCAAAGGCTAGCGACATGGGTTAGTAACATCAATAACTTGATCTAAAGGCCCTCCAAAGCGGCATCGCTAGTCATATGGGGGATTGCTCTAGGGTTAGTGTACGACAAAATGAAATGAGTGACCAAAAGGGTCTCTCGAGGGTAAGCTCCCACAACCTCTAGCAACCTTGGAAGTTAGTAAAAGCTCTCAAGCTCAAGCTTGGAAGAGTTAGTACCACGCTCAATCAAAACTCAAAAGAAAAGGCAAGGGACCCCAAAAAGACCTTGTAAGTTCCAAAAACAACAACAATGGCCAAAAGTGCCCCAAAAGACCGTTACAAGGTTTGTAGCTAAATGCCACAATGTCCGACACAAATTAGATCCAATAGACCCAATTACACAAAAAGGGGGTTGTGAGAGAGGAAAAGGGATGCCCTTTTATACTCTTTCTTGGGCACCCGCCTCTCCTCATTCATCTAAATTAACCTTATCTTCTTGGATTTTCATCCAAACTCAAGGCTTTCATCCTATGTTGGCCCACTAAGCTAACTTTTGGACATTAACTCTGAATCGCAAACGGATTGCGCCATTGGATTTAGAAGGCCATTTTAAGATTGAAGTAACCCCTCATCCCCTTTTCTGTCTTCAAAATCACAACAAAAATCAAAGCCAACTTATCGCCCAAACCTAAGGAAAATCCCAACTTTTAGGGATTGACTTTTTTAGCAAAAGTAACTAGCCTAGGCTCCTAAGTAGGTATGGGGGAGTGAGGAAAGACCTATCTTGCGCTCCATTCCGCTTTCGTATGCTCCTACTCCACTGGTCAAACTTGCCGTGGACTTTAATTTCCGTTAATTGTTGGTGAATGCTGCATGTTTAGGTCTTTCTGACTATCGAAATGTCGTGAAACTTGTCGAGGCAGCTTATTAACATAAAAAAATATATACGAATTTTTAGTGAGATTTTACCACCACGTGGGAAATTTCCAGGAATTTCCCATCGTAGGTTTGGGTAGTTGATCGTCTAGAAAGAAATCCTCTGACTATCAGAAAATTTCAAAACTTTTCGTAGAACCTCCCATGGAATCCCCCAATACATGTATAGGCTCATATTTTTACTCTACACATCGGCCCAAGGGGGACAAATTCCACCGCCTCGTTTAATTATCAGTGGTTGGGGAATCTTCCACACCGGGGGGAATCTTGGCGAACCGACTTTGCCATTGGTTCCTGTGCATGGGTTTAACCCCAAACCACCCTCCTTGGACCTTGGATTCCTCTACGGTCCCACTTTGACATTTTTGACATTTACAACCTACAATTTAGGGTTCTGTTGTTTTGTTGGTGGAATGGGGAAACTAGAAACTATCTCTAGGAATTGATTCCTAGGCCTTATTAGGGTTCCTGAACCAAATCTAGCTTAGAGATGTCCGTTCCATGTGGGATTTTGAGCCTCATACACCCATCACTCATAATTGATTAATTTGTCACGATTAGTTGGGTTCTAATCTATTTACAACTTGTGGTTGGGCCATTCTAGCTATAATATTCTAAAAATAGACCAAATACTATATTGAAATGTGACACTCCTATTTTGGTTCTACACTCTTTTGGGTTTTTTTTTATATAAAAGTGCATTTAAAATGACAAAATATGAAAATAAGAAAGAATGAGCCCCTGATAACAAATTGGGGGCTCACACCACACCTACTTAAGAGCCTAGGCTAGTTATTTTTTCTAGAAAAGTCAAACTCCCAAAGTTAGGATTTTTTATGGTTTTGGTGTTAAATTAGCACTAGGTTTCGTTGCAATTTTGAAGATGGGAAAAGGGGTAGGGGGTTTCATAAATATAGAATTGGCCTTTTGAAGCGAATGACGCAATCTATTTGCAATTTGGAGTTAATCTCTAGAAATTAGCTTAGCGGGCTAGAATATGATGAAAACCTTAAGGATGAGGATGAAAATCCAAAAAGAGAAAGGTTAACTTAGATGAAAAAGAGGAGGTGAGTGCTCAAGAAAGAGTATAAAAGGGCCCCCTTCTCCTCTTTCACCACCCCTTCATTAAAAGAGAATTGAGGCCTTTAAAGGGCCGTGAGTTCTCTTCAAGCTCTCAAACTTGAGAACTCCATTCAATAGGAAAAGTTGCTACCATGTGGTCTACTAACATGGTCGGGACATTGCCACATCATTGGACACATCACAGAATACTAAAAGAAGAAACTTTAAAAAAAAATTATTATTATTTTTTGAGTTCACTATATGTGGGGAACAACCTTATGACGACCCTTTGCTGGCCTCATTTCTCTTCTAATGTTTTGTGTAATTGGGTTCATTGGATCCAATTTTTGTTGGAATTGTGGCATTTTAGTCACAAACCTTGCAATGGTGCTTTTGGGGCACTTTTGGTCGTTGTTTTTTCAAGCTTGTGAGGTCTTTGTGGGTCCCTTGCATGTTGGATGTATGTAGTACTAATTCTTCCAAGCTTGAGCTTGAAGGCTGTCGCGAGACGTAAACTTGGAATCCATCGGGTTAGTATAAAATAAGTTTGTAATAGTATAGAATTTTTCAAAAATTCCAATAGGCAAACAAGATTAGAATTCTCGTAGCCCAAACATTGCATTAAGTCTGAGAGAATGATCCAGGTGTTCTGTAAAAGGATCCAGGATGGATCCAGATTCCAGAAACCCAGATAGCGACAGCCTACGGTCTAGAGTTCCAGTCTAGGAATCTAGGGAACTGTCACGAGTAAACGGTCTACTTTTGGAACGGTCGGTAAAATGATGGGTACTTAATCTCTCCACTCCCATGTCTCCTTTCTCTTTCTTCCACAGCAATTTGCACTGGTATAGTTGAGAGAAAGAGTGGTGAATTAGTGATCGTTTCAACAGCTACTGACTGTTTGTCTCCACCAGATCTAAGCTTAGTTCCAATTTCCAATGGCGGAGGAAGATATTTAGAAAGGTTGAGAGAGCAATTGTAGCTAGAAGACGACCTAAGCACAATAGGGTGTATCGACCTATTCTTGAGGCCATGGACTATGAAGAATGATCAAATGATTCAGGAACTCATCGTATGAGCTCCGAATCAGTATGAGTTGACAATGAGGGGGCAACCCGAAACCTCGACAAATAAGGTTTGGACCAAGGTATACGGATTCCCCAAGAAGGGATCCGGATTAGCCTCCAGAACGGATAAGTTCGTGGTAGGAAAATTTAGGAATGCAGCCCATTCCAAGGAGGGGTGTCGCGAGCCATAATCTTAAAAGTAACCATGTTAGTATTTAAGGGAGTCTAAGTATATAGAATTTTTTCAAAATTCTTAACAAGCAAAAAGGATTAGAACCCTCTTAGCCTAAACATCTTACTAACACTGAACAGATGCTCCAGGTAATCCGTAACGGAACCCAGGACGGATCCGGATTCCGGAAACCCGGATAGCGACAGCCTAGTACCTAGACTTCCGGTCTACAAATAGGGACCCGTTACGGGTGAACGGTCCGCTTTATGAACGGTCAGTATTTTGACGGGTACTTAACCCCGCCACTGCCATTTCCTCTTCCTCTTTTCCCACAACTGTTTTGTGCGCGCATAGCTGAGTGAAAGAGTGGTGAGTTAGTGCTCGCGTGAGAGGTGATAGTATCTTCAGATTTCTGAATAGTTGAGATGGCGGAGGGAGATATCCGGAAGACTTTGGTCACCGGCCGGATGGTTTGTCCAACCATTCCGGAAAGGCTGAGAGACAGATCCCAACTAGAGGATGACCTCAGTGAGATAGGATGTGTCGGTCTGTTCCTGCAGCCGTGGACCGTAAAGAACGACCGGATGATCCAAGAGTTGATAGTAGGTGCTTCCAACCAATATGAGTTGATAGTGAGAGGAAGGCCTCAAACCTGGACTGATGACGTCTGGGCTAGAGTTTATGGATTTCCAAAGAAGGGATCTGGTTTAGCGTCACGGACAGACAAGTTTGCCGTCGGGAAGTTCAAGAACGCTGCCCATTCTAAGGAAGGGTATGCAATTAGTGACTGCCTGGATGCAAGGTAGAGGCATGTACTAGAGTTCTTGATTCCCATCCTGTATTTGGAAAAGCCTACCCGGGTTACGGTTACAGTAGCCAACACCATATTTGGTGCATTTGAGGGTAGACCAGTCAGTTGGGGCAAGGTGATTGGATCCGTAGTCGCCAAGTTTGCCACCAACGTGGAGAAGGGAAAGACCAGCCCCATAGGGCCGTATCTTTTCCATCTATACCATCACGTAGAACTTCTCAGCGATGCTGAGATGGTGGAGTACAACACTGGAGCAATGATCCTTCAATAAGGATTGACAGAAGAAGTGACAGCCCAGCAGCCACCGGTGGAAGAAGAAGAGGATCCGGAAGAAGACGAGCAACCCTTAGAGCGGAGGCACCGGAAGTCGACGGATCCGACATTGCAGGGAAAACTTCCGGCTCAACAGAGGATCACGGAAGAAGAGGAAGGAAGCATATCCGGGTTCTTCAAAACCGGATTCACCTGGGTACTCCAAGCGCAAGAGTACCACGAGAGCCTGACGGATCTGCTCAGGAGGATAGGCCGGGAGCTAAAGACGGAACCGGAAGACATCCTCGACGCGCTGAAGAAACTTCCAAATCCGGAAGTCCTCGAGCAGAAGGATAAGCAGATCATAGCCTTGGAGAAGGAGAAAGCGGATCTTCAGGCGAGACTCAACTGGGCGCAAGGCGAGATGGCTGAAGCGAAGCAAAGGGAGAAGGAAGCCCTACAACAGCTGAAGAATTTATCCGGCTTGGTAGACAAGCCGGCCGATATGGTGATGAAGGCGGCTCTAACCCAGAGCCGGTTGACCGAGGAAGGGCACCTCACCGGATCCAAGGTCATTCGGATACTCGTGGACTTCTCCTCAAGGATGGAGCTCACACTCAAGGAAATGAGGCAGTTGCTTGGGCGGATTGACCCCGACCGGGTAATGGACTTCTCCAACTTTCCGGAGATCCATTTCGACACGGAGACACCCGTCAAGCTCACCGCCTCAATGCCGCTACCTTCAAAACCGGAAGTTCCGCGGGAAAGTCTCCGGTACTCCACGGAACCTTTCTCCAAGGAGCTGGAGAAGACAATCCGGGGGAGCGTGAAGTCAGCACCCGAGTCTAGCACGCAGCCAGATACAAGACGGGAGTTGGCGCCTCCAGAGGTTACGGTGTCTCCACCCGTCCCAGTCTTCAACCTTCCTGAAAAGGAGCCGCTACCGACACCTCACACCCAAGCCCGTGGCCAACTAATAGAGCGGATCGGGGGGTTGTTGAATCCGGCCCACTCTCATCCGGACAGGGTTGTTTTTTTCATTTTTGTTGAAGTGCCAAAGTGGCGACATTAAATGTTATAGTGGTGCTCCAAATTTCAACATTCATCCACATATTGGATAAAAAATATCACATTAGCACATATCACATATCCATAATTCTATTTTCATCCACAATCTGGCAATTTCATCCAAGATTTTTTTTTCATTTGAAGTTTTTTGGCGATTTCATCCAAAATTTTACTATTTATGTTCTATAGGCTTGGTGCAAGGCCTAATATTTTGGTGCAAATTGACGACAAATCGCCGGAAAAAAAAACACTGCATCCGGAGGAGTTCGAACATATGGTGAAGGAGCAGCAGCAACCAAGGAAGGAGATCGAGCCCATCGTGTTGGATGAGACGTCTCTAGGCAAGGAGATTGAAAGAGGGATCACTCAGATTGAGAAATCTGAGGAGGAAGAATACCGGACCGGATCGGAGGACGAGGACGAGGAAGAAGCCGACTACTCTCCTCCGGAAATCCGGAAGATACAAACCCGCGTGGCGTTACGGTCGACCCCCATGAAGGCGACCCCGAAGGCAACACCAAGGGCATCTCTGCGAACACCAGCGAGCCAAGGCGGCAACAACCAGAAGAAAGCGCGGGAGGCGAAGTAGTTAGGATCTTCCATTAGGTAGATAGGATTTTGATTTTGAACCGGATCCGGATTTCCAAGTGTGGGACCGGGTTCCGGATTTGTAGGATCTCACCTTTTCCGAATTTTTCGAGAAGATTGTGAGTGGTCACCTAGATTTCCGGGTGCCTTTTTGGCCTTTTCGGCTTTGAGTTGTGTTGTGTTTTTAAGTGTGAGGCGGGTTGTTTGCCTCTCATTCCATCCTAGCATTATAGTCTGTATTTTTTCATCCTTATTTTAATCTAAGCCACCAAGTGGACCCTCAGGGATTGATTTGTTGTATATCCAGCTTCCTTGTGTTTTCTTGAGAATGTGTAAAGTATAATAGAGGAGGAGGAAAGGAGGAATCCGGATCTGAGGGGACTTGGGTCTGAGTGTTGAGGAACGTCTGTTACGTAGACTAGACTAGTGAATTTGGTCTTGAGCATGTGTCTTTAAACTCCTGGAACGGGAATCCGATTAGGAGTGGTGTGGGTGCAGATCCGGAATACCAAGGAGGGTTCCGTGTAGAGATAAGCAACCACTAGTGGAAGAAACCCCATATCACTTACCGGAAGGTAAGCCAAACCCTAGGATCAGTTTAGCGAACGACTTACAATCTTTACCTTAGTTCCGGTCTCTGTTGGTCTGTCGTTGTAGCGGAGAAGGCTTGTTACGGATTTGTGTGACCTGCTTTCCAAGTTGGCCATCCAGAAGGTTGTGAGACTGTCTCCAGTCAATCCAACACAGTAGTTGGTCTAAGTGTGTGTTTTGTGGTTTTAAGAAAGAAGGAAGAGTGAGAAATACGAGTGGTGTGTCCCTACCCCTCTATACAATCAAAGGTGGACCCTTTGAGGGTAAAATAGAGGTACCAAAAACCAATGTTGGTGAGTAAAGTAACGGATTCGGAATCCGGAAACAGAGTGAATTCAGATTGGATTCCGGAAGGTGAGAGCTTAAGTTGGTAGAACGGATAACCTAAGCTTGCAACAACATACTAGAATCCCCTGGGACGATATTTCGAGTTAGTTTACACGTTTGGGTGTTGTAAATGGTATTTACCGCACGCTACTCGTACGACAAGGGGTATGCCATAAGGGATTGTCTAGATGCTAGGTAGAAGCAGGTCCTAGAGTTTCTTATCCCGATCTTGTATCCGAAAAAGCCTACCCAGATTACGATTACGGTAGCTAATACCATCTTTGGTACCATGGAGGGTAGACCTGTCACGCCCCTTAGTGACACCTACCACCTTAAGTTCCCTTCCAATGCTTCTCAAGCACTTGATACTTTAGTGGCACCAAGGGTCATGCTCTTCTAACACTGCACATGCCCTGCACATCCAATGTTAGTCCCAATTCCAACTCTTTGTGCTAAATCCTAGTCACTGGGACTACTAGCACACACACACACACATCATGACACCGGTGCATGTTACTTGGTAATATGGGGCCGAACTTCCATCTTATTGTGCAAGGACCCATAGTGGCACTACTCACCATGGTCCTAACCGCCCTTGAGTGTAACCCCAACTCCATACTAGGCTCCTTATATATTTGTTACTTTCCACTTCATCACTAATCGGGACTCACCATTCAGGACACCTTACATAGCCTAGCAAGGAGTGGGACTCCACCCAACCGGTGCCACGGGACACATCCAAGTGTCCCATGGTGCCTTGGAGTGGTGGTGACCCCACACCACCAACCTTGAGTCACTGGGACTCACCAAAGCTCCAAGAGGGAGTAAGGAGGGAGACCAACCCCTCTTATAGTACTTTCTGTGGGATTCGGCAGCCCCCCCCTTTTATGTCAAGGGGGACTCCCAAACACCCTGTGGTTTTGGAAGACCACCCCGTTTCTCCCGATTCGCGCTAGTTTAGGACTCCCGAACTTCTACCCGGCATAACTTTGCGGTCCGGGATCCAAATCGCACATGCGACCCCATTTTCGACATCTACACGATGCGTAGATGCCGATGGACTACTCACTTGCTCCATTCGGACAAGTAATCGCAAAGTTATCGCCCTCCAAAGATTCGGGACACTCCTAGCGCGGCCAAGGCACTCCCGGCGCGACCGAGACACCCCAACTTTGAACGTCCATAACTTTTGACTCGCAAGTCCAAATCACGCGTTCTTTAGACGGCTAGAAGCGTCTTCTCAAGACCTTTCCAAGAATATATTACACGCCCCCAAATTCGTCCGGATCAGAGCGCTAACACGCTCTGATCGCTCGGGACTCCTAGTCCCCCTCACCTCGTCTCTTGCAAGGCTTGGGGAGTCACCCCCAATGTCCCCCTTGCTCACCAAGGTGGCACGGGCACGCCTTGTGATGAGGGTCGTGACAAGACCGGTCAACTAGGGCAAAGTCATTGGAGCAATAGTCTCCAAGCTTGTTGCCAATGTAGGAAAGGCAAAGACCAACCCAATTGATCCTTACCTATTCCACCTCTACCATCATGCGGAACTTTTGAGTGACGTAGAAATGGTAGAGTACAACTCCAGATCCACTATCTTGCATTACGGCCTTACAAATGAAGTGGAGGTAGAGTGGCCGGCATTTGAAGAAGAGGAAGAGCTGGAAGACGAGGAACAGCTCATGGATTAGAGACGGAGGAAATCCACCAATTCGGCTTCACGAGGGAAACTCCCTGTTCTGGAGAAGGATCCGGAAGAGCTAGAGGAAGACATTTCTAGATTCTTTAAAACCGAATTCAACTAGGTCTTGCAAGTGTAGGAATACCATGAGAATCTGGCCGATATTCTCAAAAGGATTAGCAAGGAGTTGAAGGTCGAGTTAGAGGACATACTCGACACTATGAAGAAACTTCCGAATTCGGAAGAGTTGGGACAGAAGGAGAAACAGATTGAAAATCTAAAGGAGGAAAAGACGGACCTTCAGGCTAGGTTGAATTGGGCATAAGGGGAGTTAGCCACAGCAAAGCAGAGGGAGAAGGAAGCTCTGCAATTGGTCAAGAATCTATCTGGTCTGGTGGATAGACTCGGGGAGCTCGTCGTCAAGGCCTCTCTCGTCCAAAACCAACTAATAGAGGAAGGACATCTGATCGGATCCAAAGTAGTCCAGATCCTAGTCGACTTCTCATCGAGGATGGACTCCATGCTAAAGGAGATGCGCTAGCTCTTGGGGCGGATTGATCCAAAGCGTGTCATGGATTTTTCCCACTTTTCGGAAATCCACTTTCACACAGAAACGCTAGTGAAGTTGATGACATCACCACCACTACCGGCCAGACTGAAAGTCCCTAGGGAGACTCTCCGACATTCAATAGAGCCCTTCTCAACTCAACTCGAGAAGACCATCCCAAGAAGTGTTAAGACAGCACGGAAGCCAACCAAGCAACCAGACGCAGCACGGGAGTTAGCGCCACCGGAAGTCACCATATCACCACTGATTCCGACGATTCGTCTTCTTGAGAAGGAAACCCTTCAGATACCATGGTTGCTTATCCGAAGTGACTTGATGGATTGGATTAGAGAATTGATGAATCTAGCTCGAACTCATCCAGAAAGCTTTGAGCACATGTAGCAGCCTCAACCAAGGAAGGAAAGGACCCCTATCATCTTGGATGACACCTCTCCAAAAGAAGAAGACGGAAGGGAGGTCACTCAAATTGAGAAATCTAAAGAAGAGGAGTACCAACCTGGATCAAAGGAGGAAGACATGGAAGAGGAAGACTCACCTCCAGAAATCTAGAAGATCCAGACCTGAGCAGCGTTAAGAACGACTCCAATGAAGACAACTCCGAAAGCAACTCCGAGGGCATCTATCCGGGCACCAGCAAGTCAAGGCAGGAGTAGCCAAAAGAAGGCACAAAAGGCATAGTTAGGGTTTTAGTTAGTTTGGATTTGAATTTTGAATCTGATCCAGGTTTCCAAGCATGGGCCCGGGTTCCAGATATCTAGGATCTAACTTTCCAAGTTTCTCGAGTAGTCTATGATTGGTCACTTGGATTTTTGGGTGGCTTTTTGGCTTTGGATTTTGGGTTTGTAAGTGAGGAGCAAGTTTGTTGCCCTCTCATTCCATCCTGGTGCGTAGAATTATTATCTTGTCATCCTTTCTTTAATTTGAGCCACCAAGTAGACATTCGGAAATTGATTTGTTATATATCCAACTTTCCTGTGTTTGTTTGTAAGAGCGTTGAAGTGTAAGAGATAAGAGGAGGAAAGGAGGAATCCGAATCTGAGTTGACAAGGATCTAATTTGGGAGAGAACGTTTGTGATGTAGTTTAGGCTGTGAATACAATATTGCGCGTAGTGCCTTTAAAACACTGCAACAGAAATCCGGCAAGGAGTGGTGTGGGTGCGAGTCCGAATTACGAGGGAGGGTTTCATCCAAAGATAAGCAACCGCCAATGGAAAAAACCCCATCCTATCTTCCTCGGAAGGTCTACCAAACCCTAGAATCAGTCTACTGAATGACTAACAATCCCCCATCAGTTCCAGTTTCTATTGATCTGTCATTGTAGTGGAAAGGACTTGTTACAGCTCTCATGACTTGCCTTCCGGATTGGCCATTCGGAAAGTTGTGAGAGTGTTTCTTGGTCTGATCTAGTGCAATATTTGATCTAAGTGTATTTTGTGTAGTTTAGAAAGAGAAGAGAGTGTGAGGAATACGAGTGGTGAGTCCCTACCCCTCTACAAGATCAAAGGTCGACCCTCTGAGGGTAAAATAGAGGCACCAAAAACCAGTGTGCGTGAGAAGTGACGAATCTGGATTCCGGAAAGGAGCGGATCCGGATTGGATTCCAAAAAGGTAGTGATCCGGAAAAGAGAGAAAAGAGGTGAAGAGAGAGCTTAAGTTGGTAATATGGACAATCTCGGCTTGCAACAACAATCTAGAATTCCCTAGGACAATATTTCGAGTAATTTTACAACGTTTTGGTATTATAATGGTACTTACATTCCACTATGCGTACGACAGAGGCTTTTTTACCTTATTGTGTTATTAGAAGTTGTATGCGTTTACCTTTTGTCGCAGCCCTAGTAACACCTTACAACTCCAACCAGACTTCAAGAGCTCTTCACAGCTTTCTGGGCTCACCACGCTCCAATACCGGTAACACTTAGGCTCCACTAACTAACACTACACATGCATCGCACTCCCAACGTTCTCATTACCAACTCACATTGCTAAGTCCTAGTGCCTAGGACTTCTAGCACGCACCCCATTCGTGACACTTGGCATGTCACTTAGTGACATGGGGAGGAACTTCCATCTTATTGTGCTAGGATTCATGGTGGCACTACTCACCACGGTCCTAACTGCCTTTGGTTGTCACCCCACTTCATACTAGGCCCATTGTGCATTTGCTACTCTCACACCAACACTAATCTGGACTCACAACTCGGGACACATGGTCAAAGGCCTAGCAAGGAGTGGGACTCCAACCAACCAATGCCCCGGGACACACAAGTGTCCCAAGGAGCCTTGAAGCCAATGGTGAAGTTACATCACCACCCATGAGTCACCGGAACTCACCAAGGCTCCCAAAGGGAGTGAGGAGGGTGACCAACCCCTCCTATAGTACTCTCTGTAGTCTTCGGTAGACCCCCCCCCTTGTGGATCAAATGGACTTCCCAAACCCCCTTGGGTTTTGGAAGATCACCCGTTTCCAACCGAAATCCCCAAGTTCCCCCTCTATTTGGACTCCCGAACTTCCAAACGGCGTAACTTTGTCGTTGGGGCTTCAAATCCCACATGCGAGCCCATTTTGGATATCTACGCGACGATTAAATGCCGATGGACTGCTCACTTGTCCTATTTGAACAAGTTCTCACAAAGTTATGGCCCTCCAAAGATTCGGGTCCATCGAGAGTGGCATCACGCCTTCACCACGGCTCTTCTCTTGGCCATAACTTTTGTCTCATGACTTAGAACCTCGTAATGCTTGTCATTCTTGGTTCCTTGTCTTTGTATCTTTCCAATGATATGCTACATGCCATGTTTTGATGAGTGATTTCTTAAGAACCCCTCACACCTAGGCTTTGAGTGTCCCGGCGCCACCAAGACACCCCCAATTTTGAACGGCCATAACTTCTAGCCTACTAGTCCAAATCACACGTTCTTTGGACGGTTAGAAGCGTATTCTCAAGATCTTTCCAAACATGTATGACATGCTACTATATCCTTCATAACCAAGGCGCTATTGCGCCCTATTTGCTAGGGAGTCTCTCATTTCTCCCTTCTTAGCCTATTGCAAGGCTTAGGAAGTCACTCCCAAGGTCCCCCTTGCTCACTAAGGCACTTCAGGCACCTTCAAGGAGATAGGGGTGTGACAAATCACAAACTCCACTATAAACCCGTGACTCATTTTTGGGAAAATAAAACATAATATTGTTTGGAGAAATGTCATTGTATAGATGTTCAACAACATGCATCGCACTCATGATATTCAACAATGCCTAGGCAAGTTCTGTACGTTTGTCTCTCCATCGCTTGAGACGTCTAGAGGCAAAGATTTCTTCTTCTATTATACGAGGGTTATATAACACTCGAATGGATATGTTGTCTAGGTAGTCATTATCCATTCTCAACATTTCACGCAAAGTACCACCATTCCACCAAAATGAATATCCTTCATTCTTTCTTGTATGGACTACAAAGAAGAGTATCACTCCATCGTGCGGAATCCTCACAACCTTTACTACAACAAAATGGGTGTTTTATAACAACAAATTGGTATTTTATAACTGCAAAAAATGACTGCAATGAGTTGTAAAGTCTCAAAATATGACTCACGCAAAAAACATTGTAGATGACACGCAATATGATTGGGTCTAGTCATTACTGACTAGTCAAATTTTTCATAAATCATATTTGTAGTCATTTATATTGAAAGTACAATTAGGCGTATATTGCCTATGTGGCATATATGTTGACTATCCTTGGAGGCTTGACTTTTTTTTGAGCTATCCAGGCAAATGAAAAAAAAGCCTACATGGCACATGACTCCATGTAGTCATATTTTAGGCTAATGTAGAATATGACTATGGTGAGTCATATTTTGGCTAATGTGGCATATGACTTTTTGTAGTCATATTTTGGGCTGATGTGGGATATGACTTTTGTGAGTCATATTTTTTGTTGATGTAGGATATGACTTCTGTGAGTTATATTTTTTGTTGAGTGAAAAATGACTTATAAGTCATATTTTTTGTCAATGTGAAAAATAACTCTTATGAGTCATATTCTCTGCATATTGTTGTAGAAAATGACTCTAGTTGGTCATATTTTTTGTTGATGTGGAATATGACCTTCATGAGTCATATTTTTTATTGATGTGAAATATGACTAATGTAAGTCATATTTTTGGCTCATGTAGTAGTTCACATGGAATGTTACTAGTAATTTTATAATTGAATGTAGTCATATTTTTAAAAGTATAGAGTCATGTTACTGGCATTATTGTGAACATTATATAACTACAACAAGTCATATTTTGGCTAAGATACATTATAAAATATAACTCAAGCAAGTGATATTTGTAACTGGGGGGACTTGAGGTTTATAATAGCTTATCATAAATTACAATCACATTTTCTATACATTCTAAATTGACAAGTGGCATTGCAATCATGCATCAACATGGTTTAGTACCTAAATAAATGACACCTTCCAATAAAAAATGAATACATATGATTTTTGAGATGCATAAGAGACAAACATATTGAAGAGAAAAAATGCAAGAAAAAATGTAACTTTTTTCAATGACATTTATTAGTCATTAATTCAAAATATATTACAATGACACTGTGTAGATGTATATTCCTACACGCTCTAGGACTTCTATTCCTTACTGAAATGTGAAGAAGTTATTTTTTTAGTGCTGTAAATAACCTCCGATAACTTCATTTCAACTTTAATTGCCTACATGTACAATGAAAGAGGTTAATTTTTGGTGAATGAATAATATAGCTCAACCTTTACGGATTTAAGGCAACATAAAATATGAAGCAAAAGTTTAAGGTAAGAAACATGCATAACCACTAGATTTTTAGAAGTCATAAATAAATAAGAGGAAAGAACAACAATAGTAATAAAAGAAATAAGAATTAAAAGGTGGCAAGTGTCAAGAGGTAATAACAAATAAGAAATAAGATGTAACATAAAGCAAGAAGAATTAAGAATTAAGATGCAACAAAAAGCAACAAGAGACACAAGTTAAGATGCAATAAAATGCAACAAAATAACAAGAAGAAGTAAGAATTAAGATGCAATAAGAAGTAACAAGAAATACAAGTTAAGATGCAATAAATAACAAGAAGAAACAAAAACTAAGATGCAATAAGATGCAACAAGAAACACGAGTTAAAATGCATCAAAAAGAAATGAAAAGCAAGAATTAAGAAGCAACAAGAGACAAGAACTAGGAAGCAAGAATTAAGATGTAAGAAGAAAAACTAGAAGCAAGGAGCAAAAACTAAGAAGCTAAAAGAGGCAAGAACTTGGAGGTAACAATTAAGAGGTAACAAGAAGAAACTAGAAGCAAAAATCAAGAATGAAGAAACAACAAAAAGTAAGAACTAGGAAGCAACAAAAAATAAGAACTCAGAAGTAAGAATTAAGAGGAAGCATAAAGTAACAAGTAACAAGAAAAAACTAAGAGCAAGGATCAAGAACTAAGAAGAAAGAAGAAACTAAAGCTAGAAAACAACAAGAAACTAAACCTAAGAGGCAACAAAAAACAAAGGAGTAGAAGAAGAAAAAGAAAAAGAAAAAGAAGAAACGGCGGTGAGGGTTTTACAACCCTAAATTAGTGGCGGCTACATAGAAGTGGTGACTAGGGTTTTAAAATCCTAGTCATGCACATGACTTGCTCTAGTCATATGACTTGATGTAGTCATGCAATTCACAAAATATGACTATATTAAGCAACTAAGCTATTTTAACAACAAAATTTGTTACAAAGTAGATGTATATTGTCATATAACTCTACAAAATTTCTAAACGGAAATTGTAAGGCCTTCAACAACTATAGTTATAGCAAAAAAAAGACAACTAAGCAAATGTTCTACATCAATCAAAGTATCTATGTCCATGGATTAAATATATAAGAGCAAAAGTATTTAATAGAGGCACTATTTAAAAGCATCTTTGAAGTAGAAAAAGGGATTATGTTCTTATTGTCCATATCTTTATATTAAGAACATTCAAACAACCATTTTTTAATTGCAATACAAGCATTTAAATCACGATGAGACTCAATCTTTATATAAATAATTGTGTGACTTCTAAATGGCCCTACAGAGATCCTCTATAAATATGGCTTATATGACATTGCAAAAAAACTTTATAAGAAAGAAACGAACTTCAATACATGATATATGTGAGTATTTTATTTATATCCTTGAAATAAAGCAAACACAATTATATTTTGTTGTTGTTGGGCTTCAAATCTTAATTTAGATATTTAAGTATTGTTCAATGGGCATTCTAAGCAATGAACAATTTTATTCTACTGATAAATTGTAAGTGGTTGACATTTAAACTAAAACACACACAAACTATAAAAGTTAGAGGTTTTAGATGGTTGTGGCCAATCTAGGTCACAACTCTAAACCTCCAAATCCAAGTTGAGAAATTAAAATTTGTTAGTTGACGTTGTAGAATGTTGCATGCCTATTCTAAAATAGTAAATATATTTATAATGGAATATTTTTAGTAAAAAATATAGATGGATGAAGGTTTGTCTCTAATTCATCGTTCAAGATTTCATCCAACATTTTCTTTTAGCCTATAATTCTAAATTCATTTTTACTTTCAAAATTGAATTCTAAATGTCACCAAATTTTAACTTTTCTTTTTGACATGAATTCGATGAATTTTGGTATCTTTTATCCAAAACTAATGCTATGGATTATCCAATTTCATCATACTCTATCTTCCCTAATTTTTATTTATTTTTAAAAATGTCATATGTTATTGGAATCCTCTAAAAATTAACTAAGTGATCTTGAATTCAAAGTTGGTTTTAATAAATTCTTAGAGGTTTGATGTAAACATCTAATTTGTAGCGCAATTATAGTTTCTACAAGAAGAAAAAAAATGAAGTGCCAAATTTAAAAACATGCCTTCAAATAGATTTTTGCAACATCCCCATTCTCCAACATGTATATTGTAATTTTATTATGAGGTTTGCTTTAATCCATTTTTTTTGCATTTTTTGTGTTTTTGTATACAACTTTTACAACTATGGGTATAAATTAGATATATGATCTAATTCTTTTCTTTCAACCTATTTCTTTCTACTTTCCCCTCTAAACTTTCTCCAAATTATTTTCAACATTTTTTGTTTTTTTCCTTCATTTTTTGGAATAGTTTAGAATTGCAATCTTTGACTTCTATTACTACTATTTGATTTCTAATTACTTTAGGAATCAAACAATTGTAATGATATCAACCTCATAGGTGCTAACAAAATATACATTTAAGACTTGAAAACTTCATTTGATCAACTATACGTATTATAATCAACAATTTTTGTTTAATACATAGTCAAATCCCTATAAGGGGGTCATATTAGTCTCCTAATCATGTCCAAAGCTTTGAGTAGCAACTTAGAACCTACACTTCTTCTTCAAACACTCAGAGACTATTAACACAAATTGCACTCCTCACTTACTCTTGCTCTATGGCTACTTGGATATGAATTTTTCTCACACTCTTCTTTCTTCTCCTTGGATTAGATTTTTTTCCAAGCTTCAAGTATTTTTTCTAAATTCCACAACCTTCAATCTACATCACTAGTTTAAATGCATTAGATTTCACTTTATATGAGCTATCAAAATCAATTCGCACAATTAGTCAACCCACAGCAAGTTTCAATAGTAGATCAAAACAAGCCTGGTTTTCATCTTGGATTCTCAAGCTTAGTCCCACCTTGGTGCTTTGGTTTGTCTATAAGCTTTTCTTCCTCTCTAATTTTTGTTTACATCCTCAAAAATAAATTCATTATCTCCTATTATTAATTGCTTTATTCCTCTCTTTTCCTTTTCTAATTTCTATGAAAATTTTAAATATATTAATTCAAATATAAATATGTGCCACCCCAAATTATTTGGACATTAATTCTATAATAGACACATCATACAAAAGAAAATAATTTATTTTAATAGGTATTAAACAAAGTCATACCCTAATTTCATGGAATGGCCTCTAGGAGCAAAATTAAAAAAAAAACAATTTAGATTGCCCACCTTTTCTTTAGGCTCCTCCTAAAGAAAAACAAAACTACCAAATAAATATGTCTACAAAATAAGACTGCAAAATGTGACTAAAGTGAAAATATGATTGGCAAATATGACTTAGTACTCTCCAAATATATTTCCTACCCAAATTTTATTCAAGTTGCCCAAAAGGAAATAAATGTGACTATTGTAGAAATATGACTACAAAATATGACTATGCATTCCCCAAACATGTTCCTTATAAAGCCCTATGATTCTATAAAGTATTTTCATATTCCCAACCAAATTTTTCTTAAGCTGCCTCAAAAGAAAAAAATCTAACAATCATGAAAATATGACTAAAAAATATGACTAAAAAATATGACTTGATGTTCCCCAAGGATATTCCCAATCGTTCCCTACAAAGTACTTTGGTATTTCCAATGGACGTATACTATATACTTATAAAGTATAAATGTAAAATATGACTGCCAGTCATATTTGTAGTCATATTTTTTTTCCAACATGTTGGCTTCCAAAAATATTACTCGAATGAATCACCAGTCATCCCCAGTCATTTTTTTTGAGTCATAAAACATCCTTTTTTGTATAGTGTACGGACTCAGTATTGTGTTCCAACTTGGCAAGTTCCGGACGTCGACCTTTCAAGAGAGATGTTTTTACTACAAACTCTCGTGATGAATGAATTTGAGGATATTCTTCAATTCAGACCCTCCAAACTATTGCATAGCCACCCCGCATGACTCTGTTATCTAGGACAATGACCATGGCTATTTCCAGAAGCACTATTAGAAGGTGATGTGTATTTTGTACTTGTGCAACTCCATCCGTGCTGTTCCACCAATCCACCGACTTTATTCTATTCCACTTTCTACCAAATGGTTTGCACCTATTTGTAAATATGTCCACTTTCATAATGACGTGCTTAAAAGCTTCATCATTTTCATGGTGCTCCTTCCCCCACTTCTCTATCATAACTTTGGCATTCTATAATGCATCATGTGCCCTTTTCTCCAAGGATTGAAGAAAATTCTTCTTTTCCATTTCTTGATGCCATTGTGGCATGTTCAAGGCATCCAACATCCTCTGCTTCATGTCCGCCTTGAATTTATCAATGCAATCCTCTTGATATCACACATATTTAGTGTCAAGGGACATTGTAGTCTCTGTCTCGTAGAACACCACAATGCCTTTCATCAAGAATGCTTTGCAACTCTCGAGGGATTGTGTGAGCCCTTATTTTGTCACCAGGGACTCACTTATCTTTTTTTTAATTTTTTTGTGAAAATAAGTGTGGAAAATAAAACAAAAAACCCCAAAAGAGTGTAAAACCAAAATAGGTGTGTTACATGCCAATGTAGTATTTGGTCATATTTTGAGAGTTTTTACTAATTAGATTCAAATTTCACTTGTAAATAGGTTAGAACCTAACCAATCGTGGTAATTACGAGTTATGAGCATACTAGGCTCAAAAATCCCACATAGAAAGGACATCGCTTGGCTAATATTGGTTGAGGGAACCCTGGTGAGGCACATAGGTTAGTTCCCAGAGATAGGTTCCAGTTTCCCCATTTCATCGACGAAATAGCGGAACCCCATTTATTGGCTTGCAGATGTTGAAAATACCAAGATGGGACCATGGAGGAATCTTTGGTCCAAGGAAGGTGACTTAGGGTTAAAACCATGCCCGGGAAACAACGGCGAAATCGGTTTGCCAAGATTCCCACCGGTGTGGAAGATTCCCTAGCCATCCATAATTAAATAAGGGGGTGGATTTTGTTCCCCTAGGCCGATGTGTAGAGTAAAAATATGAGCCTACACATGTGTTGTGGGATTCCATGGGAGGTTCCACAAAAAGTTTCGGAATTTTCTGATAGTCAGAAGATGCCTTTCCGGACAGTCAACTACCCAAACCTACGATGAGAAATTCCTAAAAATTCTCCAGGTGGTGGTAAAATCTCACTAAAAATTAAGATAGCTTCTTTTATGTTAATAAGACGCTCCAACAAGTTTCAAGACATTCTGATAGTCAGAAGAACCCGAACTTGCAAGATTCCTCAACAATTGACAAAATTTAAAGATTACGGTGGAGTTGACCAATGGATCGGGAGCATACAAAAGCAGAATCGGGTCAAAGATAGGTCTTTTCTTACTCCCCCACACCTACTTAAGAACCTAGGCTAGTTACTTTTTTCAAAAAAGTCAAACTCCAAAAGTTGGGTTTTTAACCCTTTTGGATGTTAAGTTGGCGTTAGGTTTCGTTGAAATTTTGAAGTTAGAAAAAGGGGTGGGGGGTACCCTTAGACTAAAAATGGTCTTCTGAAGCCAATGGTGCAATCCGTTTGTGATTTGGAGTTAATCTCCAAAAGTTAGAAATTGGACCAGTGTAGAAAGTCAAAATTGGTAAATTAGGGTGAAAATCCTAATTGATAAGATTACCATGTTGAAATGAGAGGAGGTGGGTGCCCTTGAAAGAGTATATAAGGGCACTCATTCTTCTCTCAAATCACCCTTTCTAGCCATTATTTTGGCTTTGTAAACACGTTGATCCATTAATTGTGGACTTTTGGCATTTTTGAGCCAAAGTTGTAAACGTGGTGATTTTGGAGCATTTCAAGCTCCTTTTGTTGCTATTTTGTAAGCATTGAAGGACATTGGGGTCCCTTCAAGTCTTATGTGTTGTCTTTGTACTTGTTTTTGAAGATTTTGGTTGAAATTTGGTAGTATTTTGGTTGTACTAACTCTTTCTTTAGTATATTTGTTGTTTATTCAAGTCCTTGTTTAGGACTTGAGTATTGTACACTAACTCTAGAGGATCCTTCCCTTATGACTGGCGATGCTGCTTAGGGAAAACCTCTAGCTTGTTATGTTTATAGTTTTTGTACTAATTTTTGTACTAACACTTTTGATTCATCTTCCTTTAAGTTCTTTTGTCAAAATCTTTGTGTGTGTTATTTTCCGTGCTTACTATAACACGGCGAAGCTTTGAATTTAGTTTGTAGAATTAGATAGAAATTTCGTGGGCTTTGAAGGAACACGGCGAAGCTTTGAATTTGCTTTTTTAGAATTAAATAGAATTTAGTGGGCTTTGGGAAAACATAGCGGAGCTTTGAACCTTAAGAACAAGAGTGTTAAGAAGTTCACCCAGTTAGTATAAAAAGAAATCTCATCAAAATCTCCTTCTTACAAATTTTTTTTAGTTCCATGAGAAGATAGGAAGATTAGTTCATCAAATTCTCCCTAGACAAAGTTGAGAAAAAATCAAATAAGAACAAAACAAAAACCAACAAAAATTAAAAATTAAAAAAAATAAAATAAAAAGAGAGAAAAAAACAGAGCCCCGCAGGCAACAGCAGGAGCCCCCCCCCCGGCCAGCCATAGCCCCGCAGGCCAGCAGCAGGAGCCCCGCCGGCCACAGTGGGAGCCCCGGCCACAGTGGGAGCCCGGCGCCAGGTGGCGGGCAGGGAAGCCCCCACTGCAGGGAAGCCCCCTGGCAAGAGCCCCCGGGCTGCAAGGGGAGCCCCGGCCTGTGGGGGAAGCCCCGGCTGTGAAGGGGAGCCCCCGGCCAGCCGTTGGGAGCTCGGCCAGCAGGGGTGCTCGCCCAGCCAAGGGAGCCCCAGGGCCAGAGCAGGAGCAGGGGAGGGGTTAATCACCTCCCCATCCAAATTTTTATTTTAGGTTCGTTATGTTTTTTGTTTTTGTTTTTATTTTTGAAATTTTAGACTAAGATAGAGAAGAAGGTAGACTAAATCTAGGAAGGATAGAGGAGAGGAAGAATAGAAGAGAGGAAGAATAGAGAGGTACAAAACCAAAATCGAAATCAAACAAGTTTAAAGTAGAATTAAAATAGGTTAGCCATAGGAATAGGTTGAGAAGGAAAACTATCATAGTTTGGAGAAAAAATAGAAACCAATACTAATCTCACCACTCTTTCTCTCTTAGAAGTTGTAGCAAGTGCACAACAAGATTAGAAGTCACAAACTCAAAGTTGCATGATAGAATGAAGGAGGAGTACAAAAGCTTGAGTTTAGATAGAAATTAGGTAGAAATCAAGAAAATCTTAAAGAATCGATTAGAACCATAGAAAATAGGATAGATTAGAAAGTTGCCTTGAATTAGTGAAATCTTATCGAAAACCATATCCTTCCAAATCAACTTGTAGAATAGAATAAGTTTAAATAGTGAAGGGATAGAAAAAACCTCCGTTAGCCATATTCCGCCAACTTGTAATTAAAATCCACTCTTTAAGCTATAAGCAAAAAAATGGCAAATGAAGGAGAACTCAATGATTTATACAACAACGAGCAAAATAACTTCCAATATGAGGTAAGTTACTAAATAATCTAAATTATATTAATTTTCAAAGTAGGTCAATTAATACAAATTTAGTAGAAAATTTTTATGTTATTTAGAACTCATCTTTGTGAAAATATTTGTTTCCAATGATTTTTTTTAGCTTAGGATTTAGGAAAAGAGTCCATTGCTTGGAAGGCTTAGTGGAAAATGCTTAGACACCCATTAGTAAATAAAATTAAGACAAAACAAAAAGAACCTGTTGTGGAAGTTGTTTACCATGGGTGGGTAAATAAACACTCACAGATTGTCCCTAGTGTATTCACTAGAAAGCACCACTTGTTTTCCCTTTGCAACCTTCTTGACCCTTGGCATCGTGATGAAGTGATAACATGTTTATCATCACAATTTTTAGAAGAAAATGATAATAATTACCCCCATAATTAGACTCTCACCCTCCTGAAAAAAAGAGCCAATGGAGGTCAAGCCACCAAGCTCTCCACTCTCATTTGCAAGCAAGGGGGACAACAAAAGTGAAGGGTAGACGGCTCATCTGCCCCTTTTATATGAGGGAGATGGCCTCCTCTCGTCTGTGTCATTGAGCGGACAGAGCCCATCTAATTGGGTGGATGGCCGATCATCCACCCAATCAGACGGTCAACCCATCCGCCAAACTCATCCATCCGATCAGATAGTCACCTCAAGACATTGGGATCATTTCATTGGGAATTCTATAGACAATGTAGTGAACATTTTCTTTTCCGTATTTAAAGAAGTTAACCTTTAAATGCCCAAGCCTTTTCAAGTGTGTTTTGACTATGAAAAAAGAGCATTGGCTCGTAGTTATTCTCAATGAAGCAAATTATGTTTTTTTCCAAATCTAACCATATAGATGTTAATAGAGCTTGTTTATTAGTATGCACACCAATTTTGAGTGCGAAGTCTCCTAGGAGTTGTGAGATTATACAAAGGAAAATATACATTTTCTATTTTTAGTATGTTGTCTTTGTACACAATGTTTCAAAAATTTGCATATATATGTTTTGGGGGATTGGAGGTAACATGACCAACTTCAAAGAGTGTTAGCACACTAAAATGTACTTCCAAAAAACTTAATTTCACATGAAAAAAACAAAACTCATTACACAATCCACCTTGCAATTGTTGAAATGTAATTTTTGTTTATAAGTAGAAATTGCAAATAGCTTCAAATCAACACTTGCATGTTGAAATTTTCAATGGTGAAAATCATGAAAAGACTTTTAACTTTTCATTGGGACCATTCTCAAAGCAAATGGATAAGAAAAATTTCTTAGATTTCAAATCAACTGAAATTGCCAAGCTTTGTATAAAGCTGGGAAATGAAGTAAAATTAGCAAGCTTTATACTCCACTTTTAGTACGCATATGGCTTTGAAGACCTCTCAATAATTGAATATGTACTTTTCTCAATGAAAAATGAAAGTTTTCCATAATGAATCCTTAAAACTGCCTGAAATTTTTTTTTAAACCGGTCACAGGAATTTAATTGCCTACACAAAAATGAGCTTGAAATTTCAAATCAACCACATATGGTCGATTGGGCAGTTAGGGGTTAAAGCCTTATCATTTAGAAAATAAATAGGATACTTCTATAGTATCGCCTATACAGTTATACTCTACAAAATTTCAATGTTTGTATCACATCATTCAATTACTTCATAAATTGATGAAGTTGTGATTCTTCATGGACTTCTAGTGATGTAGTTAAGTGAAAAAGCTGAAAAGTTCATCTAATTACTTGCATTTATCATGAATTCCTAAGATCCATTTGAGCATTCACCTCCGAATGAGAAAACTACACATTTCAAAATCTAACATGCTTGCAAGATTTGTATTTGCAGACAGTGACATTATTATCCTATAATTGTCACTGTTTACACTTCAACAATATTAGAAAATTTGTAACCTACCTCTACATCAAAAAACATCTTATACTGTTCTACCAAAGTAACCAAACTACACTATATTTTATTCTGAATCAGTACTACTATCATCTTTATGATCGTGAGGCGTGGAATCAGAGCTAGCATATAGCCCATATCCACTTGACCCTCATCCTTGTCCATAATTTCCAAAGTATGGACTTCTAAATGTTGGAGGAGGAGGTGGTGCATTCTCTTCTAACCCTCTAGTCCCCTGTTAACATGAACCACTACAGTATGAGCTTCTGGGAGGCCCATATGAGTCTTGCCCCCCCATCCCTGGATAATACTAAAGCCGCCATATTGAGAACCACCATAGTTCATTTACCTTGTGCTTCCATGGCCTCCTACGTTTTGAAAGTCATCGTGAAGGTTATTGCTAAATTGTGAACTTCCTCCTCCATATTGCGGGTGATGTGCATCACAATCATGTCGGGGTGGTGACGATTGCTGACGTGGTTGACCTTGATCCACCACACTTATCTGTTTCTCATTGCCTCTCGCATTTGATTGTAGAAGTCGATGTCTTCACGTTCGTCTTGGCGTTTGTGCCTCTCTAGAAGGGGAGGTGGAGGTGGCAAGTTTTCTTCATTATCATCATCATCAGAATTAGAATCATCCTCTGCATCTAGCATTGATTTCGGTGGAAATCCAAATTGACCACGATTAGACCAGGTCAGCATAGAATCGCTTGGGCCAACCCAATTAGTGTATATTACTACCTTATCATAGGTCATTTTGGACTTTTTGACCTTCCCTATATCTGTACGCTAGTCAACATCTCTTTGGAGTACAATCTCTGCCCAAACCGTGGCCATGGTAGAATAGTTCATGATATTTGGTTTAGAGGCACCTAAATTGCAAGGTGCCCAAACCTCCTCATACCTTTGTACAAAATGTATACTCTTGTAGGTATTCATAGGACCTTCCCAATGTTTCCTTTGTTGCTCTAATGCTTGCATGTATTCTGTTGGCCACAATTTTGCAATGTGTGACATTTTCACATATTGCTTGCACATTGTACAAGACCATACTTTTGGGGGCTCATATTGCCAACCCTCTTCGACTACCTTGAATTCATCGAAAAAAGCATCCCAATCCATGTCTTGTGATTTCTCCTTTGTACTCTTTTTGAAAGGATTGGGAATTCCTTTAGAAAGCATGGTAACCTGTCTTGTCATCTCTTAATCCAAAGTTCAAATGAGAAGTTTATAAATTTTAAAATTTAGAAAGTAATGAAAAAATTATAAGTAAATTAAGTTAATTCATTCATAGTTGATCACACTATAAGTTAGAAGGGGCATGTAGATACCAATTGGTGCTAGATCAATCCACTCTAGAAGGCAAACAATTGTGTGGACCATGCTGTCCGTGCCTCCTTTTGTATTGTCTGCCCAAGCCGACGTCGATATCCGAATCGAACGGGAGGACAGTGGATGGGAAGATCTAACGGCCAGAATGCCTTGGCCTGTCACATCGCACGGTCTGGACGATTGGAGAGGACAGGAGGTCCCTTTGCTCTGCAGATGGCCCATTGGCGGACGGGCAGTCGGCGGACATGGCTCTTATTTCTAATGCATAGTTAGTGAATCTTCAAAGTTCAAACAATCAAACTATGAAATGAAAGATGGAAAGCAAATTAAACAAAGACTTGACGAATCCAAATTAAATTTTACAAATCCCATTTCAAATTTTTTTCATTGAAAATCTAAAGTGCATCTTCGTTGTAAATCATTTTTTTTCCACAAACATAGAGGTCCATAACACCAAAAACGAAGTACGACTCTATTTGTAACACATAACCCCTTTAGTTCACAACCCATTATTTCATAAGAAACCACTCAAAATTGACACTTACATTAGTTACATAGCATTAACAAATAATAATAGTGAAGAGCCAAAGAATTATTTTTTAAATTTAGAGGTGAGGGAATGTTTAACTATTTGCATCTTATACTATAGTACTGTGAGAAACTGAAAATGACAATGTGTGGAAGAATCTTTAAAGCCTTCAACAATGTAGATTGCAACATTATGATATGTAAAGTGAACGAAAGATGGTTTTCCATTTTTGCATATTTCGCTATTATATTTATTAATTATTCAAACTTTGAGCCCCTTTCACTTCAATTTTTATTTATTATAACAGAGGGCTTCAAATTTATTATTTTTTTAATGAAGGGCTTAGAATTACTAACTTTACATAAATGCATGATCAAACATTGAGTTCAAAGTATGAATTAAATATATCAACAAAGACACTCAAAGTTTCACTCTTAGAAAATTTGTTCACTACACATAGGTTAAAGATTCTAGGACATTCTAAATAATTAACATATGCTAATGTGAATTATGAGATTGTTATGGCAATGAATGTGGTCTTTTTTGGGAGCGTGGGGATGAAAAATCGTTCATCCTAAAATGGAGTTTACCCCTAAAGGACCATTGTCCCCTCGGTAGACAAAATGGATTTTGAGCAAGTTTCTAGGACCTCAATTTTTAGTGAAACTTTTTAAAACTTTCTTATAAGATAGAAAAAATGATTAGGTTTGTGCCTTTGTGGAAATATAATTTTTATTTCAATTGCTGCCTAGGAGCAAAAGTTATGCCATCTTAAACATAATTTTCATGTCAACGGACAGAAAAATAAATTCACAAAAAATTGAAATTACATTTTTCAATTTTTTTGCTCTTATAGATTATATTTTTGTCTACATGTCAAGCTTTGATTCATTCCATTTTGATTGGTGATGTGAAAGTTATGAACAATCTTGTTTTTGAGGCAATATGAGCATCTCCTTGAAAAAAAACTTTGAATGCTAATATATTTCAATCTGCAAGGTCAAACTTCATGAAATTTTTACCACTTGGTTTGAGACAAGTAAAGTATAAAGTATCCTTCCGTTAGATTCTAATAAAAGTATTTTTTTAGGTCTCTAGGATGAACGCAACAAAAATGATGGTTTTGAGTGTTTTTTCATAGAAAAATGGCCTTGGTCCTTTAGGGGTTAACTAATGAATTCTACAAATTATTTAATTCAGAACATGCTCTATTCGCTTGGAAATTATGCTTCTCTCTAAGTTTTGCAAAACAAATCTAAGATGGAATGATTTAAAGCATTTTATGTACATAAAAATATGTCTTCTTTGAAATCTTTTGGTTTAAATCTAAGGTCCTTTGAGGGTTTTTTTTGTGAATGCCAAACTAAAAGTTTAAAACCAAGGCTTCTTCAGGTGTTGTGTAGTTGGGTCAATGTTTTATAACTTTCTCTCCCCTGTAAGGATTGAAAGAACAATAACATTTTAGATTTCTAGAAAAGGTGATGTGTTTATCTATCATTCTATCTTAACCCCTAAATGTCCAAGGCTTGTGTGGAGCTTCTTGAAATTTGCTCTAAATTGAATACAAACTCAATATTTTAATAAATTATACCAATTTCTTTTTAATTGTAATGGTACAAATTCAAACTAGACATGTTAGAGATCACATAGGAAATAAAAACATAACAATATCACTTTTAGATTGAAAGATTATAATGTTTGATCATAAGGGTGTAAAAAGTATGAATTTTTTTCATTTCTCTATTTGCATGTAAATTCTCAAAAGTTCGTCACTAAAAAAATTATAGGGCTTAGCACACACAAACCCAATAAACTTATGTTTTTTCAAAATATCTTCTTTGATCTTTTTAAATGAATTTCTATTGTCATTTTTCCTCAAAGACCTTAGATCTAGTGTATTTGAAGCTGATTTTCAAGAGCCCTCAATACTATGGGAAGTAAAGATTGCAATGGCATCCTTGCACAAAGTCTTCAATAGAAAAAACATAATCATTCATTTTTAAGATAATAAGATCGGCTTGTTGATCCTAAAACTAGACTTCAAAAATAATTTTCCACAAATAATTAAAATATAAACTAAGAATAATTGCAATTTGGTATTTTGGTTGGGTTTTATTTAACTTCAACGTTTTTGGAACACCTGAATTTTGTGCTTCAGGCATTTAGGGTTTAAAAAGAACTTTAAGAAAATCCTATCAAACAATAAATTCATGAAAACATGGCTGAAATCCATTTTGCTAAGTGATCAAACAATGGAACTTTAAGAATTCAAAATACTTAAGTCAATCTCACCTTTAAACCTTATAATCTTTCACTTCATCATTCATCAATGATATTGTGGCTTTTCTAGTTTTATGACCTTTGCAATCTCCATTGTCCAACATATCTAGTTTGAATTTATACTAAATAAATCAAATCATTTTGAATCCAAATTTGCAATCTTCTAAAAATGATGGCATTTGCTAAAATGGAGTAGGTAAGGGCTTAAGGGTTAGTAGGGTTTAGGGTTTAGGGTTTAGGATTTCACCCTAATCTAGAAAACTTCAAGCTCTCTAAATGCATACTTGGATTCTTGTAATAACTTCTCTATTTCTATTTTAATTTGCTTGATTAAAGGCTAAAACATTGGATACTAAAAATTTCTAATTGTAGGATATTAAGGAGAATTTGATTGGCTAGAAAAATGTATTTGAGAGAATCCTATGCCTAATGGTCTCCAAAATCCCCCAAATTTGAAATATTTGGTGGGAAAGATTGTTGGTCCGCCAGAAGCGGTCCGCCTATCCGCCCGTCGGGTTGTGAAAGTGGATGGTGGAGGTCTATCTGCCCGTCTTCTTGTCCTCTCCGCGGACACAGTCGACCTGTCCATCCAGTTGGCCATCTACCATGGTTGGGCTATATCCGCGTGGTCCAAGACAAGTCCAATCCTAGACCTACTCTAGATCTAGGAGCGGACAAGTATATTGGTGGACGACCAAGGGCTTTCTCCTCACTTTCAATCTCCCATTGGGCATCATAGCCATATTGGATGTGCTACTATTGATTCACGCGCTAGTTGCTCCTACGTGGTGGAGAGTGGGGGTCAAATATCTTTCATTACACATTGGATTTACTACTTTGGTTACGTACAGACATGTAAACATGGTATTCATTTTTTATTTCTGAAGAACTATTCAAAGGGTGTGAAGTTGGAAAATGGAAACTTCAAGTTCTAAGAAGACGCTCAACAATCAAGCAGTCATGATAGGTGCAGATGGTGCTATAGTTGAAAGCAATAAGAGTTCTAAACCAAAGGGGGCAGGACAACAATTTCATTTTGACATTTTGGATGACGTCAACATCAAGGTAGAGACCAATTGGGAGACGGAGGATGTGGAGTTCTAGACCTTCAAGTTGTGCAAAAAATATGTGAAAATGTATCACATTGGGAAGTTGTAGCCTCGAGATTGTCACCCTCTTCACACTTATAAATATTGTTTTAAATCGGCAAATTGTCTTAGTGATCATTTTGTCCATCAATTAACGGAGGTGTGGTAAATCTTTTTTTCAAATAAGGCTATGAATAAGGGCATAATTAACTACAACTTGGCAAGTATAGTTTATGCTAAACAAATTTTGTTTCGCAAGGTGGAATGGAGCACATACCCTAAGGTAGCGACAATTCCATTTGCAATTGGTCGACATCAAAAAGACATATCTAATATGTTCAATCCAAAGGCACAATTCTCTAGAGCATATGAAGCAAGTGCCGCATCAAAGGATGTTGTGGACCAGATTCACATCCTTCTTCAATCCAAAGTGCGTAGTGCAGAAGTTGTGCATGGAAAAATGAAGGCGGTAGAGCCAGGTGCTACATGTAACACCAAAGTAGAGAGCACTTCTTCTTCAGTAAGTGTGGAGGGAGAGGGTTTAGGACTCCATCAAAAGATTTGAATCCTACACCTAACATGACAAAAGGGGTGCGGGTGGAAAACACTCCAAAAAGCCACCTTGTCCCACAGAACATGGATCAACGTTGAAGCCACGAAAGTAGAATGAAGAGATTTCTATAGAAGAAATTGCTAAGGTACATGTGTTCTACGCATAGTGGAGTGTAAGTACCATTACAACACCAAAACGTCGCAAAATGACTCGAAATATCATCCTAGGGGATTCCAGATTGTTCCTACAAGCCGAGATTATCTGTATTACCAACTTAAGCTCTCTCTTCACCTCTTTTCTCTCTTTTCCGAATCACTACCTTTCTGGAATCCAATCCGGATCCGCTCCTTTCCAGAATCTGGATCTATCTCTTCTCACACACACTAGTTTTTGGTGCCTCTATTTCACCCTTAGAGGGTCCACCTTTGATCTTGTAGAGGGGTAGGGACTCACCACTCGTATTCCTCACACTCTCTTCTCTCTCTAAACTACACAAAACACACTTAGACCAAATATTGCACTAGATTAGACCAAGAAACACTCTCACAACTTCTTGGATGGCCAATCCAGAAGGCAAGTCACTCAGAGCCATAACAAGTCCTACCTACTACAACGACAAATCAATAGAAACCGGAACTGATGGGGGATTGTTAGTCGTTTACTAGACTGATTCTAGGGTTTGGCAGACCTTCTAGGGAGGATAGGATGGGGTTTTCTCTGCCAGTAGTTGCAAAACTCTAGACAAAACCCTCCCTGGTAATCCGGACTCACACCCACACCACTCCTTGCCGGATTTCTGTTGCAGTGTTTTAAAGGCACTACGCGCAATACCGTATTCACAAGCCTAAACTACGTCACAAACGTTCTCTCCCAAATTAGATCCTTGTCAACTCAGATTTGGATTCCTCCTTTCCTCCTCCTATCTCTTACACTTCAACGCTCTCACAAACAAACACAGGAAAGTTGGATATACAACAAATCAATTTCCAAATGTCTACTTGGTGGCTCAGATTAAAGAAAGGATGACAAGATAACAACTATACGCACTAGGATGGAATGAGAGGGCAACAAACCTACTCCTCACTTAAAAACCCAAAAACCCAAAGCCAAAAAGCCACCTGAAAATCCAAGTGACCAATCACAGACTTCCCGAAAAACCCGAAAAGTCAGATTCTAGATATCTAGAACCCAGGCCCACGCCTGGAAACCCGAATCAAATTCAAAATTCAAATCCAAACTAACTAAAATCCTAACTACTTCGCCTTTCGCACCTTCTTCTGACTACTCCCGCCTTGACTTGCTAGTGCCTGGATGGATGCCCTCGGAATTGCTTTCAGAGTTGTCTTCACTGGAGTCATTCTTAACGCTGCCCGGGTCTGGATCTTCCGGATTTCCGGAGGCGAGTCTTCTTCTTCCGTGTCCTCCTCCTCTTCTTCCTCCTCTAATCCGGTTTGGTACTCCTCTTCTTTAGATTTCTCAATTTGAGTGACCTCCCTTTCGTCTTCTTTTCCTGGAGAGGTCTCATTCAAAACGATGGCGGTCATCTCCTGCCTTAATTGAGGCTGCTGCATGTGCTCGAAGCTTTCTGGATGAGTCCGGGCCGGATTCATGAGTCCTCCAATCCGGTCCACGAGGTCACTCTGAATAAGCAAGTGTAGTGTTTGAAGGGTTTTCTTCTCAGGAGGATGGATCGTCGGAATCGGTGGTGATATGGTGATTTCCGGTGGTGCTAACTCCTGTGCTGTGTCTAGTTGCTTGGTTGGCTCTCGCGCTGTCTTCACACTCCTCCGAATGGTCTTTTCAAGCTGAGTTGAGAAGGGCTTTGTTGAATGCCGGAGAGTCTCCCTAGGGACTTCCGCTCTGGCTGATAGTGGCAGTAATGTCATTAACTTCACTGGAGTTTCCGTGTCAAAGTAGATTTCTGGAAAGTGGGAAAAAACCATGACACGGTCTAGATCAATCTGCCCCAACAACTGGCGCATCTCTTTCAGCATGGAATCCATCCTTGATGAGGAGTTGACCAAGATTTGGACTACCTTGGATCCGGTCAGATGTCCTTCTTCTATTAGCCGGTTTTGGACGAGAGAGGCCTTGACAACGAGCTCCGCAAGTCTATCCACCAAACCGGATAGGTTCTTGACAAGCTACAGATCTTCCTTCTCCCTTTGCTTTGCCATGGCTAACTCTCCTTCTACCCAACTCAACCTAGCTTGAAGGTTAGTCTTCTCCTTCTCCAGATTCTCAATCTGCTTTTCCTTTCGTCCCAGCTCTTCTGGATTCGGAAGTTTCTTCACGGCGTCGAGTATATCCTTTGGCTCGACCTTCAATTCCTTGCTGATCCTTCTGAGAAGGTCTGCCAAGGCCTCATGGTACTCTTGTGCCTGCAGCACCCAGTCGAATCCGGTTTTGAAGAACCCGGAAATGTCTTCCTCTAGCTTTTCCGGAACCTTCTCCTGAACAGGGAGTTTCCTTCGTGAAGTTGGATCAGTGGATTTCCTTCATCTCCGATCTATGAGTTGCTCCTCCTCTTCCGACTCTTTCTCTTTTTCGAATGCTGGCTCCTCTGCCTCCACTTTGTCCGTGAGGTCGTAATGTAGGATTATGGATCCGGTGTTGTACTCTACCATTTCTGCATCACTCAAAAATTTTGTATGATGATAGAGGTGGAACAAGTAAGGACTAATTAGGCTGGTCTTTGCCTTTCCTACATTGGCGGCAAGCTTGGAGACTATTGCTCCAATGACTTTGTCCCAGTTAACCAATCTACCCTCCATTGCACCAAAAATAGTATTGGCTATCGTAACCATAACCTGGGTAGGCTTTTCCGGATATAAGATTGGGATAAGGAATTCTAGAACTTGCTTCTGCCTCCCATCTAGACAGTCACTAATGGCATACCCTTCCTTAGAATGGGCTGCATTCCTGAACTTCCCTACCGCGAACTTATCCGTTCGGGAGGCTAATCTGGATCCCTTCCTAGGGAATCCATATACCTTGGCCCAAACTTCATCTATCCACATTTCAAGTCGCCCCCCCTCAATGTCACCTCATATTGATTCGGAGCTCCTATGACGAGCTCCTAAATCATCCGATCATTCTTCTTAGTCCATGGTCTAAGAAACAGACCAATACACCCTATTGTGCTTAGGTCGTCTTCTAACTGTGAATAGTCTCTCAACCTTTCTGAAATGGTTGGACAGACCATCTGTGCAGTAACTAAGGGTTTCCGGATATCTCCCTCTGCCATCGAGAACCGGAATTAGGTTCAAATCGAGTAGAGAGAAATAGTCAATAGCTCCTGAATCGATTACTAACTCACTACTCTTTCTCTCAACTATACGAGCGCAAAACCACTGCGAAAGAAAGAGGGAGGAGAAATGGGAGTGGCGGGGTTAAGAACCCATCATTTTACCGTCCCTTCTAGAAGCAGACCATTTACCCGTAACGGTTCCCTAGATTCCTAGACCAGAACTCTAGACCGTAGGCTATTGCTATCCGGGTTTCTGGAATCTGGATCCATCCTAGATCCTTTTACAGAACACCTGGATCATCCTCTCAGCCTTAATGCGATGTTTAGGCTAAGACAATCCTAATCCTGTCTACCTATTGGAAATTTTGAAAAATTCCATACTATTATAAACCTATTTTATACTAATCCGGTGGATTCCGAGTTTACATCTCGCAACAACTATGTTTATATCGTCTTAAAAGCTCAAAATATACCATTCTTGAACTTTTTCTATTGAATTTATATTGGTGTTAGTTTCAAAAGTATACTATACACTTCATGATGTTTGTCACTATTATTTTTGTTTTTCATGATAAATTCATACTCATTTAAGCATTTTGTGATTACTATGATTTTCACAACAAAAAAGTTCAAAAATGAATTAGAAAAATTGAATTTTTATAATCTTCATTATTAAAAATGAGATAAAATTTCCTACATAAACTATTTTACTACATATGAAAGGTATAAACATTTTGAAATGTGTGTTTCAATGTGACATATGTAATGAAGTTTGACTAAGTTTGAAGTGAAAATGTCCTTCAAGAATTAATAAAAGTTTTTGGGGTTTTATATAATCGTAGGATCTTGTACTAGAATAGTGGTATTGCAAGATGTGTGGAATTTTTTTCATAAATTGTAGTACTATGACAACATGCATTGAAAGATATGTGCATTTAAAGTGATGAAAACAAGTTTCATGGAACCATAGTAAACGAAATGTTTTGGCTTTGAATTTTCTTAATTTGAAATGTTTGCAACATTGATTTTGAAGTTCTATTTAGTTACTATGAAGAATTTAGTTAACAATGTAGGAAACTAATTTTAAAAACAAGAGCTTAACTTCTATTCAATAAAAAATTGTTAAATAGAAGTAGGTTTTAGTTTCAACAAAAACCAAAATTATTCAAAATTCTAAGATGGAATCAAACTACACAAATTTCAAAGATGAGATTGTTCAAGCAAGAAATCATAGCCTTCTTGAAGTCTATTTTTCTTAAATTGTTGAAATTGCATTCAAAATAGAATCCTACGAGTGAATATCAAGAAGACGGTTTCATTGGGCACAATAGTAGATTGTTTACAATGTTCATATAGCCAATCTGAAAGCAATGAATGCAAGCTTTCTATGTAGATGATTATACAATTCTAGAAACACGAACCACATGATAATGAAATATGTGAAAAAGTGATTGTGAGAGAAAGTTATGAAATAAAAAAGGACTAATGAATTCTATCAAATGCATGAGGTGTTTCTAGTTTTTTCCTTTTTTTCCTTTTTTTTAATGGACTTTTAGGAACCCATGAATATTAATTGTAGTCAACGGTAAGGCTTACTTTCATAATAAGTAGATACGTAGTGAGAAATCAATAAAAAAATTTTAAAAATGAATTTTATCTATTTTTCTATTTTTCTATTTTCTAGAAGATTAAGAAATATGTTGGATGAGCTTCATTTTGTTCATTGAAGGTGAAAAAAAAGCATTTCCTATACTTTGAAGGACAAAATAGACTTAGATAGAAGGTGCCAACTTCTTAATTGTAAGGACCTTTGGGGATGAAATCAATACTTTCACAATGCTTTTGCAGTAATGCAATATTGCTTCAATAAAAAATTGTTACTACATATTGCTCTTTCACAATATATATTCAAGATTGTTGTTAGTAAGAAATATTGATGTACTATTGTTACAGTGTCTATTATGAAATCAATACTACAACAGTTCCAATTTTTGCATTACTAAAACAAGAACATATTTGACAATACAATATATGTTCACTTTCAATACTGCATCAATATTGTTGAGTACAAGAATTGCGTCAATATTGATGCAATACTGTTCCAATGGGGGGGGTACTTTCCCGATGTAGGATCTAATAGTGAATGAAGGAGATTAGGAGGAAGCTATCAATTAGGATCTAGGGCTGAAGAAAAAAGTTAATTCCGAATTATAGGTTAGGAGAAATTAGCAGATGAAGTTTAGGTAAGGTTCAAATGAGAATTTCGTAGGAATCCCCAATTAGGGCCAAAATCCAAATCTAGATAGGGAAAAGTCTTTTGAACCATCCCTAAAAATTTAGAATCTTTTTGAATTAAGGAACTATGTTCAATCGATGGATGAAGTTTGAGGAATCTAGTAATGGTCAAACTTCATCCACTCATAATTTTGGCTAGGAAGGTCGGATAGGGTCAAGTTTCACGTTTATAGAAATGGAAAAAGATGAACTAGAGGCTCTTTAGGTTAGTTCTTCTCTGTCGTAGGTTCCATCCAAAACATACAACGGCCCATCCATTCGGTTGGCCAGAATAGTGGATATAGACGAAGAGAATCTTGCATATTTGGGATCACTTTAGGCACTTAGGTAAAAGAGCCATTGCTTGGAAGTCACAATGGACCACGCTTAGACACCCAAAGGTAGGAATCACTTAGCCAAAACCCAGAACTTGGTTGTGTTCGCGATTTATCAAGGGTGGATAAATTGGCGCTTACATGTTTGGTGCGTCTGCCTGGAATTGGAGAGAGGGACTAGCCTTTTCGGCCAACTCTTATAGGACTTAGTCTAGCCTAGTCAATCAACACTTGTATTACATGATAATTAGAGCATATTAGCCCGATTGGAAAGTATTTAGCCTACCATCACATGGGTATTGGCCCTTAGGGCAAGTTAGTATTTCACCTAGGGTTGCTCTACAATGAAAAAATGGTGGAAGTGGCTAGGACCTTGTGTGATTGGGATAGGGGTCCTGCTCCTTCCAACTATGAAGGTTGACAATACAAGGATGATTCCCGGTGAGGAAGAAAATATAGAGGTCCTCAAGGAAGAAGGAACAAGTGGATTAGTACCGCTCCTAGATGATATTCCGATTGAAAGTGCTTGCCACTTGGAAATCGATGGCACCCAAGCCGTGTCTTGGGACCCCGTTTTAGCAGAAGAAGACGTCTTACCAAACTTGCACTTCTGCTAAACCTCTGAAGGCCTACAAGTGGGAACCAATCTACCTACCTCCCCCTAGGTGCCAAACAACTAGTACCATGGCCCTAGCAACCTAGTACATGTTCAAGCTTTCAACTGGAGGGAGATTGTCAACATCAAATTACCCACTCTTGGAGTCTTGGTAATTCACAAACACAACCAGGTTCTCGGTTTCAACTAAGTGACTCCTACCTTTAGGTGTCTAAGCATGGTTCATTGTGCCTTTCAAGCAATGGATCTTTTTACTAAGTGCCTAAGTGACTCCAAATTTGCAAAATTCGCTTAATCTACTTCCAATGTTTTGGCCGACCAAATGGATGGCTTGCTATATGATTGTGATGGAACCTACGCCAGGGAAGAACTAACCTAAGGAGCTTCTAGTTCATCTTGTGAAATTTCTAAAAACATAAAACTCGACCCTATCCGACCTTCTTAGCCAAAGTTATGTGTGGATGAAGTTTGACCGCTACTCGGTTACTCAAACTTCATCCATCGATTGCATCTAGCTCCTCAATTCAGAAAGATACGAAATTTTTAGGGATGGTTCAAAAGAATTTCTCCTACCTAGATGTGAATTTAGGCCCTAATCGGGGATTCCTACAAAAATTTCATCCAAGCCTTACCTAAACTTCATCCACTAATTTCTCCTAACCTATAATTCGGAATTAACTTTTCTCTTCGTCCCTGGATCCTAATTGGTAGCCTCCCCCTAATCTACTTAATTCTCTATCAAATCTGGAGTTTAGCTATTCTTCATCCAATTTGACTATAATCTTCATCCGGTGATAACTTTCTCATTTTGGACCTAATTTGGGCGTGCCTTAGGATTTTGGAAAGCTACAGCCTTCTTCTTTAAGTTTATGTCTCTATAAATGACCTAACCTACATTCTTAAGGGTTTGACCTAGGGGTAGGCCTCGACCCAAGTTACTAATCTCTAATTAGGGACTTAGGGAAAGGTTGGAAAGGTTTAATCATACCTCGGAACTTAAGTTGTTGATCATGCCCACCAGAAGCTCTCCCTCCTCCGCCATGAACTCTTGTGCTATGAGACAACGAACCACCATTCTAATCATAAAATAATTTATTCATTGGCCTCACCCTATTTTTTTTCTCCTCTCCTCTTTTCTTTCCTCCCACACTCTGAGGTAACCCAACTACCCTTGCTCCTACCTACTAATCTAATCTTAAAGACGTGTCATACCATCCTCCAAGGTTGAGCTACTTCTTACATTCTACATCTTACATCCTATACTTACCTCTCACACTTAATCTCGTGGTGATCACCTAATTCTATTCTAAGGGCTTAAGTAAGCCTTGAGGATTTCACCTCCTATCTTATCTACTTCTACTCCTGACCTTCAAATTGCCCTCCTTCTTATCACTCCCTCATTCTTTTGGCCACTTGCTTGTTGCTTTGGTGATGTTTATGGAAGATGGGGAGTTGGATTCCCCACCCCAACGATTTGTTTAGTGTAGTTGGACGTGTCTTGTTGGTCTCCTTTCCTCTCCCTTCCAACTGCTAGACAGCCCTTCTCTAATTATCATAACAATACCCCATTCCAACTACTAGACAATCCTTCCTCACTATTGTAACCCCACTTCCATGTTCTACCATCCTAGACAATCCCCATGTCGGCCCCAACCTAATGGCCGCCCCCCCCTTCCCACCTGGACAACCCCAATGCCAGCCTAGTCCAATGTTTGACCTTACTCCCCCCCCCTGGACAACTCTGATGCTTGTGAATGTTTTAAACTCCACCCTTTGAGTTAAAACGTGCACACTAGTTCTATGGCTTGTTAAATCAATTTCCTTAGGGTATTTTTGATCTAAATTCAATTCGCTCCTTCCAAGCAATGGACACTTTGTTTTTAAATATCCAAATTGAACTTAAATCATGTAATTCTAAACTAAATCAACTACCTAAAAGATGAATTCAAACTAAAATTAATCTAACCTAACTTGTAGAATGTAATTTGCCCTTTCCAAAATGATAAAGTAAGTTAAATTCTAACTTTCCTAGTAAAAGAAATGAATGGATGAAATATTTATCCTTAAACTACATCACAACCTTCATCCACGGATTAAAAATGGTAAAACTAATTGAAATAAATCTAAATTTTAGGATTGAGTTTTTAGTTGTGTTAGTTACCTAATTCTAAGCCTAAACCTAATTTTGGCCAATTAATCAAAGAACTTCATCCAAATTAGGATTAAACTACATCTAACCTTTTTTCATTTAAAATTAAAGTATTTTTTAAATGAAAATAGGTTCTGGAATCTTTAAAAGATTACCTAATTTATTCCTAATTTAAATGATTCTTTAAAGATTCTTTAGAAATTATTTTTAATTATTTTCTAATCTAACTTAAATCAAACTTTCTATTCAAAAATTATTAATTTAGGGTTTTATATTTTTAAATGGATACTCAAAAATTACCTTCCCAACAAGATAAGACACTAAAACCTAAATTCCTAATGAAAAGTTAATAATGAATGAAATTTGTTTTAAAAGTCTAATGAATTAAATTTCATTCATTAATTACTCTTAGTCTAAATGAACAATTATAATTGCTGAATTAATCTAAAATTCTAAATTCTCCCACGATTTTAAGATTCCTTTGTTTGATTTTTTGGGATGGAAATATTAATTTTTCATCCAAATTTCAAATAAGGTTTATCTAATTGTGTTTGGTTGAATTTTGGATTATTTTCTAAATTAAAATTTAATTGGAATTTTTAAATGTTAATTTTTTTTCTAATTTTCCTAAAGTTTTCAATGGTTTATTCTATCAAGTGAAATTTTAATCAAATTGAAACTAAAAACAAATATGAAGAATTTTAACATACCTTTCCCATGAAGGGGTCAATCTAACTGTCCTCGAAAATCACAAGATGAATGGTTTCGTAGTAACCCACTCCATCTTCCATTTTGCTAATCCCTCATGCCATTTGGAATTAATCCTAGTTCAAAGTTGTATTTCAATTTCAATTTTTCTTTTCCTACTAATGGTTATGGGATTTTATTAATTTTGGTTGTATTTAAAACAATTCCTGATTAATTAGATATTATTTTAATACCTCAAAACCTTTTAAATCCGCTAAATCAAATCAAATCTAATAAATCCTAATTATTTTGTAATTTCCTTATTGATTGTTTAGACTCTTCTTCTTCCTTTCGTCTCCAACCTTTCTCTTCAACTCCTCAACTCTCTCATTTGTTGTTTTGCGTTTTGTGTTCTCTAAGTTTCAGAACTCTAATCTGTCTTTCCCTTGAAATCATTGGGTGCGAGCTAGCTCCTTGTTTGGTCAATGTGAGCTCCCTGTAGGTCGAGCTGGGCTCCTTTGGTCGTGAGTGACTGAGGCCATGTGGCGAGACGTAACAGGTTGCACTCCCCTTCCCCGTGGTTGTTCCGTCCCCTTCCTTAGTCGTTCTTTTGTTGTTGATCGCCCCTTATACTGGTTGTGGTGGTTCTCTTGGGACTAGTTGCTAGATTAATATACCTGACTTTGATTATTGGGTTACGACTTCCTTATCACTAAATTTTGGAAACTCTCACCTTATATGCTAATTTTAATTAATTTCCTAACTAATCAATTTTTGGGATTTGGGGGGAAATTTTCCAACTTCTAAAATTCTTAACTAACAAGCTAATTTTGGGGGATTTTTGGAATAAATTTAAACTAAGAAAATCATAGTATTCTAATCTAATTGGGACTCTCTTTTCAGGATAATTTTAATGACTCTAACTAAGGGGAAACTAATTAAATTTTGAGGTTTTTTCTAACTACTACTAAAGGTTTTATCAAGAATTCAAACTAAAAAACTTTGATTGATTTTCTCTAATTCTTCTCACAAAATCAAATGTCCCCAATTACTACCACATACAAGGCATTTTTCAAGCATGCAAAGGAAGAGATTTCTCTAATGGTCTCAAGTACTTTAAATATTTAAAACCACTTTTAAAAGTGTCAATTTTGGATATTCCAAAATCAAAGTTTTGCCGTGCAAGGGCAACCCCAGGTATATACGGTGTCAATGGTCAAAGAACAGTATTTTGAAAGTTCAATCTTTAAAGGAGGTACACATGACAGTGTTTAAACCGAACATTAAAGACTAATTTCTCAAAATTTCAAAGTATCCAAGATTTAATCACTAAAGGAGGTACACATGACAGAGTTTAAATCGAGCTTTAGCAATTGAAGTCCTAATTTCCATTATACAACAAATTTTGGGCAAAAATTGGTTTAATAAACTTTTGGCAAAGTCAAGCTCCGCCACCTTAAGTATATTAACACCAAATTTTGTTGTAATAAGTACAAATTGTTAGTATTCAAGAAATCTTAAATGAAATTAGAGTTTGGAGGTCTATCCCTTCTAAAACTCTCACAAATCTAAGAAAATAGAGGCTTAGCCTCAAAAACTCAAAAAATTCAAATAGAAATCACTTTGAAGAGATCCTCTTGTCCTTCAAAGTGTGAAAATAAAAAAATAGAATGAAAATCAGGTCAGATCTCGGCCTGGATCAGTGCTCCGACCATGCCGATAGTATAGGAGAAACAAAAGCAAAGGTTAGATATAGGAATGAGGGTAACAACAACCTCAAGGGAAGGGCCTTTTATACTTATCCTAGGCCCTTCCCGGTACGTTGTCGGTGGAAAAAAACATTTACTTTCAATCTCGAGATATTTCCTAAACTACCCTAACATATTTCCAAAATAATCTTTGTTTAATGAAAGAATTCTCTAGAACCTCTCCATTTAGCTAATAAATCTTGGCTAAATCAAATCCAAGATCTTTTCACAAAGATATTTTAAAAATAACCCTAATTAACCTAAAGTATTTCTAAAGTGTCTTTCTTTAAACAAAAGATGGCTCATTATGCAAGAAAAGAGATCTTACCCAAATCCAATCTTCGATTTTCCAAAAGATATTTGCGAAATTAACTTTGAATTACTACTAATTACTCTAAAAAGTCAAACCTATTGTTAGACCCTTCCTATCTTCTAGGGAACAACTTCAAATTGAAAAATGATTGCGCCGTTGTGTTTAGAGGATCCAAACTATCCTAACAGACCTCCTTGCCCCCTTCTTCCCAATCGTTTGTAAGTGTAAAATCAACTTATGGTAACTCCAAAAAAAAATGAAAACTTTAAATTTTGGAATTTGTTGCTTTTGAGGAAATTGTTTAGCTGGGGTTACTTAGAGGGTTTGTGGGAGTAAGAAAAGACCCCTCATTCATGTCATTTGGACACTGCCATCTCCCACTACATTGGTCAACCCGCCATAAAGTTGTAAATTCTTCAAAAATTCAATGCTGTTGCCGATTCTAGTACTTCGGAATGTCGGAATGTCGGAATGTCTTCAAATTTTGTGGGGCGTTTTTTTAGCACACAAAACACTATCTTAATTTTTAGTGGGATTTTACCGCAACATGGATAATTTCTAGGAATTTACGACCATATTCAAAGGCAATTGACTTTCTATAGAGTCATTGTAATTGTTTCGGAAAAATCCGAAATTTGTTGGGGAGCTTCTAGGAAAATCCCAAAACCAAAGTGCAACATTACATTTCACTTTGCACTATTCATAGGGAAGCTAAAATTAACAATTTCCTTTTAATTTCCACCCGAGGGGGGAATTATTCTTGTATCGGGGAATCTTAAAACAACCAGCTCCAATGTTGGCTCTTGACATGCTTTTAGTGTAAAAGCACCTTTCTTCATACTCAAGTCGTTCTCCCATCACATTATTTGCAGATTGTATCCTTCTTCTATAAATTACCTACAAATAAGAATTTACCAATCCAAATTATTTACGAATTGGATGGTGACCTATACTAGACTCTAGACCGAAAATAGACTTAGCCAACTTGTCACATGCATTTGTAGGACTTAGTTTAACATGGACAACCACTAGGAGTAGCTAACACTCAAACCTTCAATTCTCTCAGAAATACTTAATTAACCTCTTAGACTCTCAACTAGGCACTAGAAGTATGAAATTGGAGTAATTTATATACTCCATACTTTTAGGATGACCCCTCACTATATTGGTAGGGACTTCTACCAAATGCCACTCAAACACTTTTTTAATGCATTTTTGCATATAAATGCACTAAAGTACTAACAAAACCAAAAAAAGAAAACCCTGAGTTCCAAGTGTCAAACTTAAGGGCTCACAATGCCCAGCCCTAGTCTTTCCCAGGTATGGAGGGGGGTCTAAGTGCTAGCTGATGCTGGGTGTTGGTTTAATGTTGGATGTTGGTCTAGCCAGGCTGGACCTTCTCTTCTACTCATCTTTTGTTAATTTCTAGAGGGAGTTTGGGGAACCCATGTCTATGGTTGGAGGGGATAAGCTAAGTTCATAGGATGAGGATCTCACTTGGTTTCTCCTAATTACCCTCCATTCTCAACTTAACCTCTAATTCCTATTTTTAGGGCCTAAACCTCGGTTTGTTTCGAACACGTTCTGGGAACTAAACCTTGTAGGAAAAAGAACCACATGGTCTTACGGTTCACCCTTGAGGTGGTTTTAACGCATCGCTAAGACTTTTTATCCCAAGGTGGTTCAAAGCTTTACCATCGTTTTCTCTTTTAACACACTGCTAAGACTTTTTACCCTAAGGGGATTCAAAGCTTCTGCATCATTCCCTTTTTTAACACACCACTAGAACCTTTTTATCCCATGGAGGTTCAAAGCTTCGTCGTACAGGTGGGACCCACTACCTTCACACCCTTGTGTCTGTCACCAAGGAATACTACGTCAATATTAAGAACAAAAAGGAAAAGACCTTCAACACTCAAAGGACTAGCGACACAGGTTAGTATCATAAATGACTTGAACTAAAGGCCCTCCAAAACCGCATCGCCAGTCATATGAAGGGTTGCTCTAGAATTAGTACATGACAAAACAAAGAGAGTAACCAAAAGGGTCTCTCGAGGGTAAACACACACAACTTCTAGTAACACGGTAAGTTAACAAAGCCTCCAAGTTCAAGCTTGAAAGAATTAGTACTACACACACTTAAGATGAAAGGGACCCGCAAAGACCTCGTAAGCTCAAAAAACAATAACAATAGCCAAAAGTGCCTAAAAAACACTGTTGCAAAGCTTGTGGCTAAAATGTCACAATTTCCAACATAAATTGAATCCAACGGACCCAATTACACAAAAAAGGGGTGGTGAGAGAGGAGAAGGGGTGCCCTTTTATACTCTTTCTTGGTCACTCACCTCCTCTCGATCATCTAAGTTAACCTTATCTTCGTGGATTTTCATCCAAACTCAAGGTTTTCATCTTATGTTGGCCCGCTAAACTAACTTTTGGAGATTAACTTCGAATCACAAACAGATTGCGCCATTAGCTTTAGAAGGCCATTTTTCACTCTCAAAAACCCACCCTTCCCCCTTCTCTATCTTCAAAATCACAACAAAACCTAGCGCCAACTTAATGCCCAAAACCGAGAAAATTCCAACTTTTAGAGGTTGACTTTTTTAGCAAAAGTGACTAACCTAGGCCCTTAAGTAGATACGGGGGAGTGAGAAAAGACCTATCTTGGGCCCCATTTCGCTTTTGTATGCTCTTGCTCCATTAGTCAACTCCACCATGGACTTTAAATTTCGTTAATTGTTAGGGAATTTTGTAGGTTCAGGTACTTCTAACTATTGGAATGTCTTGAAATTTTTTAGGGTAGCTTATTAATATAAAAGAAGCTCTTCTAATTTTTAATGGGAATTTACCACCACTTGGGGAATTTCTAGGAATTTCCCATCGCAGGTTTGGATAGTTGACTGTCCGAGAAGACATCTTCTGACTATCAGAAAATTTCTAAACTTTTCGTGGAACCTCCCATGGGATTCCGCAACACATGTATAGGCTCATATTTTTACTCTTCACATTGGCCTAGGGGGGACAAAATCCACCCCCTCATTTATTTATCGGTGGTCGAGGAATCTTCCATACCGGGGGAAAACTTGGAAACTTGACTTCACCATTGGTCCCCGGGCATGGTTTTAACCTCAAATCACCCTCCTTGGACCTGAAATTCCTCCATAGTTCCGTCTTGGTATTTTCAACATCTGCAAACTAACAATTGGGGTTTCGCTATTTCATTGATGAAACAGGGAAACTAGAACCTATCTCCTAGAACTATGTTACGACCCTCATCAAGAGGCGTGCCCGGCCACCTTGGTGAGCAAGGAGGACATTGGGGTGACTCCCCAAGCCTTGCAAGAGATGAGGTGAGGGGGACTAGGGGTCCCGAGCGATCAAAGCAATGTAGCGTTCTGATCCGGACGAATTTGGGGGAGTGTCGCACATTCTTGGAAAGCTTGTGAGAAGATGCGTCCATGGGTCCAAAGAACGCGAGAATCCGAGTTGGGAGTCGAAAGATATGGCTCCTCAAAGTTGGCGGTGTCCCGATCGCGTCCTGAGGCATAGGGACGTGGGAAATAAGGTTTGGGAGGGTTCCTTTGAGCCAAATAGGGCATTCCTCATATCATTGGAAAGCTAAGGAGACAAGATTTTTAGAATAATAAGGCTCATGAAGAGTTGAGCTGTGAGCTAAAAGTTATGGGCATCCAAAGAGGGTGGAGTCCCGAAGAATTACACCTCCCGGAGGACTCGTACCTTTGGAGGGCCATAACTTTCTCAATACTTGTCGTATTGGGGAAAGTGAATAGTGCAAAGTGATCTACGTAAAATTTCGATCATGAAAATGGGCTCGCACTTGGGATTTGGATCTTGGAGCTAAAAGTTTTACCGATGGGAAGATCGGGAGTCTTTTGGGGGTCCGGTTTGGGGATACCACTTGGAAATGGGTAGTCTTCCAAGATGGGGCGCATCTTGGGGGTCCCGGCGACCTCTAGTATGGGGGGGGGGCTGCCGAATCCCACAGAGAGTACTATGAGGAGGGGTGGTCTCCCTCCTCACTCCCGGATGGTGCCATCATGAGCCTAAGTGGCCCCGGGTGGTGAGGTTAGTGTTGGAGCCTCACCACCACTTCTGTGTTACCGTGGAGTGCTTGTGCACTCCTTGATACCGGTTGGATGGTGTCCCACTCCACACTAGGCCATGGTGTGAGTCCCAGTTCGTGAATCACGATTACTGAATCCCGAAATGAGTTGGATTGGGCCTAGTGGAGAATTGGGTCCCATGCAAGGGCGGTTAGCACCGGTGGGGAGTAGTGCCTCCACCGAGTGCTTGGACATCAATGGAAGTTCCGCCCCATGTCATCAAATGACATGCCCGGTGTCTTGTGGGAGTTAAGTGTTGGAAGGAAAGGATTGGGAGTCACGGAGGAATGGGGAACCCCGTGACTCGAGTTGGATCCTAACATTGTAGGTGCGTGGCATGTGCAGTGTTAAGGGAGCGTGAACCTTGATGGCACTAAAGTGTTAAGTGCTTGGAAAGTGAGCTTAAGGTGGTAAGTGTCACTAAGGGGCGCGACAAATTGACTCCTATGCCTTACTAAGGTTCCCTCAACCAATTCTAACCTAAAGATGTTCTCTCCACGTGGGATTTTGAACCTGATACACCTAGGATTGTTTAGTTGAACATGTTTTGGGGTTTAGATGTCAAGTTGTTCATCTAGTGTCACATGTCGTATAAGACGAGTGTCGCATACACAAGACAAATTTAATGAATAAGGAATTAGGGTTGTGAATTTTTTTACCCCTTGGTAAAGAAATTTGTCCTACAAGGTCATATTCGTTATATTGAGACTTTTCGCAAATTTTGAGATAGAGTGCTACTTATTGGAAAATTCACTTAAAAAAATAGTGATTGAAACCAAAAATAAATAATTCTCAAATAGTGATCCTATAATGAAATTCTAAAAGTTGGTGTTGTTACCTATTTATAAAAAAAATACTAGTAAAGAAATAAAATGGTTTATCCTCGAGTTGAGGATAAAAATGAGATTGTAAAAGGTCTCAATATAACGAATATGGCCTTCTACGTGGCTACCTTTGAAGAGTGACGTGGAAAGTCAAGTCCACGTTAGCATAGGCACATTCAGGTAGGGCGCATGCGAGTAGAGAAAGGGTGACTACAAGTAGGGGTGATTGTGGGTAGGGACAACCGTATGCGACAAAATTGTCTAGTGTATGTGACACTCGTCTTATACGACACGCGACGTCAGACGAACAACTCGACACCTGAACCCCAAAATGCGTTTGACAAAACAACCCTGGGTGCATGTAGGTCTAGAAAAGGCGACTACGAGTAACAAGAGGCAACTTGAGGTGGAAAGAAGACGATTGCGGGTGAGAAGAGGCAACTTCAGGTATAGAGAGGGCGACTTCGGGTATGAAAAGGTGACTTTGGGTGGAGAAAATGAGAAATCACAACTTTGTAAAGGGTTGGCTTGGAAGTGGACAACCGTAGGTGGATGAAGGGACAATTGTAGGAAGAAAAAGTCCAATCTCTTTCAAATCCAATTGTTTCATATTTGATCTTCTTCAAATTGAATCTCCTACAAAAAGACAAAAATTGCAAAAATCAAGTATGAACCTGATTCATTTTGAATGAATCTTTGCAAATTGCAAATAATATAAAGGGAAGCTAGTACCTATTAAATTTTTATCTTTTATTTATTTATTTAAATATGAAAGTAAAAAATAATACATGATTACAAAGAAGTTTTGAGAATTGCAAAATATAGAAGGTTAAGTCTTTATTTAAATCTTTAATTTTTATTGATAAAATCAAAATGGAAAATAAATCATAATTAGGAAGACTTTTGGAGAATTGCAAAAACGAAGAGTTTGAATCTTTACTTAACTCTTCATCCTTTATTTTGAATTTTTAAATGAATGTGACAAATAATACTTAAGTAGAATGAGTCATTGAGAATTACAAAAAAGAATTGAGGAAGCTCTAAATTAAATTTCTACTTGTTAGTTTTTATTTATAAAATCAAAATTTTTAAAATAATTCATGATTAGAAGGAGTCTAAAAAAACTGAAATAAATAAATAGGAAAGTTCTTATTTAAATATCCACCCTGTATTTTTTAATTTTTAAATCATGTGACAAATAATACATAAGAAAGATGATTCTTTGTGAATTGCAAAACATAAATTAGATATACAATCTTACTTCAATTCCTTCTATGTAAATTTTATTTTTAGATCAAAGTGGAAAATAATATATGAGTAGGATTCTTAATTGAAAATTGCAAAAAACAAATAGGGAAGTGTGAAGTTTTATTGAAATCTCCAACTTTTATTCTTTGTTTTTAAAATTAACATGAAAAATTATTCAAATTAAAAGGACTCTTTAAAAATTTCAATTACATAAAAAAGTTTTTAATGAATTTTTCACCCTTTATTTTTATTTTAAAATCAATGTGACCATTAATGTTTGAATATAGTGATTCTTTAAAGATTTCAAAAAATAAATGGAGGAGATCTGGCACTTAAAACTTTCATCCATTGTTTATTATTTATTATTTATAGAATGAAAGTGACAAATAGTTCATGATTAGGAAGAATTTTGGATATTTGTGAAAAATAAATCAAAAGGTCTAGACTTATTTAAATCTCCACCCTTTATTTTTATCATGAGATCAATGTGACAAATAATACATGAGAAAGATGATTCTTTGAATATTATAAAAAGTAAATTAGTACATTCTTACTTCAATCCCTACACTTCATTTTCATTTTCAAAATTGACTTGACAAGTAATTGAAAAATTGCAAAATTAAAATTAAAAGTTCTTGCTTAAGTCATCATCATTTACTTTGTATTTATAAAATCAAAGTGAAAAATTATTCATGATTATAAGAAGTTTACAAAAATTTCAAGAAATAAATAGGAAGGTTTCTATTTAAATATTCACCCTTTACCTTTTATTTTTAAATCCATGTGACAAATAACACATCAAAGGGATGATTTTTTGTGAATTGCAAAATATAATTGAGCATGTTCTTACTTCAATAGTTCAATCTCCACCCTATGTTTTATTTTATAATCAAAGTGGAAAAGAATATGTGACTAAGACTTAGAATTATTCTTTGAGAATTGTGAAAAATGAATAAGAAAGTTTTTTACTTAAATTTCCACCATTTATTTATTTTAAAAAAAATCAATATGACAAATTATTCAAAATTGAGAGGACTCTAACTTTTAGAATTCGAAGAACAAAAATTAACAAGAATGACTTCTTCTTAATTCACCACCCTTCATTTTTATTTTTAGATCAATATGACAAATAATACATAGATACGATGATTTTTTGAAGATTCCCAAAAGAAATGGAAGAGGGTTCACTCAAAATTTATACCTATTTTTTTAATTATAAAATCAAAATCACAAATAATTCATGATTAATAGTCTTCAAGGTGAATTGCAAAATAGAAATAGAAATGTTCTTACTTAAATGTCCACCCTTTGTTTTCCATTTTTATTATCAAGATAATAAATGATTTATGATTGTAAGGGGCTTTCAAAGAATAGTTCAAAATGAGAAAGATAATTTTTTCTCATATCACAACTATTTATTTTTTACTTTTAAATCAATGAAGAAATTTACTCATAATTAGGAAAACTTTTTGAGAATTGCATACTTAAATCTCCTCCCTTTACTTTTTATTTATATACTCAAAATGAAACACTTGATGATTATAAGGACTCTAGAAGAATTGTAAAAAACAAATAGGGGAGTTCTTATTTAAATCTCTACCCTTTACTTTTCACTTTTAAATTCAATGTAACACATAATTCATGATGAGGACTCTATGAAAATTGTAAAGATTAAAAAAGAAAGTTCTTACTCACATTTCCACCCTTTAATTTTTATTTTTAAAAGTAGAGTGACAAATATATCGATCATGATAAGGAGTCTTGTTGTTTTGGAGAAGTAAAAAGGGAAGTTTGTACTTCAATCTCCACCCTTTATTGTTTGCTTACAAAATGAAAGAGAAAATAGTTTATGATTAAAAGGATTGTTTGAGAAATGCAAAAACCAAGTAGGGAAGTTCTTACTTCAATCTCCACCTTTTCTTTTTCTTTTTCGATCAATGTGTCAAATAACTTCAAAAGTATTAGAACTCTTTGAGCATTGCAAATATCAAATAGAATATTTTTTTCATTAAATCTCTAAATTTTTTATTATTTATAAAACAAAGTAACAAATAAATTATAAGTAGTATGATTCTTTGAGAATTATAAAAATGGATTGGTGCGGTCTTACTTCAATCTTCAGCTTTTAGTTTTGATTTTTCCATGAACATAGCAATTAATATATGAGTAGGATGATTCTTTGAGAATTGAAAAATAAATAAAATGGAAGGTTTCTATTTAAATCTCCACCCTTTATTTTTTACCTTTATAATCAATATGACCAAAAAAATTGATGAATAGGACAAGGAAAAAATTGCAAAAATTCAAAGGGGAGGTACTTATCTAGATTACCACCCTTCATTTTTTATTCCTACATTCAAAGAGAAAATCATTCTTGATTAGGAAGAATCATAAAGAATTTCAAAAGAATGAATAGAAAAATTCTTACTTAAATCTCTATCTTATATTTTATTTATTTATATAATTTACGCGACAAATAATACATGAGTTGGATAATTCTTTGAGAATTGCAAAAACTAAATGAGTGAATTATATTTAAATTAATCTCTATGTTTTATTTTGAAGAAGATTAGTCCTTAGTCCACTTTATATAACCCCTTCTCTAGGTACTACTCACATGGTTGTCCCACCTACATGCACTTTATAAAGAAAAAAACATATCTTTTGAAGGAGATTTAATATTTCTTCTATCCAAGTCACCCCATCAATGTTCTCATCTACCTATTCCTTGAAGATGATAAAAATAGTTCATGTAACCTCCAAAGTACCATTATCTATTTCCTTACATAATTGTACAATTTATTCACTGTTGATTTTCTAGATTTTGGTTTGATGACCCATATGAGCCCCTCAAGGGAGAAAATCTTCCACTTGAACTCACCCTTAGACCCGAAGTCACCCTTGTGCATGCGCCCCTTTCAAAGAATAAAAATTGTTGGTTCAAAAAATGACCTTTCTTTCACCTTGAGGTCGCCCTTTCGACCAGAGGTCACCCTTTTGACCAGAGGTTGCCCTTTCGATTAGAGGTTGCCCTTTCGACCCAAAGTTGTCCTTGGATGTGCATGTCCCTCTTTCAAAGAAAATGCTTGGTTTCAAAAATGACCTTTCCTTGAATCCAAAGTCGCCCTAGACCTATGGTGGCCCTTGTTTGTGCATGCACTTCTTTCAAAGGGAAGTGTTGGTTCCAAAAATGACCTTTCCTTAGATCCGAAGTCACTATAGACCCGAGGTCGCCTTTGTATATATGTGCACCCCTTTCAAAGGAAAGTGTTGGTTTCAAAAATGACCTTTCCTTGGATCCAAAGTCGCCTTTTGCATTCGAGGTCGCCCTAAACCTGCAGTCGCCCTTCTTTGTGCATGTGTCCTCTTGAAAAGAAAGTGTTGGTTTCAAAAAATGACCTTTTCTTTGGACCTGAAGTCGCCCGAGACTTGCAGTCACCCTTGTATGTGCATACGCCCCTTTCAATAGGAAGTGTTGGTTCCAAAAATGAACTTTCATTGGACCCGAAGTCGCCTCCTAGACTCGAGGTCGCCCTAGACCCGCATTCACCCTTGTTTTGTGCATGCACCCCCTTGAAAAGAAAATATTGGTTTCCAAGAATGACCTTTCTTTAGACCTGAAGTTGCCCTTTGACATGAAGTCACCCTACACTGGCAGTCGCCCTTGTATGTGTGTGCACCCCTTTCAAAGGAAAGTGTTGGTTTCAAAAATGACCTTTCCTTGGACCCAAAGTCGCCTCCTAGACTCGAGGTCACTCTAGACCCATAGTCACCCTTGTTTGTGCATGCACCCCCTTGAAAAGAAAGTGTTGGTTTCAAAAAATGACCTTTCCTTGGACCTGAAGTTACTCAAGGCTCACGGTCGCCCTTGTTTGTGCATGCACCCCCTTGAAACAAAAGTGTTGGTTTCAAAAATGACCTTTCCTTGGATCCAAAGTCGCCCAAACCCGCACTTGCCCTTATTTGTACATGCGCCCTTTTGAAAGGAAAGTGTTGGTTTCAAAAATGACCTTTCCTCTACCTTCAAGTCACCCCTTGGACTCACAATCGCCCAAGACCTTGAACTCACCCTATACCTCAAGAATTTGGCACACCATAATATTGCTAGCCATATCCTCCACCCACAGTTGCCCATGACCTAAAGTCACCCACATCCTACTAAATTGGGGCACAATAGAAGTTTAGTCTAGTCCTCACCCGTAGTCGTCCAAGACCCGAACTTACATCTAACATGAAGTCACCTTGGACCAAGAATCAAGACAATATAGGAAGATGTACACCATCTCCTAATCTAATATTGTCTAGCTTCTTTGTATCATTCATTAAATGTAATTGATCTTTTAATAAATGTTAGTTAATAGTTAATAGTAAAGCAATAGTGTGTTAATACTAACTTTTTATTAGAGAAAATTAAAGATAATATAAAAGATCTTTCCAAATCCTAAACTTTAAACCCTATCTTCTCTAGGACCTAACAATCCAAAATACATTCATTATAGATATAACCTTAAATATTCTAGTTCTATGCCATGCCAAGATTAATGTATTTTGAGCTTTTAGAAGGGACAAATTCACCTATACATGTATATTGCTTTTCACATTTTGTCATCAAATTTTTAAACGAAGAGACATCATACTAATAAGACATGAACTATGTAAATATGCTACCTCATAATTTTAAAATATTCAATAGATTTCATATTCATTTATATTTTCAAATATTTTCCAAATCACTTGAGCGTATCATAGGGTGAACTATTCATGATGACAATGCTATGATGGAAGGGAAATGAAATAAGGGGAGGAGGGCTTTTTCTAAATCTCCATTTCTTAAACCATTACCTATTTTTCTTTTGTAAATCAATTGCTAATCTATGCCATGATGCCATGATGTTTTGGGAACGTTGCCAAAAATCCTAGAGGGAAGTTGTTCTTCAAATGTGTTGCCTCCAAATTCTAATTTAGGAAATGACCGTGTTGAATTATACATGACCAAGAGGATTTGAACAGTGGAAATGAAATCTAAGGGCTAAGGGCTTTTCCAACTCTCGATTTCTTAAACCATTGCTTTTTTTTAAATCATTTCTGAATCAATGTCAAAATGCTAGGATTTTCTAGGGAAGTTGCCTATAGTCACCCTTGGACCTTGCACCCCTTTGAGACAATAATTATTTGTTCAAGGAGATCATCGTTCTTCTATCCAACGTCACCCTTGGACTTTGTGCCCCTTTGGATGGAAAATTATTTTCTTAAGAAGATGATCTTTTTTCCACCGAAAGTTGTCCTTGGACCAATATGCGTTCTTTTGGGAAAAAAATGTTTATTCAAGAAGATGACCTTTCTTCCACCTAAGGTCACCCTTACCCACATTTGCTCCTTTGGAAAAAGATTTGTTTATTCAAAGAGATGACCTTTCTTATAGCTGCGGTTGCCCCTTCTATAGTCAATTTAATGCTCACTAATCCTCTTTAGGTTGCCCCTCCTACACAACACACATTTCTTGAGGAAGACAAAATTCTTTTGAAGGAGTGAAGGACCAATGTTTTATATTAATCATTCATCAATGATTTGTGATATTGATTTTAAATATAATAAATAAAGGGTGATGATTTGAGGAAGAACTTGTCCTATTCTTTTTTGCAATTTTCAAAGATTCATCCTATTCATCTACTATTCTTGATGTTTATTTAAAAATTAAAAATAAATGGTGGTGGTTTGAAGTTATGATTTCTCCTTTAAATTTTTGCAATTTTCCAAGAGTTCTCCTAATTATTCATTATATATAACTTTGATTTACTAATAAAAATATTATATATTTTCAAAATATATAATAATTTTGATACTTAAGTCAAAATTTACCTATTAGTTTTTTCAATTCTCCAAAAATCATCCTACTCATATATTATTTGTCCCTTTAATTTAGAAATAAAAAATAAACCATTTCCAACCCTTTTGTTTTTTGGCTATTCTCAAAGAATCTTTGTCATCATGAATCATTTGTTGTGTTGATTCTAAGAATAAAGAACGAAAAATAAAGGATAGAGATTTATGTAAAAAAATTTCCTATTTCTTTTTTGCAAATCTTCAAGACTCCTTATGTGCTCATCATGAATTATTTGTCACTTTCATTCTGTAAATAAAAAAGAATAGGTAGAGATTCAAGTAAGAACTTTCCCATTTATTTTTTGAAATGCTCAAAGACTCCTTATTATGGATTATTTTTCACTTTTATTATGTAAGACAAGAAGAAAGGGTAAAGATTTGAATCAAAGCATTCCTACTTAATTTTTGCAATTTTCTAGAATTTTTTCTAGTCATGAATTATTTATCACTTAAATATTGTAAATAAAAAAATAATTGGTGAAAATTTTAGTAAGAAAATATCCAATCTATTTTCAATTTTTTTAAAACTTATCCTAATGAAGTATTATTTGTTACACAAAATGAACAATGTAGAATGGACGTTTAAATAAAAGTTCTTTAATTCTTTTTTTGCAATTCTTAATGATTCTTCCTTGTAATGAATTATTGGACAGGTCCCTTTGCTTTTACAATTAAAAACTTAGGGTTTCAGATTTTAGCAAGAACTTCTCTATTTATTTTTGAGAATTTTGAAAGATTCATCCTACTTGAGTATCATTTGTCACATTCATTTAAAAATTTAAAATAAAGCATGGAGATTTAAGTAAGAACTTCCTTCTTTATTTTTTGTAATTCCCCAAGATTCTTTCTTATAATCAATTATTTTTTTCTTTGATTTTATAAATAAAAAGTAAAGGGTGAAGATTTAAATCAGTTTTTTTTCTATTGAATTAATAATTTTTTTCAATTTTAAAGAGTTCTACTAATTTTGAATTACTTCTTATGTTCATCTAAAAACCAAATATAAAGGTTGGAGATTTAAATAAGAAATTATCCAATTATTTTTTGCAAATCTCAAAGAACCTAAATCCTACTCATCCATCTCATCTAAAATTTATCAAATTTATCTAAGATTAAAAAATAAAAAAGGTAGATATTTAAGTAAGAACTATTTCTTTTTCACAATTCTTATTTATCTTGAATTATTTTTCACCTTAATTTTATAAAAAAAAAAGGTTTTCCCTCTCAATGAAATTGGTTCATTTTTTAAAAAATAAAATAAATTAAAATAAAGGGTAAAGATTTAAGAAAGAATTTTCTTGATTAAGTTTTGTAATTTACAAAGAGTCCTCTTAGTTTTGGATAATTTTTCACATTGATTTAAAATTCTTTTTAAAAGTTGGAGATTTAAACAAGAACTTATCCATTTTATTTTTTGCAAATCTCAAGCATACCATTCAGTAGTATGCACTGTCAATGCCTTGCCTTTAGAGTAGATGGTATGAAATATTCCACATCCCTTAGTAGATAGGTGCCTAAGTAGACAAGTGGTAGGCGCATAGGTTATTGAATGTTATAAGGATCACCCTACTCTTGTTTTGTTTATTTCATATTTTTGTTGGTCTAAAATATAAAATAAAGCATGGATATTTAAGTGAGAACTTCCCTATTTATTTTTTGCAATTCTTCTAGAGTCCTTTTAATCATGAATACTTTGTGACTTTGATTTTCAAAACAAAATAAAATAAATGGTGGACATTTTTGTACAAACATTCCCATTTACTTTTGACAATTCCCAAAGAGTTATCTCATATATGTATTATTTGTCATTGTGATGTAAATAAAACTATAAAACAAAGGGTGGAGACTTAAGTAAACTTCCATATTTATTTTTGGCAATTCTCCAAAACTCTTTCTAATAATGAATTATTTATCACTTTAATTTTATAGATAAAAGATAACAAGTAGAGATTTAAATAAGAACTTTTATCTCCATTTACTTTTTGGAATCTCAAAGACTTATACTAATCATTTTTTACTTGTCTTGTAGATATTTGAAATAAAAATTAAAAAATAGAAATTTAAATAAACATGAATTTTTATTATTACTTGCAATTTGTCATTTGCAAAGATTCATCCTAATTATATAATATTTATCATGTTGATTTAAAAATAAAAACAAAAGATGGAAAGAACATCTTCTTTATTTGTCCCAATTTTTGTTTTTTAAGATAGATTAGTTTTATTTTCTTTTTACAATCTCCCCTTTATATATTCCCTACAAGCATATGCTTTATTTACATGTGCCCTTTTGCCTATTTATAATTTCCCATTGTCTAATTTGTAGTTGCCCTTTACTAATTTGCAATCATCCTTGACCACCTCCAATCATACTTGGGCCACTTGGGCTACTTGTAGTATCCCTTAACACCTTCGAAGTATATAGAAGAATCACCCTTTAAAGACCTACAATCATCCCTTGATATTAGTGGTTGCCCCTTAGAGACATACAATACTTTCTTTACACCCTCCGTTGCCTCGGTCATGTCGTGAAGACCTACAATCATCTTTTGACACCCAAGGTAGCTCTTTAGGGACAATTGTCTTTTGAGGACATGCACTCCATTCGTCCCTTAGGGACCCACACTCGCCCTTTGGGGACCCGTAGTTGCCCCTTGGGGACCTCCAATTGTGCGGTTGCCCTACACCTACAATCGCCTCACATCTACAATCACCCACACCAACAATCATGCATCCATGTCACTCCATAATTTGCCACGCGGACGCCACATGGCATCCATGTAGGCTTAGGTAAATTGGGGGTAATTTTGAAAAAGTCAATGGTAAATTTGACTTTGTTAGACAGAAGACGCTCTACTAGACGTGTTGGACGTCATATTAGTCATGTTGTCGAACAGTCCGTCGGAACAACCCTGATTGTCATGATTTCATCCATTAGGATGACTAAAGAAGTATGAGTCATGTGTGAATTGCACCTAGTTAACCTCTAAATGCGTAAGCCATTTGAAGCGTGTTTTGACTATGAAAAAAGAGCAAGAGTTTATAGTTATCCCCAACAAAAAAAATTGTTACTTTTTCAAAATCTCACCTTACACAATGTTTAAAGAGCTTACTTATTAGTATGTAAACAGATTTTGAGTGCAAAATTGCTTAGGGGTTGTGAGATTATAACAAGAGAAATGTACGTTTTTTATTTTTAGTATGTTGCCTTTCTCCACAATGTTTCGTGAATTTGCATGTAAAATTTTTGGGGATTAGAGGTGACATGATGTGAGTGTTTTAAACTCCACCCTCTGAGTTCAAATGTGCACACGTATTCTAGCAGCTTGTTTAATCAATTATCTTGGACTATTTTTAATCTAAGTTTGATTTGGGCCTTCCAAGCAATGGACACTTGGTTTGTAATATCCTAATTGAACTCAAATCACTTAAATCCTAAAACTATAGAACTTTGGTTAACTAAATCAAATGTCTAATGAAAAGATGAATTCAAACTAAAATCAATCTAACCTAAATTGTAGAATGTAAATTGCCTTTTCTAGAATGATAAAGCAAGTTTAATTCTGACTTTCCTAGTGAAAGAAATGAATAGATAAAATATTGACCTCTAAACTACTTTTCAGTCTTCATCCACCAATTAAAAATAGTAAAACTAATCAAAACAAATTCAAATTTTAGGCATAAGTTTTTAATTGTATTATTTAGCTAATTCTAAGACTAAACCTGATTTGACCAATAATCAAAGAATTTCATCCAAATTCAAACCAAACTTCATCCAACCTTTTTCCACTTAAAATTGAAGTATTTTTTAAATAAGAATAAGTTCTGGAATCCTTGAAAGATTTCATAATTGATTTCTAATTTAAATGATTCTTTAGAGATGCTTTAGAGATGCTTTTTTTAATATCTTCTAATCTATTCTTAAATGAAACTTCATATTCTAAAATTACTATTTTTAGGGTTTTAAGTTCTTAAGATGAAAATTCAAAAATTACCTTTCCAACAAGGTAAAACAATTAAACACTAGATTCCTAATGACAAAGTTATTAATGGATGAAATTTGTTTAAAAGTTTAGCGAATTAAATTTCATTCAATAATTACTCTTAATCTAAGCAAACAATTGCAATTTTTAATTAATCTAAAATTTCTAAATCCTCTCGAGGTTCTAAGATTCCCTTGTTTGATTTTTTTGGATGAAAATATCAAATTTTCATCCAAATTTCCAGTAAAGTTCATCTAATTGTGAATAGTTAAATTTTTTATTATTTTCTTCTAAGTTTTCGAATCAACTTGAAATTGAAAAGCAAAACATGAAGAATTTAACACATGTTGCCCATGCATGAATCAATTGTAATGTCCTCGAGGACTATGAGATGAATTGTCTTGTAGTAACCTACTCCCTCCTCATTCATTTTTTGCTAGTCCATGGTTCAATTTGAAATTAATCCTTGTTTGTTGTTGTATTTTGGTTTTAACTTTGCTTTTCCTACTAATAGTTATGGGATTTTCTTAATTTTGGTTGTATTTGAGACAATTTTTCATTAATTAGGAATAATTTTAATATCCAAAATCTTTAAATCCACTAAACTATATCAAATCTAATAAATTCTAATTATCTTATAATTTTTTTAATCATCCAAAAGATATTAGTTGGCGTTTAATTTTATCTATTTGGCTTATTAGGCCTAATAAAATAAAACTTAGCCAAAGCCCAAGCTATTAATCCCTATAAGAATCCTAATTAATGACTAACCAACAATTTAATGAATAGTATGAGGAATAAAATATGAAATCAAATCTAAATGTTTATATCTTGTTAATTGTAAAGATCCTTTGTCTCTTGTCACCTTCTTTCTTTCAACTTCTCAAGTTTTCCTCTACTTCATCTCTCATTTGTTATGTTGATTCATTGCTCTTTCTTTTTGCAATAGATGCTAAGTATAAGAACTTGTTGTGGATATAGAGGAAAGTGAGAGTTTTTAGCAAACTTTTTTGTAAAAAAACAAAAATTGTTGAGCATGCCATCCTCTCTACCTTAATGCAATGTTTAGGCTAAGAGAATTCTAATTTTGTTTGCATATTGCAAATTTTAAAAAATTCCATACTATTATAGACCTATTTTATACTAAACCAGTAGATTCCGAGTTTCTGTCTCGCGACAAAGGCTAAGAGTTGTTCTTCAACCAAGAATGATAGTTAGCAAAGTGATTTTCACTTTCAAATAAATGAGCTTTTTCAATTGTTAGTTACTATTAATAGAATAGTCATTCACATACAAAGATAAAAGAAATTTTACAAAAGTAGAGTGCTTCATGAGTACATAATTAGCCTCTACATTTTTACACAAATACACCCAATCATTACAATAATTTAGATTTCATTTCCTATGAAGTGAATTATATATATAAGTCAAGTATATTGTTTCATGTGTACATGGATTGCCATGGAATTTCCTATCCTTCAATGTAAATGGACCCACTCTTCAAAATGTCAACTCGTTTTCGGATTCTTGTGTGGAATTTTATTTCTCATATCTTCATCATTCTTTTTATTGTATTTATCTTTGATTGCTTGAAGCCTTCTAAAAATGTAATGCAATTTCATGTAAGTGCCTATTTTTTATTTATATTCTCTTGAGGTTTTGAGGCATAGACTTGCCTTTATTTATCTTTGCCTTCAACTACTTATCTTTGAATCAAAGGGCCTGAAGGTCTATATATTACCATTTTTTCTCATTTTAATGAATGTGGTCTTAATCTGCTCTTCCCAGAGTGTTTGGGCACATAGGAGAGAAGGAGGTGAGTCATGACGAGAACAATTTGAAGTGCAACACTATTCCTCATTCAAAGAGTTTATACTCGATTATAGGATTTTCTAAGACAAACCCTAGTCTTCTCAAAACTCATGCATTATCTTGTTTTTGCATTCCAAGTGTTGATGGTGATTAGGATGATAGTGAGAAATCTTCACATGTGTAGGAGTGGCAGGTTCAAAGGCTAGTACATGTTAGTGCTACTACAATGGTGGAACAAGTTGAGGAAGCAGATGAAGTGGAGAATTGGTTGCATGATGGAGTATAAGTCGAGATTGGTCACATGGTTGAAGATGGGGACAACTTTATGGTTCTAGAAGAGGAAGAGAATGAAGATGGTGTGCAATTCTACATTCTGTAGTGCCAAAGGACGAAGTTCATTTTGCAGGAGCCTCTTTCTTGACCATGGGGTGGGACCTTTAGTGCAGGGGATGCTATTATTCGAGGCATGTAATATAAGAAGTTTGGGCATGGAGACAAGACATATGTGTTCTCTGACAAGGCAGTAGATGCACATCTTGTTCGAGCCTGCAAGTTTCCCATGGTTCTTGCCTCACACATGGTGGAGGGAAGTCTTGTGTATAAGATGTCTACTAATTACTGAATCCGAGCAAGGGTATGAGGATGCATTATGTAAATGGACAATCAACGCAAAGCAAGATTTTCATTTTTTCTTTTCGATGTGTGGGTTGTTTTTTTAATAGTATTTTCTAGATACTAGAAGTTTCTGAAATGTACTATGATTCTAGTATTTTGGGGTACTTGAAGTACAACTAACACAAGATTATTGTTCATGAAGCTGTAGGTCCATTTGGCCTCATTAAAGAATTGTATGGATCTTCAATTCAATTCTTTTCTCTACACCCATATCTTTCATTTACATAATGATATTGTCAAGAATGTTTCATTGGGGTTTCTTCCCAAACTGTGTAGAATATGGGTGGTTATATGAAAATCATGTTAAATGACCATGGATGACTTGGTGTAATTGCAAGAGTTTATTTCTAAAGTTCTTTGGAGTACTTTGGGTTTCCATCATCTCTTGCAAATGAACACAATGATCTATGGTAAGGGCCCGTGGATTCATTGAATGTGGTTTAGATTAAAATTGAAGGCAACCAAACTAGTCTTAATTCAAACAAGTTTACAAAAGAATCAATGAAAAATAGACTCTTTCAAACCATTATCAAAGGCTTAAAACTTAGCATTTATCATCCACACACCAAAACCTCACTAACCTTAGTAGAGGCACATTAGAGGTACATTACTAAGCATCCTTACATATAACACATATGCATCCTTCTAAACCTGAATCAAAGACCAAAAGACTTCAAAATATGAAATTGAACTATCAAAGGACCTCAGCACTCCTTTCCTAAAATTGGTATATGCTGCGAAGGATGGCAATTATGTTAGACTACTTCATTGGAAGTATTCAATATATTAAATGAACCAATCTTTTAAAGTCAAAGTAATAAATACATACTACATGTACAAAATCTATGAACTCTACACATCTCCCTACTGAGTACAACAATCTCTATACTTCTGCCTATGAAATCAAGGAGACCTGCACAAGGTAAGTGAGAACATTGCAAGCTAGATGGGAGTGAGCACATTTTAGGCAAAACCATATTGGTGATACACATTGTCGTTCTGGATTGCGATACATTAATATAATTTTACCTATCCTAGGTTAGCCCCCACTTGTCATAATATGGACTCAACTACCTTGTGAAACTTGCTCTCTACACATGATGCTTCCACATTTATTGGCAAAGGATGGCAAAACCGGATCACGAAAGTTGAAATGAAACGAATTGTGCTTGTCAATATTTGGAGCATTTTTGAATTACTTACAAATTTACAAAAAATTCTGTAGTAGGCACGTATTTGTGATCATAGGCTTTGCAAAAACCACACACTCTGAAAGAAGATATGGCTTGACCAAAAACAAGTACTGCAACATTCTAAAAATAATACACAAGGTTCTTAAACACAACCACTACTAAACTTTAACAGACCCTACATTCTTTTAATATTTGTAAGAAGGCAATTGGGCAATCAATTTTCATCTAGAAAAAGTAAGTGGATACACCCTAACTTTGAAATGGACCCTTTCTGATACTTATTCCATCCATTAGCAAAGTATGAATCGTCTTTTGACAAATCTTAATTCTGCATTAAAATTTGTCATAGACGATTTTAGAACCATTCACTGTCCATTTCAGAGGGGCCTATTGTGCTATTTGAAGAAGATGGTCGCAATAAGAGCAGACTACCTTAAGCCAATATCATTTACTCCATCATCACCTGCCACATGTACATCGTTTCGGCCAGTGTTCATAGGGTTTAAATCCACACCTCCACAATCTAAGTACTCTATACTGCTGCTCAATTGTGCACTATCTAAAGCATCTCTAATTGAATGAATCCTAGTGAACCAAGGCTTCAAAGCTTGCATTCCTTGAATTTGCATCTGTAGATTGTCACAAACTCAGATCAGTGAGTGGAAAGTAAAGTTTGGTAGGACTCAATAGAGAGGATGACGAATAATAATGCTGAAGAATGGTCGAACTTGTAATTTCACGTAAGAGCATAAACCTCAAAATACTTACCTCTAAACTTTACACAAGGCTTGACCTTGTTCCCTGTTTTCCAGCCCTTTGATTACCAGCCTCCTCCGTACCGTACGCTTTCAAACTCAGACAACGAAAAGTGGAATGCCAACAATTGTCGTCACGGAATGAGTATGGACCCCGATGCACATGAGTTCTTTCAGGCTCAGAAACACCATCTGCACCTTCAAAGGCAAATAGCCAATCAAGTAAATGAAACACAAATTCGATGTTGTTAGGTAGGCCAACCTCCCAAGTAGGTTCTTGTACTGCTTTCTTCCCTTTGTCTCTTGATATTCAAATGCGACAAGAGATGGTTAGATGGACTCTGGGGAATCAAAATTGATCGCACACAATCACTACTAAAATGAACTACACTGAACAAATAGCCTACTCAAGGTGAAGAATTAATGTGACCCACAACAATCATGACCAAGGACGTTGAAAGCTACTTCCCATCTTCCAAGGTTATCAAAAGTGCCACATTACATTTGATAAGTATATATTACTGTGACTGATAATTACAGTGTTCCATGACAAATAAAATATTCAGTATAATAGAAAAAAACTATCCCACAGGTATTTTGGAAAGCTAGCTGGGGGTGGGTTTTCTACAAGTGATCTCTCCAAAACTCTGAAACCTAAGTTGGTTGCTTCCTTTGAGAAATTCAATAAACATGTACAAAATACCCTGGTTCACTCGGGTTTAGATAGGAAGAAATGAACGCATACCTTTTCTTCACGCTCTAATATCAACAAAAGGTCTAAAACAGGTTTGCAAGGGAGCCCTTTGACAAACTCTTCATCACCTTCTCAACTTACCATCGCCTCCATCAGCATCAAACACACCAAACCGAGGGAGAAGATGCATTTTGATACTAGAACATGTTCATATTGTTCAAGTAGGGGAGGGAGATGAATTACGTGCTTTATTTCGTAAACCCAACTAATCATCTCATGAGAAGAAAAATAAGAGTAACTCATCACTAGGATACTACAAATTTCTAAAGAAAAAGCATACATATAGAATTGTTGGGCTTAGAAGAAGACAAGCTTCAAAAATTAAAGAACAAGATTGATATTTACATAAAACGTAGTGAAACTGAGACTAAAGTATATCAATGGTTATAATAATTTAAACAGATAGAAAATTCTTACTTTCTATTTCTCTCTATGAACTTTAAATTGTTACTACCGCATACTAACAATTTAGTGTCTACTCTCTTCAGTCAATGGGGAATGGATGTTCAGGAACAAGTACCTTTAGTGGCTGGCATTGAACAACTATTTGTGAAGCCAAACTTAGAGGAGCTGGAGCAGGTGCAGTCTTCATAGAATATACGCATACCATTGGTGTGTCCGTAGTTTTACGTATCAGCTTATCACTAGCTGAATGCAGATGTAAAAGTAGAGGGTTAGGCGTGGCAGAGGTTTTGCAAAGGAATACCTAAATACTATTGTGTGAGAACTGCTCATACCCAGACGCACGTACAATTCAGGAAAGCAAATGCTGAAAAGCCTTCATCATAGAAATTGAAGCAAGCAATATCACACCTTTGTTAAGATTTTTGCTAGATTCATGTCCTTCCTAATATGCTTCAACCATTGTTCAAGTTCAGTGAATGAACCAAAAGAGGGTACGTATGGAGAAGAAGTGGATCCAGAATTTCACATGCTCGGTTGTATAACAGTGCATGAAGGTTGAGAAAATGTATCCCTGCTATACAATGTCCATGTAAATTCTGAGAACATAACACTTGTCTTGAAGTGAAAACTAATTCCTCTACAATTTTGCATTAAAAGTCTCACAAATAGAAATGATACTATTGGCTTAATTATGGACTAATATGAAGACACAAACTGCACCTTAGAAATAGACAACCGATAATGATACGTGACATTGTTCACATGCACGCCCCATTTGCAGAGCTTTCCTGTTTCAAACATCCTCAACATTAACATGAGTGCCAAAAACATGAGACTAGAAAATCTGAAACTTGAAGAATACAAGCCTAGACCAGCTGTAAATTAAAATGAACATACCCGCACATATTGAACGGCTTGCAGCAGAAACTCTACTTTAAATTCTGTAGAAGCCGCATGTTTCTGTTAGTTTATCTTGGATAGAAGTAAACTAGGTTTAGTAAGCCACCATGTGGCATACTATTACATTCAAATAATCTTCAATAGGAGTGCATCACAAGATTCCTTGGGCATCAGCTAGAACAAATAAGTGAACCATTTTTCACTCACCAAGATCTTTTATACAAAGAAAGATGTCCTCAATTCTTGCTCCAATCATTGATTTTCCAGCTACTTCTGACTGCATAATCATAGACATTTCAGAACTTGTGAACCAAGTATTAGTCGGATGACGAGGTGAGAGAAGACAAACATGATATCACGTACAATAGAAACTATTCCTTTCCAACAACATTTTGAACCTTATTTAACCTTATTCGTCCTCTATTCATAAAAATGATCCAGCCTGGTTTATTTTATTTATTTATTTTTGGTTGTAACTAGAATCCATAGCAACGCTCCGAAAATACCCTCTTATCATGCACGGTTGTTTACCATTATATTAGCCAACAAAGAATGGACAAGCAAAAGCATTCAGACCTTGGCAGATTTCACGCCCATATCTCCTCTGTTCATACAAACGTAGACTCCACGGATGAAGTGCAGTAATGCCCTAAGACCTACGAAGGCAGCACAGATTACACCCAAAGAACTCTAATGAACTAGCTCAAGAGGTCTACAAGTTGACATGAACTATCCTTGGATGAATTAAGCATGTATTTGAATACAACCACAATGGCTTGGAGAGTTATTTACAAATAAGAACTCGGCAATGAAGAGAAGTGTTAGAAACATACCAGGCTCACTAAGTGCTAGAACAAAGATGTCGAGTATATGCAATTGCACCTTCAGCCCAAGATTTGAGTTTTGCTCAGATCTACACATAGTTATCTATAAAAAAAGTTCCCACATCCTTTGGTGACAAGAAGCTTAATAAAAAAAACAATCGATAATGCTCTTGTAATGCTGAGTAGTACATAAAGAGAAATCTAGAATAAGGGACCCACAATACTACACAGATATGACAAAGACAGAAATGGAAAAATACAAAATACAACGGTTTCCTGAAAATCAACAGACTATCCTAGAGAGAGAAAAGTCAAAAAGTTACATTTGCAGATCCAGAAATTCTATCTCGAAACTGCTCCCCACCAAAAAATAATCTCTTGGCACCATCTTTAACACGTGAATTGCTTTTCCCCATTCTCAGAAACTGCTCGTTAGTTAACATGTCTTGATGAGGAAGCATGTCGATTGAGAGCAATTCCCATTCTAGTTTCTGCACTTGTCCCAAAGAGAGAGTGCTGTCAATTACAAAAACAATTGAAATGAAAACTCCACACCCGTTGAAGTTTTAGCTGCGGTGAGTTTCAAAGAAGCAAAAGTAGTGATCGCAAGTAATAGCTCTCCAAAGCCCTACGTGCGAGGCTAAAATAGAAAGTCTACAATGGAAGCTAATAATCAATTATAGTAACTTCCAAAACATAATTCCATCTTTAAAAATATATAGGACATGATTTCTTATATTCGTAAAATTTGTTACCTTCCTTGAAACTTCCTCAATGATCATTTCAACTCCTATAGATACAGAACCGGAAACGTTTGACCATGTAGGCACATAGAGGGTAAATGGTGTCATGTTAATTTCGGGTCTTCACTATGCAAGAGACGCTCATGAAGTACTGGAAAGCACCAACATGATGTGAGTAAACGTCAGGCATTCATCTTGAACACATAGAATGACTTCATCTGGTTGTTAAAATCTCTTGCTTGATTCAGGGGGACAACTTAAAAGCACACAACCATTAATGCCAAGCTTAATAGATGTCTTCAATTCAAGGAAGTGGAAGCAAATAAGGACTGAACATACTCAATTGGCTACAAGAAATAACCTCCTACATTCAGAAAATTTAAACTACCGTCACTTGGGTGCTGCAACCGAGTAAGCTAATTTAGTAATATGAATTGGGTTTTAGTTCCTTCCAATGCTCATTTGTGGTGTACAAATACAAGTTGCGCATAGTCAAAAAAGCTAGCGGAGGTTTCCTGTTTCATCACCCAATGGTGAAAACAATGTAAGCTTCGGTAGTCTCACTTGCAGTATGAGACTACTGTCCTGACTACTAGTAGGCTCTGCCATATTTATTAATCCTGAAAACATTCAAAATTGCAACATGAGGCAATACCTACCATGTTGCACCTCCTTTCGTGTTGCTCATGCCACCCTGATTCTCCAGCATCAAGCTGACAGTGGTCACATGTATGGTCATGCCATTTGCAAGCTGAAGGGTCCCAATTCTTTTTAAACGTGGACCTGGACTCGCTCAGGAATGCACTACCATACACATCCAATTATGAAAAACTATAATCCGCATCCAAAATAATATAAATGAGGAATCTTGACCAAGAGAGCTTGTAAGCATCTCAGGCTTAAATGGCAAACTAACGTTTGAATTCTCCGCAACATGGATAATCTTACCTTATCTGTACACCCGTAACTAGAGCTCCTTGTAGAGGAGTTTGAAGTTGGAGTCCTGTCAATCAAAAGAGTTGTCAATCGTTAGCTATGTGTCTGCTATAGAGAGTACTGTGAAAAATATAATTCTCTCTGGGTTAAATTTCATACAAGCGAAGTCCATTACATGCATTAGCAAAACGAGAATAAAATTAAACAGAAAGTCCCCATATGACTTCCTCAAAACTGCAATGAAAACTTGAGGCTCAATTTAGGCCTCTCAGGTTAAGCTCCACAATAAAAGAGTGGGGCTCTGGACCAACCCACGGATTCAGTTCCCTCCACACAATTAAATGAATATTCAACCTTAATGCTCAGACACACAACTTACTCCGGTGAGGACGATGCGTGGTCATGGGGCGTCTCCGTAAGAACCAACTCCAAACTATCTATAGCTACCACAATTGGCTCTCGATTCACATTTGACAACGAAGGTATCTGGAGAAAACAAACCAGATTGTAAGATATGCATTTCTTATCCCCGGAAAATAAACTGCACTCTTCTGTCTACTTAAAATGGGGTCTAAGATAACCTAGCTAGCATTGAAGCACAAGAGTGTTGTCAATAGTGTTGTCATCAAGGCCTAAAATTCGAGATAGGTGGATGCAAAATTATTGGTGCAGTGAAAAATTTGACTAACATAAAAGTGCCCACACGAGATAGACTTGAGAATATAGTGGAGAACCTCCCTCTAGGTGTTGTAGAAATCCCAGATGCGTCACAATTGGCAAGGTTCATGTTATAAAATGCCTCATAACACGCTAGTACAACAAGTATTTCTAGATTTGCTCAGGGAGAAGGAGATCTCAATAGTGATCACTGGGCACTTCTAGCTAAATCACATTGCCAATGCGCATTGTGAAAAACATACCTTCAGCTCGAGCTTGCCAACACGTGCCTTGGTGACTTCCAAAGTGGGCGGCAGTCCAATAGTTGCGTGCAATACGTCTCCATTAAGATCTAACATCCATAAACCAACATCATTAGACCATCTCCATACAGGTAACCCTATTGATGTTTTCTAGAATGTTTGATATGCTCAGGAACATCAATGTGTAGAATAGTATTCGCGTTTGCTTGCTCAATGCCCTACAGACTATGATTTCTTCAAATTAAGGCAGTTCATTATTGTAACATGCCCTTTAAAGGTCAAGAGCTCATAACTCCTATAGCTACAATTGCTAT